>CAUYUJ010014402.1:107500-150000 GCA_963575745.1 Prorocentrum cordatum | reverse complement strand
CCTTTCCTTCTCCTCTCCCACTCCCAACCTTAGAGTGTGTACTTGCTTCCCTGTTCAAGTTCCTGATGCACACATCCCGTGGGATGCTTTGTGCAACTTGTTCTTTGCTTTTCCTTTGAGCAACAGTCAGGCCTCCTCCTCTTCCTCTGACACCAACACCCATGGGGGACCCCACTGGTTAGATAGCACTGGAGGGCCAAGAGATGTGACCAACCCATGCCCGAGGGATCATGACGAGACAGGTTCGGGAGATGCCCGCGGTAGTACTCGACATGAATGCCCACCCTTGACCTTGGGGTTACCACTTAATGACCTCCCTGAGGTATCCAGAATGGCCGTTGAGATGGCCCCATTTCGTGAAGATGAACCTAGTAGGATTTGTGTTTTCACTGATGGCTCTGTGCGCCCCAAGAGCCCCCTGGTTGCTTCTTGGGCTATGGTGGTTATTCACGAACGCCCCGATGGAAACACTTTCAGCTACCAAGGATGGTGGTCAGCAGACTTAGCTAGCTCCTGCAGGACCACCACATACGCGGACTTGGCCAGCAGTACCGAGAGTGAATACATTGGAATACTTTGGGCATGTGTTTATCTTCTCTCACATCCATCGTCTGTGCCTGCCCTGATTCGCACAGACTCACTCAACGCCGTTCGTGCCAGTTCTGGCCTCTCCGCCCCCCCTATCTCCGATCGCATAGGAAGGCTTGCTTGTGCATACTGGGCACAGTTGGAAGCTACGCGTGAGGTTTCGATTGATCACGTTAAGGGACATGTTGGCCATCCTTGGAACACCCTGGCTGATTGGGTCGCTGGGGCTATCGTCTCGGGCAATCTATCGGCTACTGATTTCCCTGAGGACCTTGTTCAGAGGACCCTCTACTCTCGCCCCATCGAGTGGGCCTGGCTCCAGGAGGCTCCTGCTCGCACGCGAGCGGCCTACCCCTCCACCTTGGGTGGTAGCCATACTAAAAAGCCTACTTGCCATATGACAATGGAAGCGGTGCCACCAGGACTGATTCCTGATCACCCTGTCCCAGATTCTTCCCCCTTGCCAATACAGTTGACCCAAGTCTCCCTCCATGTTGTGCAGTATAATGCTCGCTTGTCACATGCTACGTTCACGCATGGCACTGCAGGCAAACAACGTAGAGCAAGGAACAAAGCACTTAGACTTCAGTTGCAGGAAGCGAAAGTCATAGTGGCAGGCATTCAGGAGACTCGCACCCCTCGAGGCACACGTGTCTGTGACGGGTACTTCATAATTTCTTCGGGAGCAGACAGAACAGGATTCGGTGTTGAAGCATGGGTTAACATTTCTGCCCCTTATGCGCACAAGGGTGCCAAAGAGCTTGTATTATCGCCCAAACATGTACGTGTCCTTTTCTCTTCGAGTCGGCTTCTATCCATTTCCATACATGCACCTGCTCTAAGCGAAGTCTTCTCCATTGCGCATTTCCCCCATGCCAAGTCAGTGGTCTCAGTCAAGCAATTGTTTTGGGATGACCTTGCTCGCATTTCCAGCAAGTGGCCACCCAGTGCATGCCTCTGGGACGCCAATGCGCGTGTAGGTTCAAGACTTTCAGAGAGTGTTGGAGGGGCCCAACCCATTCAAAAAGAGGACCCACAAGGACAAGTTTTGCACGACTTTGTCTTAGCGAATCACCTTACCCATGCCAACGCGCATCTCATGCAGAGCCCAGAGGGCTACACGTATGTCTCCAATCAGGGTACGAGACATCGTATCGACTATGTTGCTGCCGCTCCCTCCATGATGGCACGTTTAGCGCTGTGCAGGGTTGAAACTGAGTTTGACACCGGGCAAGTTAGCAAAGATCAGCTTCCCTTGTTTGCTACTTTCTCTTGGCAAGTTGAGAAACGACATGGCATCAGTAAGGGCCCTACCAAGCTTGACCCCCGAAAACTTGAGTGCCCTGTGGCTTGTGAAAAGTTTCGGCAATCCTTAACTACTATTGATCTTAACCCCTGGGACCAAGAACTCAATCACCATTGCCTTGCCGTTACTCAGGCCATCTCACAGGCCAGCCAGGAGTGCTTTGGGACCACGCAAAAGCTACCCAACAAAGCGCACATGTCTTCCCCAGTAATGGACATGATTCGTATCAGAAGAGGGGCTAACCGAGCACTAAGACGCTGGTTTGGAGATCTTTGCGTGGATGCCTCATTGTCTCATCATCTAGCCACGCTCTCTCGCTTTGCTGCTCGCATTTCTCGAGGTGATCTCAGCCCCCCTTGCCTCGATCCCATGCCGACTTCCTTTCTTGAGTTGTTTCAGATCTTGCGTTTCTCCGCCCAGTTGCATATGCAAGGAACATTATCCAGTGATGACTTTGCGGTCCGCATAACACATTTTCTCTCTTACAGCGAAGTGCCTCTTAGGACGCAGATCGAACAGGAACACACGGCTTTCCTCGATACAACGGCCCAACAAATTCAGTTTGCTGTAGATGCGAAGATGTCTCGAGCGGAATGGCAAGGACTTAATACTCTTCTCACCTACGGAGGTCGAAAGAAGGGGCCGTCGCCTGCTTCCGATACTGTTCCTCTTTTGACGGATGAGGGAGTCATGCCACCAGAGGTAATTGCAGGGGTCCAGCAACCACCACGGGTTCTCACCTCACTTTCGGAGGTTACGGATAACATGCAACAGCATTTCTGCCAAGTTGAGAGAGGACATCGATTAGCGCTGCCAGACATGATTTATGAATATAATGGCTTGCCTAACATTGTTGACCCCGAGGGCGCTTCCCTGGCCTACATTCCCACCATCATTGATCTCCAATACCAAATGCGCTCATATCGGAGAGGCAAGGCCCCTGGAGTGGACGGCCTACCTAGTTGCATTTACAAGGTGGCCCCACGGGAACTTGCTCGGATCCTCAACTCACTGATGGTCAAAATCGTCGCTACGGGAAGAGAGCCCTTCTTATTTAAAGTAGGTGAGGTGGTTTATTTCTTTAAAGGGTCAGGGGTCTCTACTGCGGCCAAAAACATGCGCAACATTCTCCTTGCTAGCACGGTCTGCAAACTGCATCATAAGCACATTCGCTCCCTCTCCCAAGACTTCCTCGCAACGGCCCTACTTGCTGAGCAGTGTGGTGGAGTCGGAGGAAGGAGCACTGAGATGATAACGCTGTCGGTCAGGACCTTCCTCCGACACTGCCTACACACGCGCACCTCGGGTGCTGTTTTATGTTTAGACCTCGTTCAGGCTTTTTACACCACCATTAAGCAACTCGCCCTGTCCTTACCTGGAGAGGATGAGAGACTGGAAGATGCCCTTGCATCCTTGTCACTACCTGAAGTTCTCATACAGGGAGCTAAAGCTCAACTTCAGCAGGGTCCCTTGTTGCACCGCCATTTCCCCCAGGATGATCTTATTCGTTTAGTGCAGGAAACCCAGAGGGGGACATACTGGCGAGTTCGCGACGCCACAGACTTTGCGGCTCCGCATTTAGGATCCAGGCCAGGAACGGTATCTGCCACTGACATTTTCAACGCAGTGTTCAGACTAGTGCATCAAGACATACGTGACGGACTCCAGCGAGCTGGACTAGCATGTCAGGAGGTGTACGATGCACCGACCACCCGCTTGTCCTCCCTACAGGATTGGGATTTGGCGTCACCAGATCTCTCTTTTGTTGATGACATGACTCTAATGTCTCCCATCCCTGATCCTCTTAATGTTCATACCACACTGCTTTCCTTAGCTGAGACGGTCTATTGCTCCGCTGCCAGAGCAGGTTTTTCGATACACGCCGACAGAACCAAGATCTTAGTCTCATTGAATGGTGTTAATTCCCGCAAAGCTCTCAGAGATTTACCAGGCAAGACACTAACGGGCATTACCTCTGTGAAGTGGAATTTCACCTTCCCCACCGCTCTGGTCCAGAAAATCCTCGGGTCCCAAGTTGCGGCGGATGGCTCATTGGGGCCTGATGTCTCCGCACGTGTTGCGAAAACTTCCAGGGCGTTAAAACCTATTCGCAGCACTGTGGCCCCACCGAAAGCACGACCCACTTTAAGCAAAATCACTTGGGCTGAGGCGCTTGCCTCCTCTGTTCTGTTCTTTGGTGCTACATTTTGGACACGATTGAATGATTCCTTGTGGCGCAAAGTTCAAACCGCTCACACCTCAGTGTGCCGAGTTGCCTTAGGCATGTCTGCCACCAATAATGCGGACCTTCATTATAACAATGCTCGTGTGTTCTTAGACACCCACAGGCTACCTACCCGTGTCATACTTACTATTGGTAGGTTACGATTACTGCAAAGAATCATTCATAAGGGACCCCCTGTGCTTCGTTCCCTTCTTGACCTGAATTGGAGAGACCCGAAGGGATGGATATCCCTCATACAGGACGATATAAGGTGGCTGGCTTTTTTCTGCCCAGAAATCCCTATTGATGACGACGTCTGGCCCCATTTTGTACGTGCAGAACCGAAGGGCTTTCGCACTGCTCTTTCTAGTGCCATTACTAAGGCCAAACGATACTATCTTGACGTGGCTCACCATGAGGTGTGGAAGCATACTCTACGCACTATTTCACTCCACACTCCCCTCGCCTCGTCCTCCCCCCCTGATGCTGTTCGTTTTGTTTGCTATGATTGTGGGCATGTTTCTTCCTCGGCTCAACAGCATCTTGCGCACATAGGCAAATTTCACAAGTCGGCCGCTTCACCTACCATGCTGGCTACGGGGACATGTTGTCAGGTATGCCTCAGGGACTTTCGTCGCGTGTCTCGTTTAGTGAAGCATTTATCCAATGCGCCAGCGTGTAAATTGGCGTGGATTGATTCTGGGCATCGCCCCACTAGCGAGGAGCTTTCCCAGGCAAGAGAGGAAGCCCGAATGGAGGCAGCGACCAATCGGCGGGCTGGAAGATCAGAGACCTATGCTGCTCTGCCTTGGCTTCAGTGCGCTGGACCTCCCATCCATCCCAGAACCCATGTAAGGCGAGCGCGCCGCGATCTTGTCCCACCTGTAGCCCCGAGCCCAGATCCTCCTCCCCCTTGCCTGTGCTCCCGCAGGGTCCCAGTGAGGCCCCTCAAATTCATTTTGCTTCTTTCCTCTCAACATAGGCACCAGGGAGACCTCCAAGACCGCATTGAGAGGCTCCAGAGTTCCTTTCCTACACGTTTAGCTGCACTAAGCGTGGATGCCTCTCACGACCCCCATCTCGGAGATCTCACAGATATACATACTACATCCATATGGACAAATATGATTAGATCGGGAAGAGTGTGTGCAGTTGTTGCGGGGCCGCCAGCTGAGACGTGGTCGAACGCCAGGCACCAACACCCGGCAGAAACGAGTCTCGCTACCAGAGCGCACCGTTCGGAAGAGCATTTGTGGGGCCATGGCAATCTTTCATCGATTGCGAGCAAGCAAGTTACCTTAGGCAACCAACTTCTTCGTGCTGCTCTTTCTTTACTTTATGTGTGTTGGAAATATCATGTTCCTGCTCTCTTGTCCCATCCAGCACATGCGGAGTATATACCTGGTAGCCCAAGCATTTGGCTCCTCCCTGAGGTCAAGGACCTAAGTCTATTGGAAGGGGTACGGATCCACACCATCCACCAGTGTCGATTTGGAGCCCCCCCGAAAAAGACCTACCACCTTGCTTGCTGTCCATATACGGTAGGTTTGCGTCGTGTCGACCAGCGGCGACCTCGCCGCCGACGTTCAACGTTGAACGCCGACGGCGGCCCAGAATCGGTCGATGTTGAACGATTGGACGTTGCGGAGACGGCCGATCGTTCAAAGTTGAACGATCCAGCGCGGTGTCAAAAACCAGCGCCGGGGTCGACACGACACGAACCTGCCGTACCCACGCTGGCCACCTGGCTCAGTGACCTCGGGGAAGGGGGAACACTTTGTAACCATCGCATACATGCCCCTGCCCCCTTTGAGCGACACTGTGGATGGCCAGATACATCACCAGCACAAGTTTATCCCAGGGCCCTGAACAAAAAGCTTGCCGCCTCGCTGTTCCAGCAAATTCGCGATAGATTTCCCGAACTTTGTGCCTTTTTAGAGGGCGGTGTTCCATGTGGTTCACCCATGGGCACATTCCAAGACACTAGGCCGCTACAGTGGACGATGCGAGAGGAGAGTACGCTTCGACACTGCATCGACCTACGGACTGATGAAGATGGTTGGGATCTTCCCCTGGGCGTTAGGAAGTTTCATGTGCCTCTGGATCCTTATCTGGCATATCTACACGACGGAGATTTGTGTTTACGTTCGGGCAGGCCACGCTTCTACGGCCACCCAGCGGTACGAATACCAGTGGAGGACCCATATCAGACAAACCTCCCTTCCTCACTGACTGTTGCTCAAGTGCGGGAAGGGCCTTCGCACGAAGGCGATGCCCTGACCTAGCTGGTCAGCGCCAGTGTCCATTCACTTTAAAAAATAGTAATGCGAAGGTGTCACACTAAGCAGTGTGGCGCGCCATTGGCAGTACCGCGCAACCTGGGCGAAGGTTCTCTGCTCTGCCTTCTCTCTGCCCCTCCCTGTTCCGACTTTTGCGCCTTAGGCAGTACCCCAGGCTTGCATGGATAGCATCACTCCACTGCGAGTACGTGCTCTACTTCCTTTGTCCATCCCATCTCGTCCTCTTCTCTGTATAGGCGTCGAACCGTCCGCCTCATGATGAATGAATGAATGAATGAGGCGGAGGAGGAGGAGCAGAGGGGGGAAATGAGGCGGGAGACCAGAGTCGACCCAAACTGTCGGGACTAAAGAGGAGGAGGCGGAGGCGGAGGCGGAGGAGGAGGAGGCGGAGGAGGAGGAGGCGGAGGAGGAGGAGGTGGAGGAGGAGGAGGAGGCGGAGGAGGAGGCGGTGGAGGAGGCGGCGGAGGAGGTCGAGGAGGAGCTCGAGGTACACCGTCCTCCTCCGCGGCTGCCTCACTGCCGGCGACGCGCGGGCCGCCGCTGGCCTGCTCGCGGCGGCCTGCGGGGTCCGCTCCCCGGCCCCGCCGGTGGCCGACGTCGCCGGCCTGCAGGTGCCGCCGCCGGCGGCGCGCGCGAGGGGGGGGGCGCTCGGAGCTTAAGATTCAGTCGGGCCTGTCCCTCTACAGGGGGAGTATTCAAAGATAGTTCAAAAATAGTCTGGGGACTCTTTTGAGCATCTTTGGGCATCTTTGGAGCATTTTTGGAGTATGTTTCAGAGGGGGTCAATTGGAGCACGCCCGACTTCAGCTTCAGAGACGGGGGTCAATTGGAGGATTTCTCCGAAGGGCTTAGGCGTTCCCCTCCTCCTCCTCCTCCTCCTCCTCCTCCTCCTCTTCCTCCTCCTCCTCCTCCTCCGTCTCCTCCTCCTCGTCCCCCTCCCCTCCTCGGGCCGCCTACGGCTGAAGAGACTCAGGCGACCGCAACATGAATTAAGGTGGCGTGAATTCGAGGCGGGTCCCGTTTCCACGGGGAATCGCGGATTTCCGCCGCCGAGCGAGGCGGCACCGGCCGCATTTCAGAGAGGGTACCTCCCCGATCCATGGATCTTGCCATTGCGCGCCAGATCCATGGATCGCTAATCCATGCTTGCGCGCCCCCGAGAGACGGGGGTCAATGCAAATGGGGGTCAGCCAGGGCACCAGATCCTGCACGATCCTGCGAAGACCCCCTCTGGCTGACCCAGGTTAGCGAGCCGCTCGTGGCCGCCAGGTGGCCGCGCATGTTGGCTGACCCAGGTTTGCGAAGCCCTGCGTTGCAGCTTGCTTTCCTGCATTGCGGTTTTTGGGTTTCCTGCTGACCCGGGTCTGTTCGACCCAGGTTGGCAGATCCCCGAGGAACTCAGGGGAAGACACTCTGCTTTTGAGCGCCTTCCCGGGAGACATCTCCAGAGCCCCCGAATCTCAGGGCTTCTCGATCTGTCCTCACCCGACGTCATCCTCGATCTGTCTTGGTCCTGCGCGTGCGCTTTTGGCGCGCCGCTGGGCGCGCGAGCCGTGGGCGCCACCTGGGGGGGGACGATCAGGTGGCGCCCAGGTGGCGCTCAGCGGCGCCGTGTGGGAGAGAGGCCACACGTCCGCGACCGCATGGCGCCCAGTTGCGCCCAATGGCACCACGCCTGCGACCCAGGGGCGCCCAGCGGCGGCCAGTGGTACCGTTGTTGGGGCGTTGACCCACGGAACCCTGAATAAGGAACGAGGCCCCTGTTCTCCAGAAGTTCAATTTCGACTTCCCATCGACAATCCAAGGATCACCTGGGGAAAAAACTGTGAGGCCATGAAGGGACACGGAGCCCCTCCCCAACGAAAAGGGTTCCTTATTCAGGGCCCCGACTTTACCACGTCCGCTTTTTGCGCGCTGTTGGGCGCGCTAGCCGTGTGCGCCGTCCGCAGGGACGGCCGGAAAAAAGGGTGCCGCGAGCTGCTATCGCTCCAGGGGCGTGTGTATCTCTGCGCGAGGGCTGCGCGGCCGTCGAAGGGCCCCGCGCGCCGCCCCGCCTCCGCGGACGAGCAGAACACAAGTTGGGAGGCCGCATTGTCCCGGGTTCCTGCGAGTTCACACGCCGCTCGTTGAAGATATGTATTTTTGGACTGCCAGATCCCAATTTGTTTCAAGCGCCTTCATCCTTCAAGCGGATTCCCCTGAATCAAGCTATTGTACCCGTCTTCTGACATCATGTCTCTACGTACTTTTCCGACTGGCGGGTTCTTGCGCGGAGGGGGGGAGAGGGGTCTTTGGAGGAAGAGGTACCCATACCGCCACCCTCGCCTCGCTTGCGCCCTTTTGGGGCCTCCTGGGAGGCCCTCGTCGCCACGGCTGGAATCGCAGCGAAAAATATTGGTCAGAGAGCGCCCCAGAAACAAAAAGGTCTGGGGACCAGCGGCATCGGTGCCTGTCGGTTTCCCCCAGGGAGGGTGGGCGTGGTGGAGGCCCGAGAGAACATGTGGAGTTCACGCAGGCCGCCTCTTTTGGCCCAGCGCTGTCTGCAAGGGCGGCGGAATTGGGGGGGATGCCATGCACGCCACTTGTTCGTTCTCCGCGGGCCTGTGCTCGGCCCAAAGACCGTCGAGCAAGTGGTTATTGCGAAGGCCTTACGGCCGGTGCCGCCGACCCTGAATGGCGACGACGACGACGACGACGACGACGACGACGACGAGCGCTCTTGGGGGCCTCTTGGGGGTAGTTTGTGGGCCTCTTGGGAAGCTCTGAGGGGCCGCTTGGAAGCCTCGTGGGGGCCTCTTGGGGCTTCCTGGGGGTCTCTTGGAGGGGGCCTGGGACGTCTTGGAGGCTTCTTGGACGGTCTTGGGGCTATCTTGGGCGTTTTCGGCCGATCTTTGGGCGACTCGGGGCCCTCTTGGGCCGTCTCGGGGGCCATCTTGGGCATTCGGACCTCATTTGGAGTGTTTTCGAGGTTTCTAGGCCGCCCGAGGAAAAACGAATCTGCCCCCCCACCCCCCCCGGGACCCCCCCGGGACCCCCCCCGGGACCCCCCCCGGGACCCCCCCCCCTGGGGAAGGGATCAAAGGGAAGGGGCTTCCCTTCGACTCGATTACGACACTGCTAGATTTTTCTCTCGCTCACGAGCTTGAGAAGGAAGCTGCAGGGAAAGGGGACGACGGAGGCGACGACCGACGGAGACGACGACTCGAACAGCCAAGCCCCTCGCACACGCCGACAGGGTCGGCGGATTTTACCGAGAAGCAGCGGTCTGGGGAAATGAGTCGAGACCTCTGGGAGTCCACGTCGAGAAACAAATCACAGCGTCGGCGGCGTGTGGGGGCGGCCTTCGAGGCAGGCGGGGGCGCTTCTATCAGGGGCACGGGCAGGCTGGGGATGGGCTCAGGGACGACCTTCTCGAAGTCGAGGTTCGAGGTTTTCGGACGTTCTCCGTCTCTGCTCGTCGGTTTCCCAGCTTTGGGATGCTCTCTTGCGGCTGCGCCGCGCCGAGGATGTTCTGTGGGTGCCCGGATCGTTCAGAGCGGCCGCGGGAGGGCCAAGCTATCTGGCCCGAAAGTCATCGGGCACAAGCAATCCGCATGGTAAGGATCCCAAGGGCACCCTTGCATCCTTGCCTCCTCGGTCCATCACTGGCCACTTCCGTTGGCCGCGCCCCGCTCGAAAAGCCTCGAAACGGCCCTTCAAGGATGCCCTTGCATCCTTCTCGTGCGTGCTTGTGATACGGCTGGACTGTATGGAGAGATTGACCTTGAATTCAAGAAGCCAGACCTAGGAGACTGGTTTTTGAACTTCCCCAGAAAATTGTGGCTGGACCTCCAAGAATGGCTTTTCTAACTAAAAACGATGATGTTAGATTTTGACTTTGTTTCTTGAGTTCAGGAATCCCAAGCAAATTCCCTTTTTGGAGTTCAAAAAACCAGTTGCCCAAGGGGGGAAAAGGCATCGACCCCAATCGCCCCGTGCCTCTCCGATCGGGGCTGTGGAGGAGGAGGAGGAGGTGGGAGCGGAGGAGGAGGAGGAGGAGGAGGAAGAGGAGGAGGAGGAGGAGGAGGAGGAGGAAGGGCATCGGCGCACCGACGCGGACCTGTCCTCAGCTTCGGGCTGTCGAAGCCCGGAGCTGCGGGGGAAAGGCATCGACCCAGCCGCCCGTTCCTCGCCGATCGGGGCTTGGGTGCCCCCCAGCCCCAGCGGGGGGCCTGGCGGCGATGCCTCGGCCTCGACTACAAGAGGGTATGGTTACGCCAGGGTGTGGTTTGCGATCGGCACCGTTGGGGCCTGGGGGGCACGACGCTGTCCTCGTCGGGCCTCGGGTCGCGGGAGAACTCCATCGAGGTCCCGCGCGCCCCCGAGGGTGCCCCCCCAGGATGTTCCCCAGGGCTGCCGGTTGCAAACCACACCCTTGGCAAACCACACCCTTTGGAGTCGCCGACCCCAGCACATGTCAGGCGATCGCAAACATGGATCAAGGGGGCCCGCTTCCATTGGAGCTCGCGGGTTTCCGCCGCCGAGCGAGGCGGCCTTGGCCGCATTTTGGGGAGGGCACCTCCCCGGAGCCATGGACTTGGCGACCGCGCGCCAAATCCATGGACCGCTAATCTCGGGTTGACCCAAAAGGGGGTCCAGCGACAAGGGGGTGGTGCAATAGATTTGGTGCAATAAATTTGTGGTGTTGCAATGCATTTGGGGCCTGCAACGCATTCCGGGGCGCAAGTGTATTGCTGGATTTTCGCGTGCAATGCATTAGTTGCAATACAATGCAATACAATTCTCCAGCGCAAGACGTCATGCCCCAAATCTATTGCACCACCCCCTTGCAGCTGGACCCCCTCTTGGGTCGCCCAGATAATCCATGCTTGCGCGCCCCCTGCACACGGGGCCGCTCCGTGCCTCCCTGTCGGCCCACCTCGCTCCGAGGAGGCAGCAAAGGGGGCTTCTCAGAGGCCCTCTCGGCCTGCAGCCCAGCGCGCGGACGTCGTGACCCTGTCAGCACCCAGCGCGAGGGTGGTCAAAAGCGAGGTAGATTTGTCGCGGCCCCCCCTGCCGGGGCCGCGACAAGCCTGGAAGCCCCGACCCTCTTGCCGGGGCCGGCCCTTGCCCCGGGGCCCGGCGAGGGCCCCTGGATGTCGAAAGCGACGGGCACTGTCTCGGTCCCGACGTCTGCCAGTTTCTAGGCCTCCCAGGTGGGGTCCGAGCGCATGAGGTCGGAAGATCGTACCGTATCGCCGATGCATCGGTGATGCGGCTCGATGTGGAGCCCGATTGTCCCACGGCGCCGATGCATCGCCGACGTCGCCGATGAATCGCCGATGCATCGGCGATGCATCGCCGATGTATCGGCGATGCAGCGCGATCCCCCGACCACGTGAACTCGGACCCCATCTAGGAGTAAGTCAGGAGTGTCCCTTTACAGGAAGAAAATTCAAAAATGTTCAGATAGTAGTTTGGGTGTTTATGTTTCCGACATAAATCTAGGAGGCATCCACACTCCGTGGGAGGTTTGGGCGCCCTCTTGAGAATTGCCCCCCGCCGCCTCGGAAGGCCTCCCACCCCTCTCGCTGCTTTTCAAGGCCTCCCAGGTTTGGATGCGGTCGAGTGGTGGTGCCGCATCGCCGATGCTCCGGAGGGGGAATAATAGACAGACACAATTAATCGGCGATCCCCATGAAAATTATGACAAATTGTTGACGCTTCGCGAATCCCCACCAGCATTGACCCGCCCTCTGGAGCCTTCCTTGGGGCCGCAGATCAAAAACAACAAAAAAAAAAAAAGAATCCCCACCAGCCCATCCAGAAACGATGCCCAGAGGAATCGCCTCGAGCAGGGAAGCGGGCAGCACACAGAGGAAGGGTCCCCCAGGGGAGGCTTCTTGGAGCGTCTTGGGGGCCTCTTGGCTGTCCCGGACGCCTCTTAGAGCGTCTTGGGTGCCTCGGAGAGCTTCTTGGGGCCTCTTGGCGGTCTCTTGGGAGCCTCTTGGAGGCCTCTGGGCACCTGTTGGGGCCTCCTGGGGCCTCCTGGATGCCTCTTGGGGCCTTGGGAGCGCTCTTGGAGCCCTCTTGGGGCATCTTGGAGCCATCTTGAGGCCTCGGCGAGAAAGCCAAAAACGAGGATGTTCCCAAGGTGGGGCTTCTTGGAGCATCGTGGGCGCCATCTTGAGGCATCTGGGGATATCTTGAGCCATCTTGGAGATCATCTTTGGCTCTCCCGGGCGCTCTTGGAGTCATCTGAAGCAGTGCCCCCCCCCCCAGGAGGTCAACATGTGGCCAAAACCTTAGTAACATCAGCGATTTTGGCATTGTCGCCGAGGCCTATTGGAGCGTCTTGGGTGCCTCTGGGGGGCCCCTTGGGGCCTCTTGGAGATCTCTTGGAGGTCTCTTGGGAGCCTCTTGGGGGCATCCTGGGGGCATCCTGGGAGCCTCTTGGGGCTTCCTGGCCACCTCCTGGGGCCCTCTTGGGACACCCTTGGGAGCCTTGGGGGCATTTTTGGGGGACATCTTGGGTGGGATCGATCACAGGAGGGGGGGTGTTTAATTAGGGCCCGACCTCAGGAGGCCAAAGTGGGGCCAAAACCTTAGTGCAACCAATGATTTTGGCTTCCTCGCCGAGGTCGTTTTGGTCGCTTCGACACCTTGCGAAACCTCTTGTCGAGGTCCATGGGGAGGGGGTAGGGGGAGGGGTCAAGACTCCCTCCCCGCCCGCAAGCCGTCTCGCTCACTCCCACCCGCCCTCCCAACACATACGTAGCACCCGAGCCTGGCCCGAGCCGCAGCATATTCAGCAGTCGTCTTTGGATGGGCAGCTACTGGGGGTCCGCCGCCGCCGCCGCCTCCGCCGCCGCCGCCGCGCCGCCGCCGCCGCCGCCGCGCCGCCGCCGCCGCCGCCTCGCCCCGCCGAATCGCCGCCGCCGCAGCCGCTGCCGCCGCAGCCGCTGCCGCCACCGCCGCCGCCGCTGCCCACCGCCGCCGCCGCCGCCGCCGCAGCCGCAGCCGCCGCCGCCGCCCCCGCCGCCGCCGCCACCGCCGCCGCCACCGCCGCAGCCGCCGCAGCCGCTGCCCCCGCCGCGGCCGCCGTAGCCGCCGCCGCCGCCGCCAAGTGTACTCTGTTTTGTTTTTGTGACAGGAATGGCGGGGGGAGGCTGCATCGGGTTCGCTGCGCATGCTCCGAATTTGGAGGCAGAGTGTGTTTGTATTGTTTTTTTACAAGGGATGGTGGGGCGGGCGGTGCCTGCATTGACCCTGGTTGGCTCCCAGTCGCCTGTGGGAGGGGGTGTATGTTAATAGGGAACAGTGGTAAGCCCCTCCCCGAAGGGGAACAAGGACGCCCAGAGGGCTGGTGTGATTTTGGGAAGTGGGGGGAAGACGAAAATCAAGAGCATTTAAAACAATATTGGGAATCCTGGGATTTGTGTGCATTTACTTGTGTGTCCCTGGGCCCCTTCAGATGCGTCGTCGATGCGGTTCGATGCGGAGCCCGAAGTTCACCACGTCGGCGTCACCGATACATCACCGACATCAGTGATGCATCGCCGAGGCCTCGGCGATGCACCGGCGACAAGGGCGCTATCCTTCGACCCCTTGTCGGGCATGGGAAGACTCGGCCAGGCGGATCTCGGCCAAGCTGAATTTGGCAAGCTGAACTCGGCCAGGTTGAACTCCGCCCGTGCTGGTTTCGCCCGGCCGAGTTCATCCTGGCCGACGTTGTCTTGGCCGAGTAAATCTCGGACCCCACTTCTGAGGCCTTTACATTTACCCATCGGTCGTTGAAAGTGGGCATGTTTGGATTCTCAGATCCTGATCTACTTTAGGCGCCGTCCTGCTTCAATCAACGAGCGTTTTCCCATTTCCTTTCATATTGAGGGGGTGGGTGGGAACCCGATTTATTTCCAACGCCTTCCTACCTCATGTTTCGACCCATTTCTTCCGACCGAATGGTGCTCTATTTAGTTCATGTTTCTGCCGACTTCGTGTTTACACCTGCTCCAATGAATGGTTCCACCTACTTCATGGTTTCACCCACGAAAAAATACCCTGAATATGGTTGCTCGCGTTTTGCTGTTTCTTCTCTTTGGCTTTACTAGTATACTCGCACATCTTATTATTTGTATGATGAGTTTGATCAGTATTAGTATTACTACTTGGTATCATGATCAGTATGATTCGTATTGTTCGTATGAATCCGTTTTTCTTGGTCAGATCAGCAGCGTTAATACTATGTGTCTTGATGTTCTTAGTGTTTGTCGGATTCGCCTTCTTCCTAATATTCTTAGTCTGATACGTGGATATATATATATATATATATACATATATACACACACGTATGATTAGTGTGCTCCAGAGGTGCGCGGTGGCCTGCCCTCGGAGCTCATCTCGGAGGCCCTCGGGGGCATCGCGGCGCAGCGGGGGTGCGAGGAGCCGCGGCGCCGCCGAGGTCCGAGGATCGAGGAGCTGGGCGTCTGGGCGGCCTTCGCACGCAAGCGACAGGGCCTGCCCATCCTGCGCTCCAATCCCCGCCCCGATCCTCGGCCTTGCCCCCCCCGCCGCTGGCCCCGTGTTGCCCATCGTGCCCCCCCCGCCGATCCTCGGCCTTGCCCCCCCCGCCGTTGGCTCCGTGTTGCCCCTCGTCCCACCCCGCCGCAGATCCTCGTTCTTGCCCCGCCGCCGAGGGCCTCTTGTTGCCCCTCGGGGGCGCTTCCCCCCCCCCTCCCGATGCGGGGCTCCCTTGTTGTTCCCCCCTTCCCCTGCTCGGGGGCTCCCTGGGCTCTACACGAGCCCCGCGAGTGTCTGCGAGTGGCCCCTGGGACGGAGCGCTCGTTCTGACTGGCCGGAGCGGGCGTTCCGGGTCCGAGTCGCCGAGGATCGAGGGTGGGAAGTTCTGGGCGGGCCCTGCGGTCTTGCCATGCGCGCGTTGTTCGGCCCCCTTTGGGCCCATCACGAGCCCCAGGAGTGTCAGACAGCGACCCGCTGTGACGGGGCACCGGTGCTGGGCGGAGGCCCGGAGGGTCGAGCATCCGACTGTGTTGGTGGCTTTCTTACAGGAAGGAGGAAGCGCCAGAAGAACGTACAGATTGTTGGATCTCCGCACGCACAGTGGAGGCCCATGCCAAGAAACACCCTGCTTGCTTCCAGGGTTCCCTGGGTTTCTTGGGTTTCGTTGGCTTTGCTACGGAAGCCGTGACCTTCCTACACCAAAAATCAATGGACGTCCTAGGGTCTCAGGGTCGGATTTCACCAAAAATCAATGGACGTCCTAGGGTCTCAGGGTTAGATTTGTTGCGGAAGCTTTCTTGTGTTCGAGCTCCTAGGCGCTGGGTCCACCCTGACGGCGCCTCTGGCGCCGCCTGAGGCGCGCTCCGCGCAACAGGGAGGGGATCCCATCGCCGATCCGAATACGCTGCACGGACCTCCGAAAGTTAATGTATACGCAGTTGTTCCTCATTCCATTTCGCCCCCGTGGCCCTCCACGGGCCCCAGCACTGTTTGAAACGACCAGGGACGAGAAATTGGTCCCGCGAGAAGGCCCAGAGGTGCAGCACCATTTTTCCCGTCGGGACCGGGACTTGCTTGCTGCCTCATGCTGGGAGTGCTCCCTCCCGAGACCCCCGACCCAAGCCACGCTCCAGGTTCGAGGATCCAGAATCACGCACGGCTTTCTCACTCTTCGGGGGCCTCCGTGAGGGCGCACGCCGCCGCGCGCGGCCGGATTCCGCCCGAGTCGCAGCGCACCTCTGGACGGGTCCGACGGCAGATGTTCTCCTCTCTCGGGCTCGGGTCGACCCCCCTCGCGCCGCGAAGAGATCGTGACGGGAGGCCCGTGTTGCCTCTCTTTGTGTCTGGGGGCCTCGGGAGGGGGCGCCGCGGACCGTCAGAAGACAACCCAGAGAGGAAGATCTGGCCTCGGGGAAGGGGGCGTGGCCTCCTGGAAGCCACGCCGTGGACAGACCGCGGCGTCGGGGATCTGGCACTCGTTCCCGGACGCGTTCGCACCGTTTTGGGCGCGTTTGGGGGGCCTTCTGGGCTGATGTCTCTGACCTGCCCCGAGATCCTACGTTTCGAAAAAATTAGGGGGCCACATGCGAACCCTACCCCTACCCCCCACGGTTTCTGAGGGGTCGGGTGGGGTTCACTTCGTTCGGGAGCTCTCGAGCGAAGTGAACCCAACCCTCCCCCTCAGAAATCGTGGGGGGTAGGGGTAGGGTTCGCATGTGGCCCCCGCAGAAAAATACCGCATTGCTCACGCCCGTTTCATGGACCCCACCTTCCTGCTGTGTGCTCCCCGGCCGGGGTCGGTGCTCGAGGGCCCCGGGAGCCCAAAAAACAGTGCCTAAAGTCGGCCGGCGTGGTCGCGGCGCCACGGTTCAGGGGTGGCGGGAGGACCCGCCCTCGAGAAGGGGTCGATTATAGGGGAAAAAAGGTGACATAAACATAAAAACTCGGAGGTCCGCGCGGATTTCTCGGATCGGCGCTGGGCCCCCTAGCGGCGCCTCCGGCGCCGCCCTGGCGCGCCAGGGAGGGGGGCCCAGCGCCGATCCGAGAAATCCGCGCGGACCTCCGAGTTTTCATGTTTATGTCACTTTTTGTTCCCCTAGATTGGTCAGGGAGGGACAGACTCGAGACCAGAGCGGGGCGCGGGAGTGGCGAGTCATGCCTGGCAGGAGCTGGCGGTGCGCCTCGCGAAGGACCTGGGCGGCGCGCCCGGCGTGAAGCTGGACCCGAAGGTCGCGGTGCGCCTGGTCTCCCGGCATGCCCGCTGAGGGGCAGGCGGTCCCCGCAGCCATTTTCGATTACACGTAAGAGTGACCTTCCGCCGGAGTGACCTTTGGTGCAGGCTCAGCGGGCTCCCCCCGATCGCCGAGTGCGATGCGGTATAAGCGGCCCGCGCCCTTGGGTTTGGCTCCCTCGCGCCCCAAAAAGCTGCGCACCAAAGGTCACTCTTACCCAGGGTCACTCTTACGTCTAGCCGACATTTGCCCGAAGAGGAAGCAACTGCACAGGCGCAAATTGTCGGCGTTCCGCCGGGGCCAGAAGCATGCCCACTGCACTCGTGGCGCTAAAGTTCAAGCAGTGGCGAAGCGCCCTGGCTGGCCCATAGGCCTACCAAACAATGTTCTAAGAACCTGTTGTGGATTCCACGAAATGTTCCTAGAACATTTCTGGCTGGGACTGTCTTGTTCGAACACATTGGGTTTATGTTCGAATAACCTTTTGTTTTTGTTCTTAGAACATGTTTGAGTTCTAAGAGCATTTCGTGGTATGCCTATGGGAATGCCGGGACGGTCGGTCCCTGCTCAAAAAGTAGGGTCCAGTTCGGGGTCCAGTTCGGGTTCGGAAGGGACTCGGTGGTTCCTCGTAGCCTCTCGCGTTCCCCCGCCATTTTGCCAGGATCCCCGCGCCTGAGGCTTCGGCGGAGAGGGGGGGTCACGTCAAAACGAGAGGCAACGACGAGGGAACGCCTTCAAGAAGGGGCTCGGTCGTTCCTTAGAAAGGTTCGAGCTGATTCTGAAAAGGGACTTTGTTTCGCGTTCAGCGTTCCTTCTGGTATTGCCATGATTGTTGACTGTGGAATGCTATGACTGTGTACTTAGGCTTGTCCACCACATAGTGGCCAATAGCGGCCCAAGTACAGTCTTTCTCTCTCATTTCTCTCTCTCTCTCTCTCTCTCTATATATATATATGTGTGTGTGGGTTGATGTGCCTTTGACACTTGTCGCTTGATAACCGACAGGACAATGTTGTAGGATACGTTGTGCTGTGGCGTTTCTACGAAGCTCCATGGGGCAGGGCCGCGCGGATGTTATTTGGATCGTCGCTGGGCCCTCTCTGACGGCGCCTCCGGCGGGCTCTCGTGCGACAGGGATGGGAGTCCCATCGCCGATCCAGGAAATCTGCGCGGACCTCTGAAAGGGCATGGTGATTCAGCCGGCGAAGAATGACACAGCGTACATGTTTCCGCCGTCGGGATCGCCTGTCCCAGAGCGGCGGGACAGTTTATACCCCTACGGTGACACGTCATGGTGCCTCCTCCTCCTCCTCCTCCTCCTCCTCCTCCTCCTCCTCCTCCTCCTCCTCCTCCCCCTCCAACTCATGGTGGTGGTGGTGGGAAACAGGCCCATCAGCGCCCTCCCCGGGCCTGGGGGCCGTCAGCAGAACTACTCGGGATGAGAAGCCGATCCTGGGGAAGGCTCCGGGGTTCAGTACCCGCTTCTCTCGGGTCTCGCTTCTTTCGTGGCGAGAGCGCTGTACCCCTGCGGGGACAGTCGAGTCGGGGTATCTAACACAACCCGTCAGATTTCACTCGGCCGCAGCCATCCTTCAAAATCTTGACCCCCCCGTTGGAATTTCAGAGGTCTGACCTGCAGGGGCAGGGTTGGGCTGACGTGCGGTTGCCTCAGCTCTGGGCCAGCGCGTAGGCCGTCCGTTCTCGCGATCAGCATCGTCGCGCCACTGATTGGGAGGAGGAGGAGGAGGAGGAGGAGGAGGATGAGGAGGAGGAGGGGGGTGCAGACGGGAGGTACGAGAGCTGCTGCGTGTACTGGTTCTCGGCCCAGTCGTCGGGTGCGTGGTCCCCAGCGCGTGGTCCCTCCCAGCGCCTCAATGAGCCTGGACATCGGGCTGCATTCAGGAGGGAAAAAATCACAGACACAATTCATCGACGATTCCCTAGAAAATATGGGAACATATGGGAGTTGGGTGGGAAGACAAAATCCCAGAACATATGGGCAACCATGGGGAATCCTTTTATTTGTGTGCATTTATTTGTGTGTCCTTGGGCCCCTTGATGCATGCCATGCAGCAGATTCGCCAGCCCTCCGTTCGCACCCCCCTTACTCACATGGCGCGTTCCAATACTCGCAAAGTGCCTACTCGCAAACGTCGGGAAAGCATACGCCTGCCTCTATCTCACGTATCGGATCCAGGCCATTTGCGAGTGTGTATGTTGCGAGTAGCGGAACGCGATTGACTACTTACGCTCACCGCAGTTCAGGTCTGTCGGCCTGAGGATGATACAGCACCGAAGCATCAAAAGGTCGAGACCGTGCCTGCCCTTTCCACTGCCCGCGCGCATGCTTTTTCTATCCTGCTTGTTTTCACAGCCATCACAATCGTTGTTTTAGCTGAGGGAGGAGGAGGGCGACGACGAGAACGACGATGGCGTGATGAGGGCAAGAGAAGGAATTTGCTTTTTCCTCCTGGAAGGCGAGCGGAGGAAGAAGTAGGGGGACGGGAGGGACGTTGCGGTGTACATCACGCTGTGCCATGCGTGCGCGTGTTCTGTCACGTCGGGGGCACCAATCGAGTCCGCAAGTCATCGATCAACCAGCTCAACGTTGGTCGTGTTCTGATGGCGGCGGGGGGCGGGAGCAGGAGGAGGCGGAGGAGGCCGAGGAGGAGAGGAGGCCCTTCTGGAGTTCCGGGGGAGCCCAGGATTCCCCCAGACGCCCCAGAGCGAAGCAGCGCCTCCAGATGCCCCAAAGACGCCGCTTTCCCCTGCCCGGCCCTCAATGGCGGCGGAGGTGGAAGCGGGGGCGGGAAGGTGGAGCAGGAGGAGGAGGAGGAGGAAGACAAGGAGAGGGGGGGGTGGAGGAGGGGCGGACCCCGTCGTCTGGTCTCCTAGCTCCAGGCCCCCCAGCCTGGGTCCGAGCAAGCGGGGTCGGGGGACCGCGCCGCAGCGGCAACTTGCTTCGCCGCTGCGACTCGACGTGGGAGCGCTGCGGCGCTCCCTGCCCCGACGTCAGCAGCGCGCGCTGGTGCGGAAGCGCCGGCCTCTGGCTCGCCGGTCCATCGCCGAGACGAGGAAGAGCAGGAGGGGAGAAGGAGGGGGAGGAGAGGAAAGAGGAGGAGAAGGAGGAAAAGGAGAACGAGAAGAAGGAGAAGGAGAAGGAGGAGGAGGAGAAGGAGGAGAAGGAGAAGGAGGAGAAGGAGGAGGTGGGGGAGGAGAAGGGACAGGGAGGAGGAGGAGTTTGAAGAGGAGGAAGAGGAGGAGAGGGGGGAAGAGGAGGCGAAGGAGGAGGGGGAGGAGGAGGAGGAGGAGGAGGAGGAGGTGGAGGAGGAGGGGGAGGAGCAGGAGGAGGAGGGCGCCGATGGCCTGCGGCCCCGTCTGCTCGGGCCCGATGCAGCACGTCCCGAGGCGGCCTCCTGGCACGACGGCCGCCGCGCTTCTCACAGGGCCGCCCGCAGGCCTGCCGGCTCGGTCGTGCGCGCAGGTGTCTGCGCGGTGCGCTGGTCGATACTTGGCTGCCGCGCCCAGGTCGGCAGGTTTGCGCTGGCGCGGGCAGCGGTGTCGGTCCTCGGTAGCCATGAGAAGGGGGTCAATGCAAAGGGGGGTCAGCGCCAGAGCGCCCGATCGTTCAGGATCCTGCAGGGCCATGGTCGCATTGATCCGGGCGTGGGTGCAGGATCATGCAGGGTCTTGCAGGATCCTTCGCGTTGGCCCAGGCTTGGGCGCAGAGTCTCGCAGGACCTTGCAGCATCCTGCAAGGCCTGACTGGCATGGGTCTGGATTGACCCGGGTCAGCAGATCCCCGAGGTTGGGTGCGTTGCGGCGGCATCCGCCAGGGGTCCGCCCCGATGTCGATCCGACTCGGGGCGGTCCGCTGGCGATCCGATCCGTGTCCGATCCGATGTTGGCTCGCAGTTCGATCCAGCTCAGGCCTGGTTGTCGGCTCCCGTCCTCCACGGGTGGGGCCCGATCTCCGATCGGTTCGGCGAGGGCGCGACCGAATTGGCCGATCTGATCTGCGGTGAATCACTTCTGCTGTGTGCGGTCCTTGTCGAAGAGGGAACATCAACATTGAGCATGGGCAGACTTAACCTGTCGGGGGTCCTGGCGGCGCCCCTGGCGCCGGCGGCACAGCAACACGTGCGCGCCCGCGGGCGCGATGCGGACGGAGCCAGTGCTCGGCGAAATCCGCGAAAGTTTGTGTGTGTGTGCCGACGCTCTTCTTCTGATTTTGGGCAGCCGTGCAGAGAAGGAGGATGTGCCCATCTTTCCGTCGTCTTCCCCTTTTCGGGCCTCCTGGGAGGCCCGCGTAAAATGGGCCCCACAGGGCGAGTTTTTCCGTGATATCGAAGGCCTTTCGGCCGTTCCCGCTGGCGTAGGTTGTGGGTCGGCTCTTAGAGGCTCTGGGCACGCACTTAGGGTTCAGAGGAATTTGTGTTTTTTTCTCCACCGTAACCATTACGTAAGTAGGGCGTGTCCCTCCACAGGAGAAATATTCAAACACAGTCTCCAATTAGTCCGGGGGCGATTTGTTTTTAGCATTTTTCTAATATGTGTTTATGCTGTTTGGGGTATGTTTGATCTTTCGTCCAAAATCCGCCTGTAGGGGGACATGCCCGACCTAAATTCAGGGCCCCTTCTGGGCACCAGCTGGGTCCACAAAAGTGTCCCTGCGGGGCTCCTTCTTGGATTTTCGCTCTTCGCCGTTGCCGCCTCGCGCGACGGGGCCGTGCGCTTTGCCCGCCGCGCCGAGGATGGGCGAGCTGATGGAGGAGATGCACCAGGAGCCGCGGGGGCGGGCGCGGCGCGTGCGCTCTGCGCCTCTGGGCGGCGAGGGGGGGGGTCAAGCAGTGTCAGGCCGGACCTGTCCCTCTAGAGAGGGGAATGTTGTATGGTGGCGCATTCTAAGTATGGTGGCGCATTGTTTTGCATCTGTTTGTGGTATGTGTTTGATTTTCCGCCAGAAATCTCCCTGTAGGGGGACAAGCCCGACCTAAGTCAAGCAGTGGCGAAGCGTCCTGGTTGGACGAGATGTGCTTAGAACATTTTTGGCTGGGACTGTTTTGTTTGAATACATCGGGCTTCTGTTCTAAGAACGCTGCTGTTTTCCTTGGAACGTGTGGGGGTTCTACGAACATTTCGCGGTAGGCCTGTAGGAATGCGGGGACGGTCGGTCCCTGCTCAAGTCACGGCGCAGGCGCTGTCTTTCGCCGTCTGCCTTCCGCGCGGGCCCCGACGGGGGCCTGAGGCGGGGAGGGCGAGGAGGATCAGAGGAGGAACAGGTACCCACATATCGCCAGCCTTCCCTCGTTTTCGCCTTTTGTGTGCCTCCTGGGAGGCCCTCGTCGCCACCGCTGGAGTCGCCTCGACATCCTGGCCAGAACGCACCCGGGCAGAGGTCGGGCGGGCGGCGGTATCGGCACTTGTCGGTGTCCCCAGGCGAGGGTCGAGTGTTGCTGGGAGGTGTCCTGGCCAGAGGCGTCGCCAGCTTTCCGCCCCACGGCTCTGGGACCCCCTGGGGCCCTCGAGGAGGCCTCGCGATGGGGTGCTCTGGAGGCCGCGCGGGGCTCCTGGAACGTCCTGGGGACGCCTTCGGCCAGGGACACTTCTCGACAAGAACCAAGCAAGGGGGCGCCTCCGAGAGCGGCAGGAACAGGGAGCAGGCGAAGGAAGACGAGGAGGAGGAGGAGGAGGAGGAGGAGGAGGAGGAGGAGGAGGGGGAGGGGGAGGACGAGGAGGAGGAGGAGGATGCGACAACGACGGGTCAGCGACGATACGGTGGCCGTGGACGTTCGGCGGCGGCGTCGGCCGCGGGCGCCTAGCGGCGCGGGCGGCGCGGCGTGGTGTGCGGGAGAGGCACCGCGGAGGCGTGCTTGCCTCCCTCGGCGCGAGCGTAAGTAAGTCAGTCAGTCAGTCAGTCAGTCAGTCAGTAAGTAAGTAAGTAAGGAGGAGGGAACATCTTCGGGGCCCTCGTCGGTAACATAGGTTCGCGTGGCTCAGTGGGCTTTCGCCGTGTCGGGCCACAGGGGCCTCACGGCTGAATCTTGCACGCTGGGCCAACTGCGGTCCCACCGCGGCCGGCGCCGCCGCGGGTTCCGGCGCTGGAGGGGGTGCCGCGGTTGGCCTGTCGCTGCAAGGCAGGCACGCCGCGCGCACGCATGCCACATTCGAATTGTGACGTGTCCGATCATGGACGCCTTGCTAACGCGAAACATCCTGCTTTCGCACCGATGACCGCCGAAGACCGCCGAAGACCGTGTCGGGCCGCGGTCCAGACCGCCGAAAGACCGCCGAAAGACCGCCCCGCCGAAGACTGTGTCGGGCCCCAACGCCCGCGGCGGGGCGCGCGCCCGCTGGCGGTTTTCGGAGGTCCTTCGGCGGCTTTCAGTCTGAGGCCAGGATGCGTGGCGAGGGGTCCATGATCGAACGCGGAAGAATTGTTCATCCCCCCGCTCCTCGCCCGCCTCGGCCTCGAGAGAGCCGGCCAGAGTGTTTTCCGAATGGCTTTCAGCGGCGCCGTGGTTTGCCAGTCGAGTGCTCCCTCGCAGCAGCCGAGCGAGTTGCAGCGGCAGCATGGCGAGGCAGGCTGCCTGCGCGCGAGCGAGAACCTTCGGTATCGGATCACTCCCTTGCCCTGCACAGATGCATCCTGCTCCTCCTCCTCCTCAGGCTGCGTGGCGCAAGCAAGAAACTTTGGCATCGGACCACCCATCTGACCCTCGGGCTGCACATCTGCACCACCCTCTGGCCCAGTCTGCGCGGCGCGGGCGAGACTTTCCGGTACGTGTCGGACCACACCTCCAATATTCTCTCGCTCTGCACATGACTTCTCTTCCGCCCCCGGCCGCCCGGCGCGAGCGAAAACCTTCGGCATCGGACCACCTCTCCAATTCTCTTGGTCTGCAGATACAGTCAACGCGCCTAGTAAGGACGCGCGCCTTCATCTAGGATACCCTTGCGTCCTTGCCTCTGTGGCCCGTCCTTTGCCGTTCTCACTGGTCGCCCGCAGCCCAACAAAATTCCCAACTTCGGCCTCCAAGGGTCTTGCGTCCTTACCACGCGTCCTTACTATACGTTTTGACTGTATGCATCCTCCTGCGCCACTCGGCTGCGCAGCGCGAGCGAGGGAGCCTTCGGTGTGAATCGGGCCACCCCTCCAAGTCACCGCTTCTGCCTCTGCGTCCTCTTCGTTCTCGGGCCACGCTCCAATCCTCGCGCTCTGCAGGCCTGCCTCCTCTGTGGGAAAAAGCACAAACACACATACACACATACACACAAACACAAACCGTGGGAACAAAAACACACACTGTGTGAAAACACACACACACACACTGTGGGCAACACACACACACACACACACTTCAGGCCGCGGGGCGCGAGCGAGAGCCGTCGGCATCGGGCCACGCCTCCCCAGACATGCGACGCCCCGAGTGTTCCAGTGCGCTGCCCCCCGACGTCCCGACCCTGCCCGAGGTTGGGCGTCGCGCAAGGGGGGTGCGAGAAACGGAAGGGCAGTCAGGGCTGCAGACCAGGGGCCCCTCAGGGCCCCCGAAAGGGCCTAGAGGGGCCAAAAGGGTGCCTCGGATACCAACAAAAACACCTTTCTGCCGCCCCCCCCCCCTACTATCGCCCTCTCACTGGGCGGCGCCGGGTCAGGGCCGGTTTCTCATCCCAGGCGTTTTTGACGGCCCAGGGCTCGGTAAGGGCGGTCCCGAGTCCGGAGGTTTAGAAAAAAAGTGTCTTGATATTTTCAGGACGTTGCACGGCTGGGTCCGCCCCTCACTCTGCATACAGACCTCCTCCTCCTCTCTCCTTCGCCTCCTCCTCCTCCTCCTCCTCCTCCTCGGCCGGGATCGCTCCCACGACGTCGAACGGCGTGAGCTCTCGGCAAAGCCTGGAGCTCCTGTGGACGAGAGTTCATTGTTTTGTAAGAGGTGCTTCATGTACGCGACGAGCAAGCCAGCTGGTCTCGGGACCCCCTGTCCCGCCGACGGCACGCCTGGGTAGAAACTGGAAGATAACCGAGACGGCGCTGCGCAGAGCAGGCAGTTCTTGAAGGGCCGGCCTCTCCGAACTGTGGCGAGCGTGGGACGATAATCGCGAGGTGGCCGGTTTCCCAAGAGCGCTCAACGTTGCGGTGCCTACCACTGTTTATGATGGGCCTGTTTTCCACCACCACTACCACATACGTTGGATGGGGGAAGGAGGAGGAGGAGGAGGAGGAGGAGGAGGAGGAGGAGGAGGACCGTGTCCAGGGGAAGTCGCGGATTGCCGCCGCCGAGCGAGGCGGCACCGGCCGCATTTTGGGGAGTGCGCCTCCCCCGATCCGTGGATTTGGTGACCGCGCGCCAAATCCATGGAGCACTAATCCATGTTTGCGCGCCCCCGATCCTCCTCCTCCCCCCCTCCCTATGCGCTAGTACTGTGCGCTGGGGATCTCTCTCGCCTGCGAGCCCTCGTGGCAGAGGCCCCTGGTGGCCCCCCCTCGCTCGAAGACGACTTCCCACCCCCGATCCCATACTTTTCCAGAAGCATCGGGCCCCCCAGAAAAAAGAGGGACCTTGGTAGATACAGTTCCATTGAACGCAGTCCTATCGAGGATGGGCGCCACTCAGAGGCAGTTGGCCTTCGAAGGGGCCCCCCGCCGCCACGGCTAGATTCGGCACTGAAAACTGGTGCGTTTGGACCCCGGAAAGGGGTCTGGTGGTCGATATTGAGCTGCCGCTGTCTCAACTAACGCTGCTCCGACTGGCGTCACCTTTTTTTGTTACACCTGGGCGTGTCTGCCCTTTTTCGGGCCCCAGGGCCCTGGCAGATCGATCCGGCTCGAGGAACAATGCCGCAGTAAGATTCGGTCCAGGGTTCCTGTCGTGACCTTCCGCGACGCTGCCGTTTGGTTCGCATTGACCGTCCTCCCCGCTCCCCGAGGCCCCCCCCCCGTGATGGTCGCGTTCCTTTCGCGTGGTGGACAGGGCTGCGTTGCCCCCCACATGGGCAACAGGGCAGCAGCACTTTACTAAGAGGCTTGTTCCCTTCAGCAAGTAATTAGCTCCTTCAAAATGGCAGTGTGGCATTTCCGTTTCCCACCTCCGCAAGACCGCTGTTGCATGTCCTAGAAAGGGGCCAATCTGGAACGATCTGGCGCTCGAAACGCCGCTCGAATCCATGCTGTCCCAGAAGCCAGCACCGGGGTCGTCAAGACGGGAAGCCTGCCGTGAGCCCCACCTCTGCTTGCCTATGGCCCCACCGCCGCGCCGCTCGGCAGCGCGTGCCTGGGTGTGGCGCGAGAGGGGAGCAGCCTCCCGGGACGACGGGTGCGGCAGCAGGCAGGCGTGGCCGCGCAGAAGCCCTCCCGGCGCCGAGGCGGCCCTCTCGGACGCCCCCGGGCCCCTCAGAGGAGGGCCCCCGCCAGCTCCGCGGGCCCCCGGCAGCTCCGAAGCCCCCCGGCAGCTCCAGAGGCGCGTGCCCTCCCCTCCCCCCCTGTGCAAGCGCCAGCCGCGCCCTTCCTCCTCCTCCTCCTCCTCCTCCTCCTCCTCCTCCTCCTCCTCCTCCTTCTCCCCCCCTCCTCCTCCTCCTCCTCCTCCTCCTCCTCCTCCTCCTCCTCCTCCTCCTCGGGCGCGGCGGGCAGGACCTGGGCGAGATGCTCGCCCCCCCGGGCGGCGGCGGCGCGGCGGGCGCGGCGGAGGCCCCGGCGGGGGCCCCGGCGGGGGCCCTGGCGGCGGCGGAGGCGGCCGCCGAGGCGCGCCCCTGGCCCCGGGCGCTGGCGGAGCTGTGCCTGGCCTTAATCTGAAGGCTGGCCTGTCCCCCTACAGGGGGATTTTCGACGAAAAATTCAAAATACACCAACAATAATCAAACAATAGTCCAAACATAGTCTGGGGATTTTTTTTTTTTTTTTTTTTTTTTTTTTTTTTTTTACCTTTTTGGGATCGATTTATTTTTGCGTATTTTTAAAAAATTTTTTCGTCGCAAATCCCCCTGTAGGGGGACAGGCCCGACATAACCTTAATCGCGGGTGGACGGGCCTCCTATACCATTGATTTTTTTGGTTACAGTACAGCTTTAATTGGTTTCGGAATTATTTCTGTAGTGCGCACTGTATGCAATTACATCAATAATTGTGTCGGGAATTAATAATGTAGGCTCGAAATATTGCCAAGAGCATTTTGGTTATGCATTTCTATTGAGTTGGGAAGTTAGAAAGGAATTCGATAAGGAATTTCCTGACTTAGAAAGGAATTTGAATACCAGAGATAGTTCTGAACCTCAAAGACAATCGAGTCCGAATTGCCCGAGGAAGCCAGGGCCAGGAAGGGAAAAAGGAGTTAGAAAGGAATTCGATAAGGAAATTCAAGAGTTAGAAAGGAATGTTGTTTTTGTGGGTTGTTTTGGTGTTTTTTTACGATGCCGAGAGGTCTGAGCCAGGAAGGAAAAAACGAGTTAGAGAGGAATTTGATAAGGACATTCAAGAGTTAGCAAGCAAGGAATTTCGTTTTGGGGGTTGTTTTTTTTTGGTTTTGCTTTTTTTAAGACGCCGAGAGGTCTGGGCCAGGAAGGAGACATGAGATAGAAAGGGATGTAATAAGGAATTTCAAGAGTTAGGAATTTCGTTTTTTGGGGTTGTTTTTCGTTTCGTTTTTTTTTACGACGCCGAGAGGTTTGGGCCAGGACGGAAAAAAGAGTTAGAAAGGAATTTAATTAGGAATTTCAAGGGTTAGAAAGGATTTTTGTTGTTTTTTTTCTGTGTTGTTTTTTTTTTGTTTTGTTTTTTATTTACGACGCCGAGAGGTCTGGGCCAGGAAGGAAAAAAGGAGTTAGAAAGGAATTCAATAAGGAATTTCAAGAGTTAGAAAGGATTTTGTTTTTTTTTGGGTTGTGTTTTTTTTGTTCTGTTTTTTACGACGCCGAGAGGTCTGGGCCAGGAAGGAAAAAGGAGTTGGAAAGGAATGTAATACGGAATTTCAAGGTTATAAAAGAATTTCGTCTTTTGGGCGTCTGTTTTTTTTTTTTGTTTTTTTACGACGCCGAGAGGTCTGGGCCAGGAAGGAAAAGGGAGTTAGAACGGAATTGAATAATGAATTTCGAAAGTTAGAAAGGAAATTTGTTCTTTTGGTTGTTTTTTTTCGGGGGTCTGTTTGTTTACGACGCCGAGAGGTCTGGGCCAGGAAGGAAAAAGGGAGTTCGAAAGGAATTTAATAAGGAATTTCAAGAGTTAGGAATTTCGTGTTTCGGGGTTGTTTTTTTTGTTTTTTAACGACGCCGAGAGGTCTGGGCCAGGAAGGAAAAAGGAGTCAGAAAGGAATTCAATAAGGAATTTCAGAGTTAGAAAAGCATTTTGTTTTTTTGTGGTTGTCTTTTGTTTTGTTTTTTTCGACGCCGAGAGGTCTGGGCCAGGAAGGAAAAAAAGGAGTTAGAAAGGAATTTAATAAGGAATTTCAAGAGTTAGAAAGGAAATTCGTTTTTTGAGGTTGTTTTTTTTTGGTTTTGTTTTGTTACGGCGCCGGGGGGGTTGGGCCAGGAAGGAAAAAAAGGAGTTAGAAAGGATTTAAATAACGCATTTCAAGAGTTAGAAAGGAATTTCGTTTTTGGTGTTGTTGTTTTTTTTTTTTTTTTTTTTTTTTTTTTTTTTTTTTTTTTTTTTTTTTACGACGCCGAGAGGTCTGGGCCAGGAAGGAAAAAGGAGCTAGAAAGGAATTTAACAAGGATTAGAAAGGAATTCTGGATACCAGAGAGAATTCTGAATCGCCGGCCCACTCGCGTCAGAATTCCCCAAGAAACGCTTGGGCCAGGAAGGGGAAACGGAGTTAGAAAGGAATTCGATGAGGAATTTCCCGGGTTAGAAATGAATTTTAATACCAGAGAGAATTCTGAATTTCAAAGACTATTGAATCAGAGTTCCCCAAGAAACTCTGGGGCCAGGAAGGGAAAAAGGAGTTAGAAAGGAATTTGATACGGAATTTCCCGAGTTAGAAAGGAATTTTGAATACCAGAGAGTATTCAGAATTTCAGAGACTATCGAATCAGAATTCCCCAAGAAACGCTGGGGCCAGGAAGGGGAAACACAGTTAGAAAGGAATGTGGTACGTTCTTTCCTGGGTTACAAAGGAATTTTGAATACCAGAGATAATTCTGAACCTCAGAGAGCATCGAATCAGAATTGTCCGAGAAAGTTAGGGCCAGGAAGGGAAAAAAAGAGTTAGAAAGGAATGTAATAATAATTTTTCCTGAGTTAGGAAGGAATTATGAATACCAGAGAGAATCCTGAACTTCAGAGACAATCGAATCAGAATTCCCCAAGAAACGCTGGGGCCAGGAAGGGGAAACGGAGTTAGACAGGAATTCGATAACGATTTTCCAGAGTTAGAAAGGAATTTTGAATACCAGAGATAATTCTAAATCTCAGAGCCAATCGCGTCAGAATTCCCCAGGAAACGCTGGGGCCAGGAAGGGAAAAAGGAGTTATAAAGGAATTTGATAAGGGATTTCCAGAGTTAGAAAGGAATTATGAATACCAAAGAGAATTCTGACT
The DNA here is from genome assembly GCA_963575745.1 of Prorocentrum cordatum. NCBI lineage: Eukaryota > Dinophyceae > Prorocentrales > Prorocentraceae > Prorocentrum > Prorocentrum cordatum. The sequence continues at coordinate 120,323 of CAUYUJ010014402.1, read as the reverse complement.
TCAGAGACTATCGAATCAGAATTCCCCAAGAAGCGCCGGGGCCAGGACAGGGGAACGGAGTTAGAAAGGAACTTAATAGGGAATTTCCACAGTTAGAAAGGAATTTTGAATACCAGAGAGAATTCTGAACCTCAGAGACAATCGAGTCCGAATTGCCAGAGAAAGCCAGGGCCAGGAAGTGAGAAAGGAGTTAGAAAGGAATTTGATATGGAAGTTCTAAAGGTAGAAAGGATTTTTGAATGCCAGAGAGAATTCTGAATTTCAGAGAGTATCGAATCAGAATTCCCCCAAAAAAAAAAACGGTGGGGCCAGGAAGGGAAAACGGAGTTAGAAAGGAATGTGATAAGGACTTTCCTGGGTTACAAAGGAATTTTGAATACCAGAAATAATTCTGAACCTCGGAGAGTATCGAATCATAATTGCCCGAGAAAGCCAGGGTCAGGAAGGGAAAAAGGAGTTAGAAAGGAATTTGATAAGGGATTTCCGGAGTTAGAAAGGAGTTTTGAATACCTGAGAGAGTTCTGAACTTCAGAGACAATCGAATCATATTCCCCAAGAAACGCTGGGGCCAGGAAGGGGAAACGGAGTTAGAAAGGAATTTAATAGGGAATTTCCAGAGTTAGAAAGGAATTTTGAATACCAGAGATAATTCTAAATCTCAGAGCCAATCGCGTCAGAATTGCCAGAGCAAGCAAGGGCCTGGAAGGGAAACAAGGAGTTAGAAAGGAATTTGATAAGGAATTTCCAGAGTTAGAAAGGAATTTTGAATACCAGAGAGAATTCTGAATTTCAGAGACTATCGAATCAGAATTTCCAACGAAACGCTGGGGCCAGGAAGGGGAAACGGAGTTAGAAAGGAATTCGATAAGGAATTCCTTGAGTTAGAAAGACAATCGAGTCCGAATTGCAGGAAGCCAGGGCCAGGAAGGGAAAAAGGAGTTAGAAATGAATTTAATAATGAATTTCCAGAGTTAGAAAGGAATTTTGAATACCAGAGAGAATTCTGAATTTCAGAGACTATCGAATCAGAATTCCCCAAGAAACGCTAGGGCCAGGAAGGAAAACAGGGAGTTAGAAAGGAATTTGATAATGAATCTCCTGAGTTAGAAAGGAATTTCATTCTTGGTGTTGTTTTTAACAAAAAAGAAACGACGCCGGGAGGTCTGGGCTAGGAAGGAAAAAGGAGTTAGAAAGAGATGTGATAATGAATTTACAGAGTTAGAACGGAAATTCCGTTTTCGGGAATCGTTTTTCGGTTTTTTTACGACGCCGGGAGGTCTGGGCGAGGAAGGTAAAAGGAGTTAGACAGAGATTTGATAAGGAATTTCCAGAGTTAGCAAGGAAATTCGTTGTCGGGGCGTTTTTTTTTACGACGCCGGGAGGTCTGGGCCAGGAAGGAAAAAGGAGTTAGAAATGAATTTTATAAGGGAATTCCAGAGGTAGAAAGGAATTTGTTTCGGGGGGTCTGTCTTTTTTTGTATTTTTTACGACGCCGGGGGTTTGGCCCAGGAAGGAAAAAGGAGTTAGAAAGGAAATTAATGAGGAATTGCAAGAGTTAGAAAGGGATTTCGTTTTGGTGTTTTTATTTTTTTGGTTTTTTATATAAAAATATAACGACGCCGAGAGGTCTGGGCCAGGAAGGAAAAAGGAGTTATAAGGAATTTGATGAGGAATTTCCAAAGTTAAAAAGGACTTCTGGATACCAGAGAGGGTTCTGAATCTCAGAAACTATCTGATCAGAATTGCCCAAGAAGCGCCTGGGCCAGGGAGGGGAAACGGAGTTAGAAAGGAATCATATTAAGAAATTGCCAGAGTTAGAAAGGAATTTTGAATACCAGAGAGAATTCTGCATCGCAGGCCCACTCGCGTCAGAATTCCCCAAGAATCGCTGGGGCCAGGAAGGGGAAACGGAGTTAGAAAGGAATTCGGTAAGGAATTTCCAGAGTTAGGAATTTGGAAACCCAGAGAGAATTCTGAATTTCAAAGCTGAATTTCAAAGACTATTGAATCAGAATCCCCAAAAAACTCTGGGGCCAGGAAGGGAAAAAGGAGTTAGAAAGGAATGTGATAAGGAATTTGCAGAGTTAGAAAGGAATTTTGAATACCAGAGAGCATTTGAATTTCAGAGAATATCGAATCATAGTTTCCAAAGAAACGCTGGGGACAGGAAGGGGAAACACAGTTAGAAAGGAGTTCGATAAGGAATTTCCTGAGTTAGAAAGGGATTTTGAATACCAGAGATAATTCTGAACCTCAGAGAGTATCGAATCAGAATTGCCCGAGAAAGCCAGGGCCAGGAAGGGAAAAAGGAATTAGAATGGAATTTAATAATTAATTTCTAGAGATAGGAAAATATTTACAATACCAGAGAGAATTCTGAATTTCAGAGAATTTCGAATCAGAATTCCCCAAGAGACGCTGGGGCCAGGAAGGGGAACACAGTTAGAAAGGAATTATATAAGGAAATTCCTGAGTTAGAAAGGGATTTGGGATACCAGAGATAACTCAGAGACACTCGAGTCCGAATTGCCCGAGGAAGCCAGGGCCAGGAAGGAACACATGAGTTAGAACGGGATTTGATACGGAATTTCCCGAGTTAGAAACGAATTTTGAACACCAGAGAGCATTCTGAATTTCAGAGAACATCGAATCATAATTCCCCAAGAAACGCTGGGGCCAGGAAGGGAAAACACAGTTAGAAAGGAATTCGATAAGGGATTTCCTGAGTTGGAAAGGAATTTTGAATACCAGAGATAATTCTGAACCTCAGAGAGCATCGAATCCGAATTGCCCGAGGAAGCCAGGGCCAGGAAGGGAACAATAAGTTAGAAAGGAAGTTGATGAGGAAATTCAAGGGTTGAAAAGAAATTCTGAATAACAGCGAGAATTCTGAATTTCAGGGACTATCGAATCAGAATTCCCCAAGAAACGCTGAGGCCAGGAAAGGGGAAACGGAGTTAGAAAGGAGTTCGATAAGGAATTTCCTGAGTTAGAAAGGAATTTGGAACACAAGAGGTAATTCTGAACCTCCGCATACAGGGCGCAGGGGGCATGCGCCCACCGCATCCGCAACGCATCTAGGCTCAAGCCGTTTTGGCGCGCGCGATTCAGCCTTGAGCCGTCGAGTGCCCCTAGGCTTGGGCGTTTGCAGGGGCGCCCGCCATGCTGGCATACATGGCCCCAGCCCGCGCGGCGCGGGCCAGCGATCCAGCCGCCCGCGCCGCACGGGAGAGAGCCGCCGCAGAGTGGAAACGAGCCGAGGCAGAGAGACTCGGGATACCTTGGCCCCGCCCGCGGGTGCACAAGCGCGTTGGGCGCCCCAGCAGGCAGGAGCATTTCCACGATGCAATTTATTCTGCGTTGGAGAAACAGTCTCTCCCTGAAGGCCTGGAGACCGCTGGTGTGCCTGGCTGGTGGGAGCGAGGCATGGGCCTGGTTCGAACTGTCGCCGTTGCGACGGAGGACATGCAACAGGCGGCCCTCGGCGGCCCTCGCCAGGGTGACGTCGAGGCGGATCCCTGGCAGTCGCTGGAGATGCCAGGGGAAGGCCGCGAGGGCAGCCACGCTAGCGAACGCGGACATGCAGAGGAGGAGGAGGGTGCCCTGGCAGGCGGAGGCGACATGGAGACACCCCCCAAGAAGAAACGTAAGCAGAAGGTGATGGTGCCAGACGAGGCTAAGGCGCGGTTCCTGGAGTACGTCGAGTACCAGAAGAAAAGGCACGACTGGTCAATGGCGAGGTCGCTGCGCATGGCCAAGGAGCTGGCGCCCGACATCTTCCGAGATGTCCAGAAAGACACCCCTTTCCGGTGGGGCGAGAAGCGTAGCGTGGCGAATACGATGAATGGGAAGTTGTCCAACGTCGCCCTCGCGAAGCTGGCGGAGATCGCCCAGGCCACCGCGGTTCGCGCCCCCGTGGCGGTGCCAGTCTATAGGCAGATTTTCATTGAACAACTTCGAGTGATGGGTATCGACCTAAAGGTTGAGGACGAAAAAGACGGGTTCATGGGCCCTCGCTGGGTGCGGGAGTTCCTTTACAGCCTCGGGCTGAAGTGGGGGCAATGCCATTCGGGCGGGCGGAAACAGGCGGACATCGACGCCATTCCTGAGGCCAGGGAGAACTTTCGATTGAAGATCGTGTGCATCCGCCACGCCCGCGACATCGCCGCCGATAGGGTCGTCAACATCGACCAGACATCCGTGCGCGTCTTGCCGACGTCAAAACGCGGCTGGAAGGTGAGCGCCGGAACTCAGATGTGGGCGGTGGACATGAAGCGACAGTTGACTGTGGTCCTCGCGTGTTACATGGAGAGGCCCGACGTCTACGCTCAAGTGATTTTCCAAGGGAAGACAAAGGGGTCGTTGCCAGCGGGCGACGTCCCAGATGGGATGGCGCTCGCGTTTACAGAGAATCACTGGTCCAACACGAAGACCATGCTCGAACTCGTCGGGTTTCTTAACGAGCAAATCAACGCCGCGGACGGCGAGCAGGAGCGGCCGTGGATGATGGCGTTGGACGTCGCCCCCGTCCACGTGAGCAAGGAGTTCCGTGAGGCGCTGCGAAAGGAGCACCCGTGGGTGAGGACGCCGCACGTGCAGCCGCGCAGAACTTTCTGCGCCCAGCCGCTGGACTTGTCGTACATGCGCTCGTTCAAGGCCTCGCTGGCGGCGTCCGCGTCCAAGGACTTTGCCAGGCAAGTCGTGGACAGGCTTGACGACCAGGGCAATTTCGAGTTTGACTTCCGGTTGTCCGTGCTCAAGCCGAAGCTCGTACTGTGGATCAAGGAGGCTCTCGGCGTGCTCCAGGGGAAGGACCACCTCCGCCTCAGAGGATGGAAGCATGCCAGGGTGGCTCCAGAGGAGTGGGACGACGCCGTCCGGCTGGCCCAGGAGCGCCACGCAGCGAAGGCGCTGTTCCAGAAATGCCAGACCAACGTGGTGCCCGAGGACCCGCCAGGGGCAGATGAAGCGGACGCCCCGCTGCCAGCCCACGTAGATCCCGCCGAGGAGCCTGAGGTGGGTGACGAAGACGACGAGGTGGGCAACGAGGTGATTTTGCTCGGCCCCGACCCGGAGCACGGAGAAGGCGAGGCCCCCGACGAGGCGCCGGGGCCTGGTCAAGTCCTCGACAACGCGCCTGACTCGGAGGACCCCGCCGCGGCGTCGGACGTCGTCCTCGTCGCCGAGGGCCCCGCCGCGGGTGGGACCGCGACGCCCCCCGGGGCATCGGAGCCATCCACCGCCGGCAGCGGGGCAGCGCCGCTCCCCCCGGCCGCGCAGGATAAGGACATTCAGAGGATGCAGAGGCTCATGGCGCTGAGACTCGTCTACGGGCGGGGGCCGCGCTGAATTCTGGGCTTTCTCGCATTCCGGGGGATCACGCGCCAGACAGGCGCGCGCAGGGGGCCGCGCTGTGCGCAGCGCAGCGCGCGCCGCAGCTTTTTTTCTCTGGCGTGCGCAGGGGCCGCGTTGCGCGCAACGTAGCGCACGCTGTAAAGTTTGCAATTGGACCGGCGCATTCGAGATTGTGCAAAGGTTTCCCTAGAGGAGATGTATGCGCTCCGTGGGGTTTCCCTAGAGGAGATGTATGCGCTCCGTGGGGTTTCCCTAGAGGAGATGTATGCGCTCCGTGGGGTTTCCCCAGAGGAGATGCATGCGCTCCGTGGGGTTTCCCCAGAGGAGATGTATGCGCTCCGTGGGGTTTCCCTAGAGGAAATGTATGCGCTCCGTGGGGTTTCCCTAGAGGAGATGTATGCGCTCCGTGGGGTTTCCCCAGAGGAGATGTATGCGCTCCGCGGGGTTTCCCCAGAGGAGATGCATGTGCTCCATGGGGGTTCCCTAGAGGAGATGTATGCGCTCCGTGGGGTTTCCCCAGAGGACACCCAACGTAATCTACAAGGGGTTGCGGCTTTGGGAGCGCACATCCAACGTAATTTACAAGGGATCGTTGCCCTGGGACCTTGGACCTTGGCCATCTTGGACCTTGGCCATCTTGGACGCTCTGACCGCTCGCTTCTTCCCCTTCGGGGAAGGGCAAGCCCTTCCCCGAAGGGGAAGAAGGAGGTTGGAAAAGGAAGCTCTCTGAAGCACCTACGCCCAGAGGGCTGGTGGGATTACGCCACCCTTTCCTGGAGGCGAAAACGTTGTTCGTGTTCTCCACCCACCAGTTGGCCTTGGCGGCATGCTCGACGAGGCTGCCGTGCGTCTTCGTGTTTTCGGCGTTCAAGATGAGCGGGTCCCTCGCCGCGCCGTCGCACACAGGCGACTCCACCGTGATCCTGGCGAGCGAGGGCTTCCTCTCGTTTCACGACAGCCACACTGGCCACGCGCTGCGTGTGCCGGTGACGGACGCAGGAGGCGCCGAGGCTTTCGTCGAGGAAATTGTTGACGCTTCGCGTATCCCCACCAACCCATCCAGAAACGATGCCCATGAGAGCTGACGGGGGCAGGGAGAAATATACATAAGTCAAGCAGCGCGGGCAACAAGAGTGATTTTTTTGGAGGCCTCTCCTCTTGGGGCGCTTGGTTTGTTTTTTTGGATGCCTCGAGGATGCTCTTGAGGTCTCTTGGGGGTCTTTGAGGCTCTCTTGGGAGCCTCTTGGACGGCTCGTGGGGCCGTCTGGGCGGCCCTTGGGACGTCTGGGGGGTCTCTTGGCCCTCCTGGGGGAAGGCCTCGTGAAATCATGTGTTTTCTTTTGGTTGTTGAAAGACTTTTGGCCTCGTGGAGGCTTCCTTGGGGAGCTATCTGGCCTCTTAGAGCCGTCTAGGAGCGGTCTTGGTGTTTCTTTGAGCATCTACGGAGCCATCTTGAGGCATCTTAGGCTATATTGGCCCATCTTGGAGCTCATCTTGGGCTTTCTGAGGCGCTCTTGGAAAACGTCTTGGGCCATCTTGCCCGCTCTGACGACTCGCCCCCCCCCCGAAAGAGAAGAAGGAGTTTGGAAGAGGAAGTTCTTTGAACCATCTACGCCCAGAGGGCTGGTGGGATTTTCGCGCACCTTGTCTCGCGCCGCTGCCACGTCGAACAGCTGGAGGCGCATCGCATTAGTGCGGCGGGGTTGCCGGAACATGCCCGGGAGAGCCTTCGCGACGAGCTGATTTGCAAATGCGGCGCCGACCATGGCAACGTCCGTTTCGTGAAGGCGTTCGCGGCCATCGCCCCGGTCGTGCGCAGGAGGTGGGCGAACGAACTGCACGAGATGGGCGATGCGCAGGCCGTGTCAAGCGCGCACCGGACCGTGCGCAGAAAAGCACAGGCCTCACATGCGCCACAGTGGTTTGCTGCCGGTGTGTTCTTCGTGCTTCACCAGCTCCGCTTCGAGTGCCTGATGAATTGCTTCGCCACGACGTGCGTGAGCAACGAGGCCCTGTGGTCCGCGCCGGATTCAAGCGGCGACGCCAGCTGGGAGGGCCGCCTTCGAGCGGCGATGCCGGATCTCCTGCGACCGACATGGGCATTGTGGGACATGGTCAAGGATTCCTCCGAGGGCCTCAAGCTCGAGCGGAAACTGGTTCCCAGTATGTACCGGAAGCACATCGGGAGCCACGCGAAGGGCCCTCGGCATTGGTCCTTCGAGAATTGTTTACGCTTCGCGGATCCCCACCAGCCCATCCAGAAGCGATGCCACAGGGCTGATGCTGCTAGCGTTAGTGCTAGTAATGCTGCTGCTGCTGCTGGTGATGCCACTGCCGCTGCTGCTGCTGATAGTGCTGCTGCTGCTGCTGGCGGTGCCGTTGCTGCTGGTGCTGGTGATGCTGCTGGTGCTGATCTTGTTGGCGCTGGTGGTGATGGTGGTGCTGCTGCTAGTGCTGCTGCTGGTCCTGCTGTTGGTCCTGCTGCTGCTGCTGCTGCTGGCGATGCTGCCCCCCCCTGGTGCTGTTAGTGCCACTGCTGGTGCTGGTGGTCCTGGTGCTGCTGCAGGTGCTGCTGACACTGCTGCTCGTGGTGCTGATGGTGGTGCTGCTGCTGGTGCTGCTGCTGGTGCTGCTGTTGGCGCTGCTGCTGGGCCCCTCTTGGGGCTCTCTTGGGCCATCTTGGGGCTCTCTTGAGGCCTCCGCCGGGGGGGGGGGGGGGGGGGTAAACCCCTCCCCCGAGCAGGGGAAGAAGGGGTTGTCTTGATTGTCTTGACAGAAGACAGAGAGACATCGTAAGGTTACCTGTCGCCCAGAGGGCTGGTAGGATTTCCCTTTCCATGCTCTCGGGCGGCTGCTGCACGGCTTGTTGGCCGGGGGCGATTTCGAGCAGACCTTTAAGAAGCTGGGGAAGGCGAGCCCGTCGGATACGCACGTTGGCGCGTACACCTGTGCTCGCAAGATGCGCGCGCACCTCGTGTCCGAGCGCCGCGGCGGGCACCCGTTGCGCCGCAGTGGGTCGTCGGAGGAGAGTTGGCGCAGCGGGGGCAAAATGTCCAGGTCGAACAAGGAGTTGTGGAAGCAGCTGGGGCGCCCGACCCCGTCGCAGTTCGATGGCCTCGTGGGGCGCACGCTGGATTCGCTCGAGCGCGGGTGCTACCTCTGCTTCATCGGGGACGTCGTGCGAGACCAGCTGCAGCACGGGGCGGTGGCTCCGGACGCGTGGGCGTCCTTCCTGGACCTGCTGGAGCACGGGGTCGTGGATCCAGACCCGTGGGCGCCCCCTGCGATTCGGCTGGCGAGGCGGCAACCCAGCGAAGGGCGCCGGAGTAAGGCGGCCGAAGGTGAGGAGCAGCAGGGGGCGGAGGAGGAGGAGGAGGAGGTGGACGAGGAGGAGGACGACGACGAGGCAGAGGAAGAGGAAGAGGGCCGCCCAGGAGGCGGCGGGGCGGGAGAGAGGGGTCCGCCCAGAAAGAGGAGAAGACGGGCCACCGACGAGGCCAACGCGGCCCGCGAGGGCGAGGTGGAAAACGAGCAGGGGGCTGGCGCATCGCAGGAGGCCACCGCGGCGCCCGCCAGCGAGGCGCCGTTCGGTGCGCCCGCGCCCCTCGGCCGGAGCCAGCGAGGAGGCGCTCGGCGGCGCCCCCGCGGCCCCCGCCGAGGAGGAGGAGGAGGGGGAAGACGGCGAAACGGCTCGCGAGGGCGAGGGGGGCGAGGGCGAGGGCGAGGGCGAGACGGCCTACGAGGGCGAGGCCGACGAGGCGCCCGCCGCCGAGGTGCTCGCGGCGCCTGCCAAGGACGCCGAGAAGGGCGAGGGCGAGACGGCGCTCGGTGCGCCGGCGCCCGCGGCCGGCGCCAGCGAGGAGGCGCTCGGCGGCGCGCCCGAGGAGGCGGCGGAGGGGGAGGAGGGCGCAGCGCGGAGCGCGGAGGGCACCTCATCGGAGCGCGAGCCCCGCGAGCAGGGCGAGGGCGAGGGCCCGCGAGCAGGGCGAGGGCGAGGAAGAGGAAGCGGCGGAGGCGCGCGAAGAGGAGGCGCGCGAAGAGGAGGCGCGCGAGGACGAGGGCGGGGCTCGAGAGCCCAGGGAGAGGAGGTCTAGGAGGAGTCGGCTTGCAGGGGGGGGCGGGCGCGGGGGGGGCGCCAACGACCGCGCCGATTCCATCGCGGCCCGCTGCCCCTTCCTGGGGCTCTCAGGAATCCTCTTGGCCCAGTCGGCCTCGCAGTCGGCGCTGGCGTCGTCGCCCGCGAGCGCCAGCCGGCGGGCGGGCCGACCTTGTTGCGCATGTTTGGCGCGAGAGACCCGCGCAGGCCTCGCGCTGCGCCCGCGCCCCAGGGCGACGGCCCAGGCCCTTGTAGCCTCCCGCGCTGACGCGATGGCCTCGCGCGCGGCGCAGGAGCGGGCGCCGCCGACCGTTCGGTTCGGTCCCGCGCACTTCTAATGCGAGAACGCAAAGCCCCCCATGCTGCTCGCGCGCTTTGCGCGCTGAGCAATGCGATGCAGTTGCGACGGCCGCGCGTTCAATTTGAAACCGCAACGCAAGTTTCCATTCCCGCGCGCGGGGCGGTGCATGAACTTACAGATGCGCCGACGGTCGAGAATTCGCGCGCGCGCCCGCGCCTGCCATGTTGGGCGCGCGCACTGGACCCGGAAATCTGTGGCTCGGCCGCCCGATGCGCCCCAAAAGTCGCCCCGCCCCCCCCCCCCCGCCCCCCTCCCCCTCAAAACTCTTCCGCGCTCCTGGAAAAACCACGCCGCCGAGGCGGGAGCTCGGGCCGCGGCCTGATGGTCTCCGGGGCACAGGGGAATCAAAGGAATCAGTACGGAATCAGTACAGAATCAAAACAGAATCGGCACAACTGCGACCCCTGATTCTAGCGGAATCAAAAGAATCAGTACGGAATCAATACGGAATCAAAGGTGGAATCGGCGATGGAACCAGAATCGGCCAGAACGGCGAAGTAGGCCAGAATCGGTGCCAGAACTCATGCAGAGAGGCCTTTTTCCCGCGAGTTCACTGCGGCGGGTGCGCGGCGCGGGCGCGCCGCGCGACTTCGCTGGTTCAGCGAGGCGCGCAGTCGGCGTTCAGAGTGAACAGGTTCTTTTCAGGGCGATATCCTGGCGGCGCGCTGGCGCATTGCGCATTTGCGCATTCCTGGCGGGCTGTTTGAGGGCGACCCGGCAGCGTCGGCCGAATGGCCCGCAAATACCGCGCGGCCGATCGCGCGCCCCGTGCGGCCACGTCGACCGCCGTGTGCCGCGACGGCCGCGCGCCCCGGACCGCGCCATTGCCGCGTTGGATTGGACGGCGCAGCGCCCGTCCTCCAACAGTCGTCACGTGCATATCGCGCGTGTCGAGCCAGCAGCAGTCGCTCCCAGAAGCAGCCTCGACAGGCGCACCATGCCCTCTGTCGCCCGGTTCCGATCCAAATCATAGTTTCTTAGGATGCGCTTGCGCGAATGTGGGCGCGCGGGCAAGTAACGCGTGCGCGCGCTTGGCGCAGCCTGGGAAATCCAACATGGAGCCCCCCGGGGGCGCGGGGCGCCGGCGACGCCTCCGCCCGCCTCCCGCGCGCCCGACCCCCCCCGCAAGCCGACTCCTCCTAAGGAGGTCAAAGAAGAGGAGGAGGCGGACGAGGGGCATGGGGAGGAGCTGGTGCACAGGGCCCGCTTCGACTATTCGACGGACCTCCAACGGGAGCTCTTGCACAGGCTTCCGAAAATGCACGCGCTCCGCGCGGAGATCGAGGCCCCCCCCCCCCCATCTTCCTCTTCCTGCTCTGCTCCTCCTGCGGCTGCCGCTGCTCATTCTCCTCGGCCCCCGGGGCAATGCAGGCCGCCGGGGCGGGCGACGGGAACTACGAGTTGGCGCAGCAGAAGAAGGAGGAGCTCCAGCAGATGTCCAACGAGCTGCAGAATTGCGGTTTGCCCATGTGCGCGTCGTGTTTCGTGCATTATCCAGCTACCTGCGGTAAGTCCCGCTCTTGGCATTACCCAGATGCCTGCGGAGGCATATTGGGCCATCTTGGCAGCCTGGTGAGTTCCCTGGGCCGCCATGGGAGCCCTGACGAGCCCCTACCAGACAGCCCTTCGTATTCCCCCGCGCCTCGACGTGTCAAGGCACGGTGGCGGACCCCACTGGGCCGGCCCAGAAATTCGGCGCCGAGACGTGGATTTACCGAGAGCACAAGGCGGTGTGTTCGCGGTGCGGCGACAGGTCCCTCAGCGACCCTGCTCTGCGGGGGTGGACCAGGCAGCACCTTTCCCACATGAGAGGATCGCTCCGCGCGCGAGCCGGGCGGCTGCATCACAAGGCCATGCAGTTCGATGAGCAGCAGGACATCCCCAAGGTAGATCTGAAAAAATTGTTTGCGCTTCGCGGATCCCCGCCAGCTCATCCAGAAGCGATGCCAGAGGGCTGATGCTGCCAGAGGGGGCTCTTCTGAATGGTCTTGGGGTCCTCCTGGGGCTCTTTTGGGGGTCTTGGGACCCTCTTGGGGCTCTCTTGGGGGCCTCTTGGGAGCCTTGGAGGGCTTCCTGGGGCCATCTTGGAGGCCATTGATCACAAGAGGGGGGGGTCCTCGATTGGGGTCGCCCCCTCGGGAGCCTGAAAGTGGCCTCTTGGGCCGCTCTTGGGGCGCTCTTGGGCCCCTCTTGGGCGCACTTGGGGCCGTTTTGGGGGCCTCTTGGGCCCCTCTTGGGGCTCTCTTGGGCCATCTTGGGGCCTCAAGAGCGCATCGGAAGCGAAGAAGCGGGAAGGCCAAAATTATTGATTTTCTTTAAGTTTTTTGAAGGGGTGGGGCTTCCTTGGCGGTCTTGTGGCCCTCTTGGGGCATCTTGGAGGCATGTCGGAAGCTATCTTGCACCATCTTCGGCTATTGGGCCATCTTGGAGGCCATCTTGGAGCACTGGTGGCCCTCTTGGGGCCATCTTGGGCCATCTTGGGCGCTCCAACTCGCCGCGACCCCCCCCGTCCAGGTCCAGGGGGGGGGTGGGGGGAGCAGGGGAAAAAGGGGTTGTCTTGATTGTCTTGACAGAGGAAAGAGAGACATCGCTAGACCGCCTGTCGCCCAGAGGGCTGGTGGGATTGAAGGCTGCTTGGAGAGCTCTCGAGATCGCGCCTGGCGCCGGGCGCGGCCCGCGCCCTGGCAAGAAACATGTGCGTGAACGGTGGATATTGGCACAGGTGCACTTGTTATCCGAACGGTTGCTTTGCGACCCGGTGCTGGAGGCCGAGAGAGCTGCCCTGCTGCTCCTGTTCAGATGCATGAAGGCCCGCTGAATGCACGAGCGCCCCCCGCTCTCTGGTGCCCCAAGCGCCCGGCTGGTCATAGGCGGCCATCTCTGGGGCGCAGATCAGCGTGCGCCATCCGCTCGCTGAGCAGAAAAAGCAGGGGCAGGGAGGGCGGGGGGAAGCAGGGGGACGGAAAGGGGGCGCAGGAGGAAAAGGAAGGGAGGAGGAGGAGGAGGACGGG
>CAUYUJ010014402.1:0-102500 GCA_963575745.1 Prorocentrum cordatum | reverse complement strand
TAACTCCGTTTCCCCTTCCTGGCCCCAGCGTTTCTTGGGAAATTCTGATTCGATTGTCTCTGAAGTTCAGAATTCTCGGTGGTATTCAAAATTCCTTTCTAACTCTGGGAATTCTTTATTAAATTCCTTTTCTAACTCTTTTTTCCCTTCCTGGCCCTGGCTTTCTCGGGCAATTCTGAATCGATACTCTCTGCGGTTCAGAATTGTCTCTGGTATTCAAAATTCCTCGCTAACTCTGGAAAAGCCTTATCGAATTCCTTTCTAACTCCGTTTCCCCTTCCTGGCCCCAGCGTTTCTTTGGGAATTCTGATTCGATACCTAGTCTCTGAAATTCGGAATAGTCTCTGGTTTTCAAAATTCCTTCCTGACTAGGGAAATTCCTTATCAAATTCCTTTCTAACTCCTTTTTCCCTTCCTGGCCCTGGCTTTCTCGGGCAATTCGGACTCGATTGTCTCTGAGGTTCAGAATTCTCTCTGGTATTCAAAATTCCTTTCTAACTCTGGAAATTCCTTATCGAATTCCTTTCTAACTCCGTTTCCCCTTCCTGGCCCCAGCGTTTCTTGGGGAATTCTGACGCAAGTGGGCCTGCGATTCAAAATTCTCTCTGGTATTCAAAAGTTCTTTCTAACTCTTGGACATTCCTTATTGAATTCCTTTATAACTCCGTTTCCCCTTCCTGGCCCCAGCGCTTCTTGGGCAATTCTTATCAGATAGTCTCTGAGATGCAGAATTCTCTCTGGTATCCAGAATTCCTTTCGAACTCTGTAAATTCTTTATTAAATTCCTTTATAACTCCTTTTTCCGTCCTGGCCCAGACCTCTCGGCGTCGTAAAAAAAAAAAACAGAACAAAACACAGACCCCAAACAAAACAAATTCCTTTCTAACTCTTGAAATTCCTTATTAAATTCCGTTCTAACTCCTTTTTCCTTCCTGGCCCAAACCCCCCGGCGTCGTAAAAAGACAAAACCAAGAAACAACCCCAAAAAGCGAAATTCCTTTCTAACTCTTGAAATTCCTTATTCAATTGCTTTCTAACTCCTTTTTCCGTCCTGGCCCAGACCTCTCGGCGTCGTAAAAAAAGAAGAAGAACAAAACACAGACCCCAAAAAAAACAAATTCCTTTCTAACTCTTGAAATTCCTTATTAAATTCCTTTCTAACTCATTTTTCCTTCCTGGCCGAAACCTCTCGGCGTTGTAAAGAAAAACAAAACAAAAAGCAACCCCAAAAAACGAAATTCCTTTCTAACTCTTGAAATGCCTTATTAACTTATTTTCTAACTCATTTTTCTTTCCTGCCCTAGACCTCTCGGCGTCGTAGAAAAACAAAACAAAAAACAACCCCGAAAAACGAAATTCCTTTCTAACTCTTGATATTCCTTATTAAATTCCTTTCTAACTCCTTTTTTTCCTTCCTGGCCCAGACTTCTCGGCGTCGTAAAAAACAAAACAGACCAACCACCAAAACGAAATTCATTTCTAACTCTTGAAATTCCTTATTAAATTCCTTGTTAACTCCTTTTTCCTTCCTGGCCCAGACCTGTCGGCGTCGTAAAAAAAAAAACAAAACAAAAAACAGCCCCCCAAAAAACGAAATTCCTTTCTAACTTTTGAAATTCCTTATTAAATTCTTTCTAACCCTTTTTCCTTCCTGCCCCAGACCTCTCGGCGTCGTGAAAAAAAAACAAAACAAAAAAACAACTACCAAAAACTAAATTCCTTCCTAACTCTTGAAATTCCTTATTAAATTCCTTTCTAACTCCTTTTCCTTCCTGGCCCAGACCTCTCGGCGTCGTGAAAAAAAAAAAAAACAGAACAAAAAAAACAACACCAAAAACGAAATTTCTTTTTAACTCTGGAAATTCCTTATTAAATTCCTTTCTAACTCCTTTTTTCCTTCCTGGCCCAGACCTCTCGGCGCGTAAAAAAACAGAAAACAGCCCAAAAAACGAAATTCCTTTCTAACTCTTGAAATTCCTTATTAAATTCCCTTCTAATTCATTTTTCCTTCCTGGCCCAGACCTCTCGGCGTCGTAAAAAACAAAACAAAAAACAATTTCAAAAAAACGAAATTCCTTTTTAACTCTTGGAAATCCTTATTAAATTCCTTTCTAATTCCTTTTCCTTCCTGGCCCAGACCTCTCGGCGTCGTAAAAAACAAAACAAAAAAAAACACCACCAAAAACGAAATTCCTTTCTAACTCCTGAAACTCCTTTATTAAATTCCTTTCTAACTCCTTTTTTCCTGCCTGGCCCAAACCTCTCGGCGTTGTAAAAAATGAAACAAAAAAAAACAGCCCAAAAAACAAAATTTCTTTCTAACTCTTGAAATTCCTTGATAAATTCCTTTCTAACTCCTTTTTTTCATTCCTGGCCCAGACCTCTCGGTGTCGTTTCAAAAAACAAAACAAAAATAATCCAAAACAGCGAAAATCCTTTCTAACTCTTGATATTCCTTATTAAATTCCTTTCTAACTCCTTTTTCTTTCCTGGCCCAGACCTCTCGGCGTCGTAAAAAAAACAAAACAAAAAACAATCTCCAAAAAACGAAATTCCTTTCTAACTCTTGAAATTCCTTATTCAATTGCTTTCTAACTCCTTTTTCCAGACTGGCCCAGTCCTCTCGGCGTCGTTAAAAACCAAAAAAAAACACCACCGCCAAAAACGAAATTCCTTTCTAACTCTTGAAATTCCTTATTAAATTCATTTCTAACTCCTTTTTCCTTCCTGGCCCAGACCTCCCGGCGTCGTTTCTTTTTTGTTAAAAAACAACACCCAAAACGAAATTCCCTTCTAACTCTGGAAATTCCTTATCAATTTCCTTTCTAACTCCTTTTTTTCCTTCCTGGCCCAGACATCTCGGCGTTTTTTTTTTTTTTTTTTTTTTTTTTTTTTTTTTTTTTTTTTTATTTTTTTTAAAAAAAAAAGTATTTTTTTTTATATATTTTTTTTTTTTTTTATATATATATATATATATATATATATATATATATATAATATATATATATATATTTATATTTATATATATATATAAAAAAGACCCCAACAACGAAATTCCTTTCTAATTCTTGAAATTCCTTATCAAATTCCTTTCGAACTTCTTTTTCTTCCCCGGCCCAGACCTCCTGGCGTCGTAAAAAAAAAAATAACGCAAAACAGCTGAATTCCTTTCTAACTTTTGAAATCCCTTATCAAATTCCTGTCTAACTCCTTTTTCCTTCCTGGCCCAGACCTCCCGGCGTCGTAAAACAACATTTTTTTTTATATAAAAAAAAAAAAAAAAAAAAAAAAAAAAAAAAAAAAAAAAAAAAAAAAAACGCCGCGCGAAAGCTTCGTCGCAGCTACAGCCTCAGCTACAGCTACATCATTAACTGCTCAGCGAATTATTTACTGTAGCACCCTACAGTACAGCTGCAGCATTAATTGCTCAGCGAATTATTTCTGTTAGGGAAAAAACAATAGTAGCCTGGCACGTCGATTCAGGAATTGGCCGTTTTCGGTTCGCGAGAGGGCCGTGCGGCCGACATTTTTGCGGGTCCAGGTCCGTCGGTTTCGGTCTCAGGCCGTTTTCACCAAGGGGAGGGTTACTAAAGGGAGGTTTGTCCACCGCCGACTTAAGTCGGGCGTGTCCCTCCACAGGGGGAAAATTCAAAACTAGTCAAGAAATCGTCTGGGGACGATTGTTTGATTCTGTGTTTACTTATATTTCTGACTGTTTTTTCTCTTTCGTCCAAAATCCGCCTGTGGGGGGACATGCCCGATCTAACCCTGGCCCCGGGTGCTGGCGGAGCTGTCCCTGGCCCCGCTTGGCATCGCTCCGACGTTCGAAGAACAAAAAAAGCTTTTGACTTTCGACGCTCCGCGCGGATTGTTTGGATCTGCGATGGGCCCCCTAGGCGGCGCCTCCGGCGCCGCCCCTGGCGCGCTCCGCGCGCCTTCAGGACGGCGGGTCCAGCGCAGATCCAAAAAACCCGCGCGGAGCGCCAAACTATCATGCTTATGCTCTTTTGTTTTTCTTCTTGACGTTGGCATGTTTTCCTTGACATGGAGCCCGATTCTCACCGCGCCGACGTCGCCGATGCGCCCGCGATGCAGCGACGACGCGGTGCGATCCTCCGACCCCAGCTACTCCCACCCCATTTTGGGGGCCTCTTGGTGTTGGGGCGCACGGGCTAACAGGATCGTGAGGACCAGTCATTTTCTCACAAGGGGGGGGGAAACAACAAACAGCATGAGCACACTTTCTGCGCTCACCGCGGGTATGTTGGATCGGCATTTGGCCCCTTGGCGGCGCTTCCGACGCCGCCATTGGCGCGTTCCGCGAGCCAGGGAGGGGTGCCCGGTCCACATCTGAGAAATTTGCGCGGACCTCCGAGATTTTGTGTTTATGCACGTTGTTCTCTCTCTATGTCCGAAAATACCGTTGCTCGACACGGTCGAAAGCGAACGCGGATAATGATAGGTGCGTACGGCGACCGACAATTTTTCTGTTAATCTGAACAAGGTTCGTTGTCGGTGTCGCCGCGGACGTTGTCCACTTCAGACAGACGACCGCCTGCCCGACAGCGGCCGCTGACGGTGTTGAGGACCGCGTTGTGTTGGGCAGCGTACACCATTTTCTCGCACCCATCTCGGGCGTCCAACCTTGTATCAGTGCACTCGGTCCATCCCCACTTTTCGCCGTGCGCCATGGGCCTCCAGCTTCGACATCAATTTGGGCGCCCAGGGGCCTCGCATCCTTTACCAGCCTGGAACATATCCCTATCCCTATGTTTGACATCACCTCACCTCGACGCCGATCCTAAGGATTCCCTCAGCTTTTGAGGGCTTATCCCTAAGATTGTCCTCGTTTTTTGCTCGCCCATCTTAGGGATAGGGATACGTTCGAGGCTGGTTAATCCTCACCTTTCCGCGCGTCTCTGAGATCCCGTGTCGCCGTGGAGCTGGCGCCCTCCCGAGAGGCCGCGGCGCGCGCGGGGCCGCACGGCAGCGCAGCACGGCAGGGCCCCGCCGCGGGCGGGGCGGCGGAGGCGCTCGCCTGGCCACTTGCCGCCCGCGACGCTGCGGCGCCTGCAGGGCCAGGGGCGGTGGAAGAGGTTCACCAGGGGGGAACGGGTCCTCCTTCTCATCCTCCGCCTCCGCCCTCTCCTTCTCCTCCTCCTCCTCCTCGTTTTCCTCCTCCTCCTCCTCCACCCTCTACTTCTCCTTCTCCTCCTCCTCGTTTTCCTCCTCAGGGAATCGGGTCCTGCGTTTTTGCAATGTTCGGGCTCTCGGGGCCCTCCACGGGACCCGGCACTGTCGGAAAACGAGTCAGGATGAAGAACATGATGAAGAGGCCAAACGAGGGAAAGGCACCGATATGTCCACCCGTTTTTCGTTGTCCCCATTTGGGCCTCCTGCGGGAGGCCTTCGTCGCAACCGCTGGACTCGCCCCGGAATTCTGGTCAGAACGTACCCCGGGAGAGGTCCGTGGAGAAGCGGTATGGGTACCCTTTGGGTTCCCCAGAGGCGCGACCGAGGGAGCACGGCGCCGCGGCTGCACCCCATCGAAGCAGACAAAGCGGCAAAAGGATGCGCCTCGGAGCTCCATGCAGATCTCTCGGATCGGCCCCGGGCCCCCCCCATGGCGGCGCCTCCGGCGCCGCCCTTGGCGCGCTCTGTGCGCCAGAGAGGAGGGGGTCCAGTGCCGATGCAGGAAGTCCGCGCGGAGCTCCGAGATGTTGTGCTTGTGCAGTTGTTGCTGCTCATGCCGTGCGGGTCTCGCGCACGCGGGCGACGGCCCGCATCTCGTCAGCCAGGGAGCCGAGCAGGCGGCGGCACGGGCCGAGGGCGCGCAGGCGCCACGGCACAGCCCCACGGTGTCTTTCTCGCCACGTGGCACGGGGGCTTCTGGTGGCTCGTCGTCCGCCGCCGCTGCTCCCGCAGCAGCAGAGGCCGCAGCGGACGGAGCACACCCGCCGGAGCACAGCCTCGCCACCGCTCAGAGGCCTGCTGCCGCCCACACTGCTGCCGAGAGCCTGTCGCCTGCCCGCCCCGCCGGCGACCAGTCCGCAGCAGGAGCAGAGGGAGCGCAGCCGATTCAGCGGAACCAGCTGCCTGGCTTTGCCTCGGTGCCCTGCGGAGCTGAAGGTCCGCGGCGGTCAGTGACGAGTGCTTCTATGTCAGGAGAACCAGAAGATGGAGCGCACCTGTCAGAGCAGCGCGTTGCTCCTTACGGACCAGGCGTTACGCAATGGGGCGATGAATTACCTCAGGCCGTCCAGGAGGTTCAGCAGGCGGCAGCTGCGGTTGAGGCAACGCAGCCGCCACAGCCCAGCCGCACCGTCCCTCCCTCGCCAAGCTGCACGGAGGTTGTCGTGCAGGCTGCTGACGACAGCTTGCCGTTCGCCCGCCCCGCCGAGGGACAGCTGGCAGCAGGAGTGGAAGGAGGGCATTCGCCTCAGCCTGACCGTTTACTTGGCTTGTCTTCGGTGCCCTGCGGCCCCACAGGTCAGAGTTCAGCGATGATCAGTGCGGGAGAAGCAGCAGATGGAACGCAGCCCGCATTGCAGGGCTGGGCTGCTCTTCAAGGACGAGGTGGTGTTTCGCGCGCGGATGGTGTACCTCTTCTCGTCGGACAGGCTGTGGAGCCTGCAGTGGAAGAGAGAGCTCGGCGGCCACTGAGCGGCACGTTTGCTCCCTCCAGTTCTCTGCTCGCTGTCGGCGCAGCTGCATCAGAAGAAGCTCTGGAGCGCGGCCTCACCGACCCCGAGCGGCCTTGCACCGAGCGTGCCGCCGAGGGCCCGTCGCCTGCCGATGAGAAGGCGGCGGCGGCGGCGGCCGCGGCGACAGGAACCACGCCGCCCAGGCATGGTCACGCCTCTGGCCCCGCCCCAATGCCGAGC
The DNA here is from genome assembly GCA_963575745.1 of Prorocentrum cordatum. Classification (NCBI taxonomy): domain Eukaryota; class Dinophyceae; order Prorocentrales; family Prorocentraceae; genus Prorocentrum; species Prorocentrum cordatum. Next base: position 95,616 of record CAUYUJ010014402.1, on the reverse strand, counting down.
GACTCGGGTCCCGAGACCGCCCTGCACGTCGCCGTCGAAGCGGCGCCCGCCGCGGCGGCGGCGGCGGCTGGCGCCTTCGGTCCCGGTGCAGGACCGAGCGACTGGGTTCCCACGGCCGCCTGGCAAACCGCCGGCGACGCGTCGCCCGCTGTCGCAGCGGCGGCGCAGGACGCCGTTGGCCCATGCCCAGTGCCGAGCGACTGGGATCCCGAAGCCGCTTTGCAAGCCTCCAGCGCTGCGGCCTCCGCTGCAGCGGCGGCTGCAGCGAACGCCCTTGGCCCCGCCCCGGTGCAGAGCGACTGGGGCCTCGAGGGCGCCTGGCAAGCCGCCGGCGACGCGGCGCCCGCTGTCGCGGCGGCGTCGGCGGATGACGCTCTCGGCCCCGCACCGGGGCCGAGCGAGCTGGGTCCCGAGGCCGCCTGGCACACCGCTGACGAGGCGGTGCCCGCTGTCGCAGCGGCGGCAGAGAACGCCGTCGGCCCCGACCCCGTGCCGATCGGTCCCAGGCTCGAGGCCGCCTTGCACGGCGATGCGGCGCCCGCTGTCGTAGCGGTGGCGGCGGCAGCGGAGGACGCCCTTGGCCCCCGCCCAGTGCCGAGCGACTGGGCACCCGAGGCCGCCTTGCACGCCGCTGGCGATTCGGCGCGCTCTGCGGCGGCGGAGGGGGCGCAGCTGCTGCAGAGCGGCCACGCCGCACCGTCCATGCCGAGGGGCTGCGCCCTTGGCCCTGGGTCGGCCCCGCCAGCTGAGCTGGTGGAGCAGCTCACGGAGCCCGGCCGCGGGTGCACCGCCGAACAAACGCCTGGGATCTGTCTTGGCGACGGCCAGACACCTGGTTCACCGCTCGTCAGTCGCCGAGTTGCCACACACGCACCAGCAGCAGCAGCAGCAGCAGCAGCAGCATCTCCAGCGCCAGCGCCGCCACTGGCATCATCCTCGGACGCGGCCGTGTCGCCTCTGCCTGGCCACTGTCTCACCACAGATCCAGCAGCGCCCGGCGCCGCGCAGCCTCCCGAGACTCCCGCACCCGGTGCTGGCGACGGCGTGCCGTCGGCGGCGCCGCCGCAGCGCGGCCTGGCTCCGCAGGAGCTGCGCCCCGCGCAGGCCGGCCCGCAGACCGTCGGCCAGGCCACCGGCCTCGCCGCGGCGGCCGCGGACGGGCCCAGGCCGCCGCAGAGCGGCCTCGCGGCCTCGGCCGGCGGGGCCGCCGGCGCGGCGGCGGCGGGGGCGGAAGCAGGCGGAGGCGCCGCCGCGGGAGGAGGACGCGGGGCGGGGATGGCGATGGTGGTGGTGATGGCGGTGGTGGCGGTGGTGATGGCGATGGATGGTCATGACGGTGGTGTTGATACGCATGATGATGCTCATGGTGATGATGACCCTGATGATGTTCCTGATCATGATCCTGGTGATGATCCTGGTGATGACCCTGGTGATGCTGGTGATGGTGATGGTGATGATGATGAGATGCTGCTGCTGGTGATGATGTTGACGAAGATGGTGACGACGATGATGACGATGAAGATGATGATACTAATCTTGTTGATGCTGCTGATGATGACGACGATGATGATGTCGATGGTAAAGATGATGCCGGTGATAGTGATGGTGGTTAGGGTTATGATGATGAAGTGATGCTGATGATAAGGAGGTTGATGACGATGACGATGACGATGATGACGATGATGATTATGGTGATTGTCATGGTGGTGATGATGGTGGCGATGTCTACCATAATGATGATGGCGATGATGATGGTGACTGTGATGGTGACGACGACAATGCCGTTCATGACGACGACGATGAGTATGCTGATGCGGATGGTGATGATGATGATGATGATGATGATGATGATGATGGTGGTGTCGATGCTGACGGTGATGTCGATGCTGATGCTCAAATGGTTGTGTTGATGATGACGATGATGACGATGGTGACGATGATGATGCTGATGATGATGCCGATCCTGATGATGATAATGATGATCATGACGATTGTCCTGATGATGATGAAAATGGTGATGGCGATCGTGAGGGTGATGGTGATGATGTCGACGACGATCCTGATGATGATGCTGATGATGATCATCATGATAATTATGATGATGATGATGCTGATGCTGATGCTGATGCTGATGATGAAGATGAAGATGAACATGATGATGATGATGATGATGATGATGATGATGATGATGATGATGATGATGATTATGATGATGATGATGATGACGATGACGCGTTTGATTTTGACGGTGGTGGTATGTATGATGGTGGTGATGATGGTAATGATCATGGTGACCATGATTGAGGGTGATGATGACAAGGGCGTTGCTGAGGGTCATGCTGCAGATGATGGTTTTTGTGATGATATGGATGTTGTCGATGATCATTGTGACGATGTTGACTGTGATGGTGATGGTGTGGAGGAGACGGAGAAGGAGGAGGAGGAGGAGGAGGAGGAGGAGGAGGAGGAGTTGGACTGGCGGCGGTGGCGAAGGAACTCGGCGGACGACTGCGCGCTTGTCCAGTCGAGGCAACGGCGACTCTTTTTCTTCAGTTGTTGTTCCTCGTTTTGCCTTCTCGAGGCTTTGCTTCGGCACGGCTGGGTCCGACTCGGGAAGGTGGTCAGGAGGGGTCTTCGGAGGCGCTCGTGATCCGAATTTGAGCGGATTTGGGGTGAGCGGGAGAGCCGTCGTTCAGTCAGGTGGCCCTCGCCCGACGGAACGCGCGCGCCCATGGGCATGTCCATGGGCAGCCTACCCTCGTTCATGGGCATGTCCATGGGCAGCCCCCCGCGTCGTGGAGAGCTCACGACGGGGGGGTTGTTGTGGCTGGGTTCGGCGTGTGCCAGGCCTGGGCCGGCTTGCGGGCCACCAGTTCAGGACGCCAGGAGGGGACAAAGCAGACAGACACAATTCGTGGCCCGGTTCCCAGGAGGAGGAGGAGGAGGAGGAGGAGGAGGAGGAGGAGGAGGAGGAGGAGGAGGCGGAGGAGGAGGAGGAGGAAGACGAAAGCCCCGAAGATGTGGGAGAATCTGGGGAGTCCTGGGATCTGTGTGTGCGTATTTCTCTGTGTGCCCCTGGGCCCCTCCAGTGCGGGAAGCCGGTCCTCGCACCCTCCTGAGCTCCGCGCGGGCTGCTTGGGTCGGCGTTGGACCCTTTTCCCAAAGGGCTCCCACGAGGGCGCGAAGCCATGCGCGCCTCGCGGTCCTCGTTCCTTCTCCCCCTCCTCCTCGTCCTCCCTTTCTCCCTTGGGGGGGGCGGCGCGAGAGCGCTGAGTTATCCGCGCTTCGCGCAGCGCGGAGCGCGAGGGCTTCTTGGGTCGGCGCTGGGTCACTTTCCCGAGCTCTTCCCGATCCGCTGGGGCTATCTCCCCTCCACCCGCTCGACCGACCTATCTCCCACCTGCTCGTCCCTCCTCCCATGTTCCGTGCTCCCTCTCCCCGTGTTCTCCCTCTGCCCACTGCCCGCATCGAGGCCCCGATGGGGAGCTCCAACTAGAGCCCCAGTGGGAGTGTTCGCATGTCACCACCGCCCCACTTCGACACCACTCGCAGGAATAGCGGCCCCGCCCCATCTCAGCACACCCTTCGCATGCTTCGTGGCCCCATGAAGAGATCCACCGACGGCGATACTTACAACGACTCCCAAAACTCCGCCAAAGTATTGACGAGCCTAAACAAAACAAACGAGAACATGTCCTTCTGCGCCCCCCCCACCCTCCTGTCGCCGCTCCTTCCCGTCCTCTCCTCCACACTCGGCTCGTGAGGCCCCAGCCGATGAGCAGTGAGTTGGTGGTGCCCCTTACGGTGCCTCTTCGGGGTACCTCGCCTGTCCCCAGAATGGGTGTCTTTTCTTGTGCCCGACGCGGACTCGACGCGGATTTGGCAAAGATTCGACGCGGATTCGACACGGATTTGGCACGGATCCGACGAGTCCGACATGGGTTCGACACGTTTTCGACGCGGATAGGGCCGCGCCGGGACAGACGAGAACCCCCAAGGATGTAATTGGACATTCGGCTCGTGAAGCCCCAGCCGATGGGCAGTGATTTGCTTGCGTCCCGCTGCGGCCCTGGCGGGCTCCGCGTCCCCGCCAGGGTGGCAAAGTCCCTCTAAGGGCAAGTCGGGCGTGTCCATCTACAGGGGTAATATTCAAAAATAGTCAGAAACGTCTGGGGACGATTTCTTTACTATTTTGATTAGTTAGGGGCGTTTCTGGACCATGTTCTAGTTTTCGCCCAAAATGCGCCCGTAGGAGGACATGCCCGACCTAACTCTGAGAGACGCCACCGCTCTATTTTCAGGCTCGCAATGTTATCGTTGGTGTGGATCGTCGATTGGCGTCTGGGAGTCGATGAGACAGCGCCGATTCCTCGTCGGCCAGCGTCGATTTGGGCGTCGATCTGGCGTCGATGTGGCGTCGACAGGCGTCGATTCGCAGGAGCCGGCAAGACGGTGTGGGAGGCTCCCGTGGGTTGCCCCCGAACCCCGCGGCCCCCTTGTCTCTCTCTGCCCCTCGGGGCTGTCCTAACCTGCCGCAGGCTCGTGTCGTGTCGACCCAGGCGGTGGCTCTCTGGGCACCGCGGGGATCGTTCAACCTTGGGCGATCGGCCGTCTCCGAGACGTCCGGTCGTTCGCCATCGACCGCTTCTAGAAGAAGATGAAATGCAATACATATGCACTTTTGGCGCTCCGCGCGGATTTCTTGGATCCTCGCTGGGCCCCCCAGGCGGCGCCTCTGGCGCCGCCCCTGGCGCGCTCCGCGCGCCAGGGAGGGGGCCCAGCGCAGATCCAAGAAATCCGCGTGGAGGGCCAAAAGTGTATGTGTAGATCGTCTTTTCTCCTAGATTCTGGGTCGCCCGGCGGCGTTCCACGTTGAACGCCCCCCGCGGGGTCGCCGCTGGTCGACACGACGCGGCCCCAGAAGGGATCGTGCAACTCGCCGATCGGCGCACGTGACAATGGCAGGCGGCGGGCCACCCCCTCGGAGTCCCAGGTGGGCGCCCGAGGCTTCGAGGCGCCGCTGAGGTCACTGGGGGGCTCCGTGAGGCTGGCTTGCTTGCCTGCACCCTCCTCTCCCCCCAGCGTGCTTGCTTTCAGGAGGGGAAGAGCACACAGGCACAATCAATCGTCGATTCCCGAGGAGAAAGTACGGGAGACTCTGGGAGGCAGAGGGGGAGACAAGAGCCCAGAAAATACAGGAACCTCTCGGGAATCCTGTCAGCTCTGCCCGTTTATTCGTGTGTCCCAGGGCACCCTCCTCTTCTTCCCCTGCCTGCTTGCTTGCTTGCCTGCGCCCCTCGTGCTCCCTATGTTCACCACCCGCCAAACCACCCCAACCCAACCTGAAGGCCCCAATTCGGATCAAATTCGGGTCTTCGGGTTGGGTTGGGGTGGTCTGGTAGGTAGTCATATGTGCACGCTCGGCGGCGCGAACGCCTCTGGTCCTCGATCCGCGCCTCCCCCTCGTCGACCCCCCCTCGGCCCCTGCCGGCCCTCCCCGCGCCTTTCTCCCCGGGAGGCCCTCCCTCGGGGAGGGGAGAAAGGTCGGGGGCCCCCAAACGGTGTGGTGACCACACCGTACGGTGAGTCGGCGGGGATTCGGGGTCACCGCACGGTTTTGGGACTCGGGTCCCTCTCCGAGGATGTCTCGGGCGACGTGGGCCTCCAGGGTCCCAAAACCGTGCGGTGACGGACCGTGCGGTGAGGTCTTGGGGGATTTCGAGGTCACCGCACGGTCCGTCACCGCACCGTTTCGGGACTCCAAAGAAAGACACTCAGACACAGTGAATCGTCGATTCCCCAGAGAATATGGGACCATGTGGGGAGTGGGGCGGAAGGCAAAAGCCCAGCAAACACAGGAAAATATCGGGAATCAGGTTGCTTGTGTGTACTTGTTTGTGTGTCCCAGGGCCTCTTCACTCCCGCGGGACACCTCCAGAGATCCCCCCTCTGGTCCCTGGAGGTTCCCCCCCAGGTGGAGCCAGAGGCCACCAAGAGAGGAGCAAACCGTCTGCGGAGGCATAGTTTCGGGGCGAGGCGCCAGCGTTCAGTGGGGCCTGTCCCTCTAGAGGGGGAACATTAAAATACAGTCCAAAAATAGTATGGGAGTGATGGTTTTATCATGTTTTGACCGTTTGGGTGCATGCTGTCTTGCATTGTTGGATTTTTCGTTCAGAATCCGTTTGTAGGAGGGCATGCCGGACCTAACGCCAGCTTTCGGCGATGCTCCGGAGACCCCCCCCGCCTCGTGCCCCTTCACGGGCCCCCAGGTCGGGGGGCAGGCAAGAGGGGGGTGATGCCTTGGTGGGGGGTGGATCTCATGGCGGGGCCAGGATGTCTCCCCAGGTCTCGTGGCGTCTGCCCTTGCTGCAGTACGTTCCCTGGCCCCCCCCCCCGGGTCCGCGCCCATGCCGCGGGCCATGAGTTGCACCCCCCTTCTCTCTTGGACGCCCCCCTCCTGGACGCCCCCGGCCGTGTGTTTTTGGTCCTCCGAGCCGGTCGCAGCAGCATGCGGCAGGCAAGACGGGAGATGCCCATGGAGCTCCGCTCCGCTCCCGCTCCCCCAGCCACGGGCACCCGGCCGCGGGCAAGCATTATGTCCATATCCACTGCCACTTGGAGTTTCGGGCTCCCTTCCTCCGAGACCAGAGGCGCCGTGGATGTGGGTAAAACAGCTTCGCCCCTAGAGGGCAGACTCTTACCCATGTCCACCGCGCCGTGGCCCGTTGGCGCCCCTTCCCAGAAAGTCCAGGACGCAGTGCATATGGATATGGGTCGTGCCCGCACCGGCGGCCGGAGTGTTCCGAGGTCTCGGGCCTCCAGGCCTCTCGCCCGAGTCCCTCGGGCCATCAGGGGCCCCCTGGCGTGGTGTATCTCCTGGCCCAGGGAAGGAAGCGCGTTTCAGGAGGGAAAGAAACACACAGACACCATGAATCGTCAATTCCTCCGAAAATATAAAAGAATATGGGGAACTATGGGGAATTCCGTTATTTGTGTCTATTGCGAAGGCCTTACGGCCGATGCCGCCGACCCTGTAGGCAGCGACGACGGAGACAATGGATGTAGAGGAGTCCAAGATGCCCTCTGATGGCTCGAAGACGGCGCCAGATGCCCGCAAGGTCGTCCGAAGACAGCTCAAGAGGCCTCCTCCAGGGTTCGGGAACGGCTCCAGAGAGTGCCAAGATGGGCAAAGAGAGCCCTCAAGTGGCCCGAGAGGACTCCAAGACGGCGTCTAGCGAGGTCCAAAAAGCGCCCGCGGAGGCTGTCAAGAGTGCCGCCAGAGGCTGCCGAGAGAGACGAAGCATGGCGAAATGGTCTCCAAGGCGCCTCGAGATAGGCGGAGAGGGCCCGCGGACGGCCCCGGAGGGCCGCCGGAGCCCCGGGACGCAGGAGGAGGAGAGAGTCCAGTTCTTTGTGTCTCTTTACTTGCGTGTCTCGGGTGTGGACAGAACCCCCAACAGTGACACGTCGATTAGTGAATTGTCCGTTTTCGGTTCTCGAGAGGGCGCCGTGGCCGTTATTTTCCAGGCCTGCGCCCGCCAGGTTTGGGCCTCAGGTCGTTTTCACTAAACCACGTTTTACTAAAGGGGGGTCTGTCCATCCCCGAGTGTCCCATGCCCCCTTCACATGTGTCTCCACATCCGCGGCCCGGCGGCCCCGACGCCTCGGCCGCGGCCCCATATGTCTGCAGGGCTGGCCTTCGGAGCGGAGCGGACGCCGCGCGCGGGGGCGTCCGCGCGGGGGCGTGGCTGCGGGACCGCGCCTCGGAGCCCAGGCCGAGAGGGCACGGGTGCGGACTGCGCCGTGCCCGGGGGCCCATCGCTCGGACGTGTGCACTCTTTTCTCGGCGAGGACCATCGAGGAGCATCCTGGCCCATGGAGCAAAAAAGGACACGCGCGAAGCCGAAACATGCACGGGAAATGGACGTCCGAGCGATGGCGAGGCGATGACAGCGGTGTCGCGCGAGTGGCCCGGAGTATCCATTTTCGGGGGCCTCGGCAGGCGGCGGGTCTGGACATCTTCGGGCGCCCGGGGGCCAAAACATATCCATACCCACCGCCCGACGGGGCACCAGGACGTCGCTTCCCAGGCGGTGGACATGGATAAATCCCCGCCTCGCAGAAGCGCTCGTCGCGAAAGAGGTCGTTGTTGTCGGAAGCGCTGGTCCAGTGGGACTGTGCCAGGAGGGCTGGCCCCTCAGGACTTTTTCCTGGAGGAGGTCGAGGCGGAAGGAACGGCAGAGTATGAGATGCATGTTGCGCGTCCCTGGCCCAAGGTGGCCTCAGCTTTCCCAGGGGTGTCCGGCAGGCCTCCAGGAGAACGTCTCAGGAGGCCCAGCGAGCCCCTGGGGCTCCAACATGGTGTGAAGAGATGGAGGCAGCTTGGGTCATGATCACTTCTGCAGGGTCCACATGGACCACACCGATCCGATCCAACATCGGTTTCGACCGGCCCGACCCGACCCGACTCCGACTCCGATATTCCAATGATCCAAAGCTCCCCGAGGCTTGCGTGGCGACGTTGCGCATCCTGGCGCGGCCGATCCGATCCGATTATTCCCGCTCCGTGCCCGATGCGGCCAATTCCGCCCTGCGATGCGACCTGATATCCGCTCCGAATTCCCGATTCAGTGTTGACACATCCTGCTGTCGTCGAGGATCATGAGGACTGTAAACACAAGCCCAGCTTGTGTTTACAATTTCAGCTCGACCAATAACATGCAGCCTGTGCCACCTCTCGTTACGCCGCCAGTCTCGTATTGAGGGGCTCGCGTGGACCAGCATACCTCAGCTACCGCTAACACACGTTCTAGGAGATAGTTCTTGGGAGGTTAAATTCAGATTCGTCGCTGGTCTGTCCGTGGTCGAAACGCTGCCCAATCTGGCATAACCCAGCTTTTTCCCGCTAAGTAAGGCTCAGTCCGGCTTTGCCCATCTTGATCCAGGTATTACTATGGGCCAATATGGCCAGATGTTCTTACCATCTTGCTTACAAGCCCGCAATCGTCCTCACGAAGGCATCCCAGGAGTACAGTCGACCCGCGTGGTAAGGACGGGCAACCTTCCCAAGGGTACCCTTGCATCCGTACCTCCTCTACCCATCATTGGCCGCTTTCGTTGGCCGCACCCCGCTCGAAAAAGCTTCGAAATGGGCGACCGAGGCCCTTGCATCGTTATCGCGCACCCTTCTGATACGGGCCGACTGCAATAGCCCGCAAACGTTCTCACGGAGGCCTCCCGGGAGTCGCATCCTCACACGCTTGGAAGATCCCCGACCTCGGCGGCCTCCGAGCCCAGGCGCCGGCGAGACGTGGGCGCCGCGCGGGGCGGGCGAGGAACCTGCGCTGCGCGCGGCGCTGGGCCGCGCGGAGCTCGCCGCGGCGCCGCCGCCGGCGGAGGAGGCCGGCGGCGACCCCCCGCTGTCGGCGGCGAAGTCCGGGCCCTACCCTCGCCGATCGTCAGAGGAGGAACAGGTGCCCCTCGTTCTCCCCGTGTTGGGCCTCCTGGGCCTCCGTCGTCGCCACCGCCGGATCCGCCTCGAAGTCCTGGTCAGAACGCACCCCAAGAGAGAGGTCCGGGGAGGGGCGGTAGCGGTACGTTTTGGGTTTCCCCAGATCAGGGCGGCGGCATCAGGGTTCAGAATTCGCTGAGCGCGTGGCGAAGTCTGGACCCTACCCCCGCCTCCCATCGATTAAGGAGGATCGATGGTTGGCAGGGGTAGAGGCCGGATGTCGCCATCCACCCCCCTTCTTGTGGGCGGGCCCTCCGTGCCAGGGTAGGGCCGCCAGCAGGAAGAGGAGGAGGAGGAGGAGGAGGAGGAGGAGGAGGAGGAGGGGTTGTTGGGACGTGGTTTATAGTCAAGCGCTAGCTCCCATAAACAGTCGCACAGGCGACGAGGGGCAGAGGGGGGATGAGGCGGATCCCGGTCCCTCGATCCCCCCCTCACCGAGCACCTATTTCTGGATTCTCGACTCCCGAGCGCGACCGCGACCAGAGACATCCGAGGAGGAGGAGGAGGAGGAGGAGGAGGAGGAGAGGGAAGAGCGGCAGAAGACGGTTGGGGCGCGGGGGCGAGGAAGAAGGCCAAGGGTAAGAATACTAAGATGGAGTGAGCATCTTTCGGTTTAGTTTGGTTTCGTTGTTGCCGACGGCCTAGGGGTTTGGACCGCAAATTGCAGTCGCTCGCAGGGGAGGAGGTAGAGGGGAGGTAGAGGCGGAGGAGGAGGAGGAACAGGGGAAACAAATAACAACAATAATGAGACTAATATTAATGATAATGATAATATGATACCGGAGAAAAAACCCAATCATATTGTTGTTAGGGCTATAGGGCTATTGGGCTATAGGGCTATACGGCTATCTGGCTATAGGGCTATCGGGCTATAGGGCTATAGGACTGTGACCTATAGGGCTATGGGGCTATAGAGCTATATGGGCTATGAGGCTATAGGGCTATAGGGATATAAGGCTATTAGGGCTATAGGGATACAAGGCTATAGGGCTACAGGGCTATAGGGCTATACGGCTATAGGGCTATAGGGCTACTGGGCTATTGGGCTATTGGGCACCCCCGGGCACCGAAATCGGCCACCCGGGCACCCCCGGGCACCCGGGCACCCGGCCCCGGCCACCGAAATCGGCTGCCGACTTCACCTCAGCTTTATATCCGCTAGGACCCCTACAGAAGCAAGCTCTGATTGGGGAAAAACGTAGGAGGGAGAGGTGTGTTAGGAGGAGGAGGAGGAGGAGGATGTGCGTTGGGAGGAGGAGGAGGAGGAGGAGGAGGAGGATGAGGAGGAGGAGGGAGGTGGAGGAGGAGGAGGAGGAGGAGGAGGAGGAGGAGGAGGGAGGTGGAGGAGGAGGTACGTAGCAGGCGCCAGGTTTTCGTCAAAGCAATGTGGGTGGGTCGCAGGTTGGATCGCGGGTTTCGCGGGCGAGGACGACGACAGCAACGTTTTAAATCATTCTGGCTTCATGCGCCATGCTGCCACACGCCGCGTGCAGCCATCATGATGCCACCCCTTCTTGGGGGGAACTTTGTGACAAAGGAGGGACGATCCTCCCTCATCCAGATCTCCCGCCCAAGGACGAGACAAGTCCCCCACTTTCAGCGCACACGACACATCACAATGACTCATGGCGACAGCTGGGAGTCGTGGGACGGGACACCATAATGCAATTCCAAAAAGAATCGTGTCTCCTGGGGCCTCCTGGGAGCGGAGGGGCCGAAAAGCGCTCTCAGCAGACATCCTAATGCAGAAGAGTGCCTCCAGAGGCCTCCTGTGCCGACGAGCGCTCCCCGCACACACAAACACACACACACAAACACACAGACGCACACGCACACGCACACGCACACGCACACGAACACGCACACGCACACGCACACGCACACGCACACGCACACGAACACGCACGCGCACACGCACACACGCACACCCGCACGCACACGCACACGCGCGCGCACACGGGCACACGCGCACACGCGCACACGCGCACACGCGCACAGGCGCACACCCGCACAGGCGCACACGCGCACACGCACACACGCACACACGCACACACGCACACACGCACACACGCACACACGCACACACGCAAACCCGCACACCCGCACATCCGCACATCCGCACACGCGCACGCGCGTGCGTGCGCACACAAGCACACACGCACACACGCGCACACGCGCACACGCGCACACACGCACACACGCACACACGCACACACGCACACCCGCACACACACACGCACACACGCACACACGCACACACGCACACACACACACGCACACGCACACGCGCAACCCCGCACACACGCACACCCGCACACGCACACGCACACCGCACACACGCACACACCCGCACACCCGCACACCCCACACCCGCACCCGCACACCCGCACACACACGCACACACGCACACACACACGTACATACGCACACATGCACACACGCACACACGCACACACACACACACACACACACACGCACACACGCACACACGCACACCCGCACACCCGCACGCACGCACACACGCACACACGCACACACGCACACACACGCACACACGCACACCCGTACACCGGCACACCCGCGCACACGCACACACGCACACATGCACACACGCACACCCGCACACACGCACACCTGCACACACGCACACACGCACACACGCACACACGCACACCGGCACTTTTTTTTACAAGCGCAAGCGGGCCCCGTGGCGAAACGCAAGGAGGAGAGGAGGAGAGGGGGGAGGGTGAAACCGCCGGCAGCCAGCCCCTGGGCTGCGCCGCATCTGCCTAGTCCGGCGGCCCCGGCCGAACTTCCACCCGCCTGCGCAGCGCCGCGCGCCAGCCCGCCTCGCTGCCTCCCGCTCGCACCGCGGGCACCAGCAGGAGCGCCGCTGCCCGAGGCGGCAACGTGCTGGCCCACCCCGGCCAGGGCCGAGCCGCCAGCGCCCGCCAGTGCGGGGCTGCGCTGCCGCAGCAGAGGCACGCGACCCACCCGGGGCCCTGCGACGCCGCGTGCGGCGCCCACGCGCCGCCCCCGAAGAGGGCGCGGGCGGCCTCGGCGGCACCGCGCTGGGGCAAACCCTGGCCGACCGCCCACGGTCGCCGGGGGCGCCGCTGCAGCTGCGGCTGCGGGTCCCCTGCCGGCGCCGTCTGCTGCTGCTGTGCCCGCCGCCTGTTGGGCCGCGCAGCCCGCGCCAGCCGTGGGCCGCCCGTCCAGCGCCTGTGCACCCTGGGCCCAGCCGGCCCGGAGCCGTCGTGGTTGGCGCGCAGCGCGGTCAATTCCACGGCGGCCAGCAACCGCTGCAAGCAGCGTAGCGCGCGCAGCTGCACCTGCCGCCCGTCGCAGAGCGCGCGCTCGGGCAAACAGGCGCGCGCGGCGGCGCCCGCCAAGCGGTCGGCGGTCTCATTGCCAGCGTGGTCCTCGGGCGCGATCCCGCGACCCGCCGCCGCGGCTGCGTCGAGGTGCCCCTTGACCCAGCGCGCCTCGATGAAACCGCTCTCGCAGTGCGGCCTCAGCAGCTCCCACAGGTTCGCGTGCGCCCACTCGGTGGGAGAGGCGCCGGCGCGCAAGGCCGCGACCCCGCGGCACACGTAGCGCGAATCAGAGACCAGCTCCAGGGGTGCTCCGACCGCGCTGACCGCGTGCACCGCCGCGGTGAGCTCGGCCCGTTGCGCGGTCTGGGACCCGCCCACAGGCCCGCTGCGGCGCCGTAGCAGACCGTCGGACCCTCGCCAGCAGAGACCCCGCCCTGCCCGAGCCAGAAGCGGGTCTGTGGGGTGCTCGCAGGTGCCGTCTCTCCAGGATCGCAGCCGTGCTTGCCCAGGGCCAACCGCTGGTGGCGGCAGCGGAGGCGGCGGCAGCTCCTGCTTGGCCTGCGCTGCCAAAGCGGCCAGGCGCGCGTCCAGCGGCAGCACCCCGGTCAGCGGAACGCCGGCTGGGAGGCGCGCGAGCAGGGCTTCCTGGCTCATTCTTGCGGCCTGCAGCTCAGCGCGGCGAGCCGTTGCCCACTGGGGGCACTCCCAGAAGCGGTGCTCCTTGGTTTCTGTCGCGGCGCCGCAGTGCGGGCAGCGCGCGGGCCGGCCCCACTTCGCGGCCACCGTCTCCGTGACGACGTTGCCACTGAGCACCGCGCGGAGGGCGCCGGCCGCGTCTGGCGCCAGCTCCTCGTTCTCGAGCAAGCGGCGGGTGGCCCAGCGGTCGATTCCGCCGCCGACATGCCCGAGGTCGGCACGCCGCCCAGCCACCACGCGGGCCTCACGCCGCGACCAGGCGTCCAGCAGCGCCGCTTGAGTGTCCTGCAGCGGGCGGTGCTGCGGCCGCCAGCCGCCCGGGGCCCAAGGGACGCCCTGCCAGAGCGTGACGTCGTCGCCAAGGCCGAGGTTTGCCATGCTGCGCCTGGCGGCAGCGAAGGGCCCCTGCTGCCTCCCGTGCCCGGCGTCCACGGCGCCCGCCACTTCGCGCCAGAGCTCGAGCGGGAAGTGCCGGCGGCGCAACGCCTTGGCGACCTGCCACAGCGGAGCCAGGGTGGCGACCGCGGCAGGATCGAGGCGCCAGCTCGGACTGAGCACGCCGAAGACCACCTCGGCGGCGGCACGCAGCCCACCCCGGCAGACGGCCTGGCGCGCGGCCGCCCGCAGGCCAGCCAGCTCGCGCGCTGGGGGGCGGCCGCACGAAGAGCCGTGCAAGCCTGCGGACGTGCCCGCCGCCGCGCCGAGCAGGCATCTCTGCCGGAAGCCCACCGGCAATCGCGCGATGCGGGTGAAGCGCCCCGCCGCTGCCCGGGCTCTCGCGCCAGCGACCGCGCTGCGACATGCCCGCCCTGCTGTGGACACCACGCCGAGGTCGCGAATGCCGCAGCCGGCCGCGACCCCTGGGGTCTGCGTGCGGAGCCAGCTGCGGAGACTGGCTGAATTCGCGAATTGCCGGCTCTTGCCCCTGTTAAGACGCCAGTCCATGGCCACCTCAAACAGCGACGTCAGCCGGAGCGCCTCGCGCACAGCTTCGCCGACCTCGGCCGCCTCGTGGCCCGGCCCGCGGGCCCAGAGAGTGAAGTCGTCGACGTACACCCTCTGCTGGAGACGGTCGTCGAGTGCGCTAGCGCGCCGCTGCCAGGGCCGCGTGAGCACGCTGAGGAAGAAAACCGCCAACGGGCACCCTGGCAGCATGCCGCTGGACGGCGCCCACGGATCGCCGATGGCCCTACCGACCCGGACCCGCCGCCGCGCGGTGTAAGCCGCCAAGGCTGGCGCAACCACCCACCCCGGCACCCCCGCTCGCCCCAGGATGGACGGCAAGGAATGGAGATCGACGTGGTCGTAGGCCTTGCGCCAATCCAGGGCGGCGCCGGCGATGCACTCAGCTAAGGCCTCCGCTGCCTCGAGCTCCAAGGCCAGCTCCCAGGCCAGCTCCTCCGAGCCGCGCCACGCGGCAGCGCCGTCCCAGCTCAGCCGCCACTGCGCGAACAAACGCGCGCGTCCGACAGCCCACAGGCGGTACACAATGGGCAGCAGCCAAATGGGGCGCCGGTCGAGAGGCCCAGCTCCGCCGTCAGGCTTGGGGAGCAGGAGGCCCTCTGGCTCAGCGAGCTCGTGGGGCCATGCGTCAGTGGCCTCCACCTCCTCCAGGAGGTCCGCGATCCAACCGTGCAGCTCCGCAGGGAGAAGGCGGAACTCGCTCACGGTCCACCCGTCGAGCCCAGGTTTCTTCCTCTTCGGCATGCGCCTCAAGATGCCTGCCACGAGGTCGGCGGTCCAGGGCACCCGCTGCGGGAAGGGAGGGAGGCCATCCAACTCCTGGAGCCACTCCTCCCCGAGCGTCACTCGCGGCTGCCGCTGCCACAGCTCGCGCCACGGGCCCTCGAAGAAGCGGAGCTGCGCCGCTGGGCCGCCGCGCAGCGCGAGCAACCGCGGCTTGCTGCCCACCGGCGCGCTCGCGCCACCCCCAGCGGCGACGGACGGGTCGGGCACGAGCGCGGCCTCCACAGTGCCCCCGCCGCGGATCCACCTGTAGAGCCGCCCCTGCCGGTTTGTCAGACAATCGTGGACCCACTGCCTCCAGCCGTCACGGCGTCGCGCCCTGGCAGCAGCGCTGGCTTGCCGCCATGCCCCCTCCGCGCGCTCCAGCAGGCCTTGCGGCAGGCCCTCCGCCGTCGAGATCGCCGCAAGGTCTCGCGACCAGGGCGCATCCGCAGCGTCGGCGGCACGCAGGACGGACACACGCACACCGGCACACACGCACACCCGCACACCCGCACACCCGCACACCCGCACGCACGCACACACGCACACACGCACACCCGCAAGCGCGCACAGGCGCACACGCGCACACGCGCACACGCGCACAGGCGGAGTCTCAGGGGAAATGGCGTTCTGGCGTCCGCAAGTAGCGGCAAGATTGCTCCGAAGGGCTCTCTTGTGGTGCGAATTTGCGAGTAGGTTTCAGGCAAGAGCGCCTTTCCTGAGGTGTTGGCCCTCTTTGGCCAGGGCCTCTCGGAGTAAATTGTAAGGAATTATGGCACGGGGGCGCCGTTTTTTTACTGGAGGCCCGTTTGGGCAGTCCCCCGAAACGCTTGAGCGTGAGTTTAACTTTCAATGAAAGTGCAGCCGGCGCCGTCCGTAGAGAGCGCAAGAGCGAGTTGTTTGGGTCCAACGATACGAACTGTTCAGTATTCAACGTTGGTCGCAACAAAAACAACAGCAGTCATTTTAGCATGTTTCGTCCTGATTGGCTTGCGTACCAAGAGCTGCCCTCTTTGCCTTCGATACCTGCCCTCCTCGTGTCATAGATCCCAAGCCCTCGATACCTTCCCCCTTTTGTCTTCGACTGTACCCCCCTGATGGGGGTACATCTTCCTTACACGCGGGTCGTTGAAAGTAGGTTTCTGGCTTCCCAGATCCCAATCTACAAGAACCGATACGTTTTTTTCCGTGGTTTGTTATTTTCTGGGAGGTCCTGAGCCCGATCTACTTGATCCGCCTTCCTACTTCATGTGTTTACCTACTTCTTCCGACCAGCGTGTACCTGTCGCGCGTGGTGAGCGCAACTCCTGAAACAGGGAGAGGAAAGGAGCAGGGAATGGACAAGGGGGAGGGAGAAGAATGAAGCGCGAGAGAGAGAGAGATTTGCAGAAGGGGGGTTAGGAGCATAAAGACAAGTGGTTAAACCAGACGGGCGGGTCGAGCGGGCGGACCCTGACGGGCAGGTCTGGCGGGCAGGCCTTGACGGCTGGGTCGAGCGGGCGGGTCGTTGCCGATGTCCTTTTGAGAGCTTCCTGGAGTCCTCGTGAGGTGCCCTGGGGGCCCGTTAGCGATCCCGCGGGCATCTTGGAGCGCATTGGGTGCATCGGGGGAACTTTTGGGAGCCTTTGGGGGACCTTTTGGGGGCCCCTTGGGGCCTCTTGGGGCACTCTTGGGAGCCGTTTGGGCCATCTTAGGGCCATCTTGTAGGGGTTCGGGATGCCAAAATTGCCCCAACACCTCATTGAAGTCAGTGATGTTTGCCTTCTCGCCGAGGTCGTCTTGGACGCTCCAATGGGTCGCGACTCCCCGCTCCCTCCAGACCCAGGAAGAAACGATAGGGGGAGGGGTAAACCCCTCCCCGCAGGGGAACAGGGAAGATAAAGAGGAACCGCTCTAAACCACTCACGCCTGGAAGACTAGTGGGATTTCAAAGCCATTGTGCATGCCAGGATCCGAGAATTGCACGCAGCCGCAGGCGCAGCTGCAGTAACATGTTGCCCGTCCGGTGCAGATATGGATTTATGTATGTTCCATGGCGTATTCACACGTCTTTGCCGCGTTCGTTTGCTCTGTGCCATTCGTTTCCCCTCATGTGCCCACCGTCTTTTTGGTTTCCTCAGTACGACTATGGCCGTGTCGGGGCGCGCCAGCTTTGCACCAATAGCCGCCGCAGTTCTTGTGCACATCACCCGCGAACTTAGTCTCCTTGCCGCCCGCTTGCAGCTGCCACGGGAGAGCGGGGATGCATCGAGCTTGTATTAACGGTAGCCGGGTCGAAGGAGTTACAAGACCCACGGTGACGGCATTTTTGGGTTGCACATTCCCCCGTCTACGCCATCACGCATCCTGTCCTCTCCACCTCTCATGCGCTGAGATCCTGATCATGTTCCCACCATTCGCCACTGCGAGTAGGACATTGCAATGGCGCGACAGCTTTGCCAGAGATCCGCCGCAGCTATTGCACCTCACTCCTGCGAGTTCTTCATGTCGCCGCCGCCTGCGCATGCCACCAGACGGGGAGGTGTCGAGGTTTGGCTATCGGTCGCGAGGGCAGTGCGTTTCTTTGCCCAGGGCGACGGCACGGTCGCTTGCACACGCGACCCCGAGGGTGGGACGGCTCACCCATCTTCGCCATCATTACCTCCTCATTGCACTCTTCCCCAGCACCAGATGTGCGCACTCCGCGCAGAGCCCCGCGGGGTCACGCCAGTTTTGCAAAAAAGCCGCCACGCTGACTGCACATCACCCGTGTGAGTCCTTCACCTTAGGAGGAGGAGGAGGAGGAGGAGGAGGAGGAGGAGGAGGAGGAGGAGGAGGAGGAGGAGGGAGGAGGAGGGGGGGGGGGGGGAGGGGGGGGGGGGGAGGGGGAGGGGGGGGGGAGGAGGAGGAGGAGGAGGAGGAGGAGGAGGAGGAGGAGGAGAACATGCCACATCCTCGGCGGGGCTGCCCAGAAGGGGTGCGCGCCGTCGCCCAGGCGGGGCCACAGAGGCCACTCCGCAGCCGGTCGGAAGGCGCTGCTGCGGCTGTTGGCATCTGGACGCTCGAGCTCTGTGGCCAGTCCTGTAAAGCGACGCGAAGATCGGGACAAAATCGGATCGGGATAACTGGAAATCTTTGAGAATCGGCGGGGTTGGAGGACGTATTGGGCGCCGCGGCCGCTCCAGAGCGTTCCGGAACGCTCTGAGAGCGCTCCGAAACGCTCTGGAGCGATTTATCCCGATCCTAGCCCTGTTTTATCCTGCAGCCAGCGCTCTCGCGACTACATCGCATGTTTACATTGCCACTTCCAGCCCGTGTCGCCTTCATCACCTAAGGTCCCTTGTTTGAACCATGCGCTTCTGGAACCAGCTGCAGGGATTCGGTGAGGGCCTTGAGGTAGGAGTGAGTTTTGGTATGGAGGGTGGTGCGAGGATGGGGATATAGTGGAGGAGTTACGTGCCCCTTTTGCCAGCTCCGCAATGCTAATACGTTCGCTGTCGTGGACTTCTCCACTTTTCGTTTTTTTGTTCTCCTACGCGCCTCCTGCACCGCGTAGCCTGCGCCAATGCGAAAATTGTTCATCGCATTTTACCGCGCGCTCTACAAGCCCTTTTGCATAAGCAAGCGCAGAAAGTGTACAGCTCATGCCCTAACAACGCAACAACGAGAGGAGCATGACGTGGTGGAAGAGGAGCAGGAGGAGGAGGACAAGGAGGAGGAGGACAAGGAGGAGGAGGAGGAGGAGGAGGAGGAGGGAGAAGGGAGGAGGAGGGAGGAGGGAGAAGGGAGGAGGGAGGAGGAGGAGGACGTCCCAGTCAGGTCAGCCCCTGGCTGCTGCTCGCCGATGGCCCCTAGTTTCGTTCGTGATCCTTGGGTGCGCAAGCCTTCGGGCGAGCCTCAGCAATGGTACCGTGACGGCGAGGTGTTCAGCAAAGCCCCTTGCCCTCACTGCGGCTGCAAGAAAACAAGAAGCACTTCTGGCTCTGCAAGCACTGTCTGCAGCCATTGTCCTTCGTGGCTCCGTCAGCCCCTCCCGCGGCCTCCGGCGCCTGGGCCAGTAGCCCCCCCATCGGCGCCCTCTACGCCCTGGGCGACGGCGGCTCAGCGGGCACAGGCGGCCCCCAGACCACCAAGGGCGGCAAGTCTGGCAAGGGCAAAGGCAAGGGTCAAGTGGACGGCCAGTCCCCAGCCCCGCAGCCACCTGGCCCAGGCAAGTCTGCGACCGAGCCCAGAACGCCTGGACTCCAGCTGGGCGACTCGGGGTGGCTCCGCTCGGCCGCAAATCACTCCTGGACCAACTACTCCAAGGATGACGTATCAGTCTTGCTCAGCCTGGCTGCACACTTCCAGCGCATCGGCGACAAGTACAGCGCAGACCTGTACAACCGCTACGCCAGCCAGCTGCAGCTGGCATCGGTGCCCAAGCCCCAGACAGTGGGGGCTGCTCAGCACGCCATGCGAGAGTCTAAGAAGTTCTTGGACAAGGAAGTACGTGCTGCGGAGTCCCTCAAGCAACAGCTCCACGACGCGGAGCAGACAGCCATCAACGCCCTCTCCGACTTCGAGGAGTGCCAAGCCAACGACCACAAGGCTGTGCGCAGCCTGGCGGAGCATGTGCCCCCAGAGGGTGCGGGCGCGGCGGCGGCCCCCACAGCTGCGCCCCGCACCCGCGGCCTCAGCCTGGAACGCCTACTTGACGAACATGCTCCAGTGGAGATCTTCGCTGGCGACGACCTGTTCGGGCTGGAGGCGGAGGGCGTGGAGCTCTCTGACCACGAGCGTGAAGAGGTGGCTCGGCGCAAGGCGGAGGTCGAGGACACCATCAAGCGGGCCGTTGCAGAAGCCTTCGGCCAGGTCAAGCAGAGGGCCAAGGAGCTGGTCGACGAGCAGCGCGCCTTCCGCGCCCGCATGCAGCCCAAGCGCCGCAAGGTCGGCGACGACGACGAGGGCGGCAGAGATGCTGCTGGCGACGGCGCGCCTGCCACCCCAGGCGCGGCAGCAGCAACTGCTCCCGCGGCCGCTGAGGCCCCTGCGGCCGCACCTGTTGCTGCCCCAGGCTCGAGAACCCCCTTGGCCCCATCGGCTGCTGCTGTGGCCCAGGCCAGCGGCGTCACCAAGGACTTGACCGCCGAGACACGCCCAGCGGATGCTATGGACCCTACTGAGCACAAGATGCGGTTCGACATGGCCATCGCTGCGTCAAGAAATACAGTCGAACCTGGTCTTTCGCAGTCAGGACTTCAGCAGCCTTCGGCAGTGGGCGACTACGTTCGGGACCTCGATTTCGACGTCCTCGACTTGGTCGCCACGCTCACCTGCCATGAGACCGCTGAGACCCCCCCCAGAGGAAACCCGAGGTAGGCCAGCGTCCCAGTGGCGCTGGGACCGCCTAGTGGGACCCTGGGGCAGGGAATCGGTGCGGGCATGGCAGGCAGGGGGTGCCACATGTTCGTGGCACGGCTTGCCTCGCGATACTTCTTCCACGTGGACTACCACACCAGGTTTGGGGCACCCCGTAATTGCCCCGACATCCCCAGGCAGCGCACGGACGACATCGGCACCACCGCTCGCTCCCACTATTCTACTTGAACAACAACCCAGTCACCCTGCCCGGTCGCCGTCGGCAGGGGCGGCGCAACCATCATCTACTACGAGGCCCGCTTCACCCTCAGCGTCGCCTACTCCTGGGTGCACGGGCCCCCGACCTGCTCGTGAGTCTGGTGGCGCGCGTGAGCAGGACACCAGCACGCCTGGTGTTGGTGCCAAATTCACCCTTCCCTCCTCGTCAGAGCTGAAGCGCGTGGTGTTTGATACTGCCAATGCCACGTCCTGGGGATCTCCCAGAACCTACCTGCAGGACGAGGCCCAGGGGACCATCGTTTTCCCCCAGGGCTTCTGCTTCGGGGAGCCGCCGTGCGAGGGGGTCAACCAGCTGAAGAACATCGGGTGGACATCTATCGTCAATCCCAGCATCCCCGCCCTCGGGGGGGGGGCTCAGCAGCGGTGCAGGGATCGCAGTGCGTCCACGCATCCCCATCGGAGCTTTACCTCTTGCTCGTCCTCTGCCGCAGCCCGAGAGAGTCTGCTCGGCATGGGTCAATGCCTTCGTCCCTGGAGGCCTCTCTGTCGTTTCGCTTTTCTTGGATTGCAACGATCCGCGAGGCCTCGGCTCGTCCAGGATTTTGAACCGCATAGGCGAAGAGATCCATGAGCTGCAGATCCCATTCATAATTGGAGGAGATAGGAACACTCACCCTTCAATGCCACTCAACACCTGGGTGGGTCGACCGTCTTGGAGACGCCATCTTGCGCTCCAGCAGACCCACTCGCCGCAAGTCGGATAAGCAGTGGAGGACCATCGATTTCTTTGTCGTCTCGCGAGGCCTCGAGTCATCCATGAGAAGGATCGATCGTAACGACAGCAGCACCACCTCGCCCCATTACGCTGTGTCCTTGGAGCTTGAAGGGAACCCCTTGGAGGCCAATGTCAAAGTCCTGCAAGGGCCTAAGCCCTTCCCCAAGGAGCGCCCCATGGGCCCCTACCCGCCGCCTCCGTCTTGGACCCCCTGCAGCGACATCCTCGACAGACCCAGCGTGGCCCCCAACGACCTGGACCAGGCTTACTATCAGTTTTGCAAGCTTTTCGAGGCTGAGCTCAAGGGCACCCACAACGTCGATTTCCAGGACCGCACGTATCCTGGCAGGGCCTACGGGCTCAAGCTTAAGGAGGTTTCAACTGTGCGGACTTCTGGAGGTGACTACCCTGTCTCGTGCCCTGAAGGTCGTGCCTGGAGGAAGGTGGCGACTTGGTTTCTGGAGTTGGCGTGCCTACTTAGGACGGACCACCCCAGGAACCACCCAGAGATCCTCTCGCTGTGCTCCGAGGTGGCCTCGGGCCCGCAGAAGCTCCTCGAGAACCCAGAGTGGAAGCACTTGCGCGCGCATTTCCAGCTCCGCTCGCTTGAGGTTAACCAGCCGTTGCAGTTTGCCGCAGCCTCCAAGCGCCAATCTGAGCTGTTCGAACGGCGCTTCCGCACCAAGAGGGCCAAGCAGTGGCGGACTTGGGTTGCGAAATCTCTCGAGGGTGGAGGAGGCCTGGCGCACCGGTTCACCATGAAGCCTCGTGGGTTCATCCCTGATAACCCCAAGGGGGGGCCCCCCACCCAGCCTTGAGGAGCAGATGAGTTGCCTGGAGGAGGAGTGGAAGGAGATCTGGACCCCTGGCCCCCATGTCGCCAACCAGCCCGACCCCATCCGTTACCTCAGCCAAGTCATTGTTCGGACTGGCGAACAGCCTCTCGCTCAGGCGATTCCTGAGGACATCCGTGCCGTTGCCAAGACCTTCAAGGAGCGCGCGGCCGCGGGGGCAGATCGCACCCGTCCGCAGGCCCTTTTGCTGTTGTCCGATGCAGGCTTGCAGCGCTTGGCGAGCATTTGGTTTCACATGGAGCGCCTTGGCCACATGCCTGCCCCCCTTCATCACATCCTGCTCGCAATGATTCCTCGTGAAGACGGGGGTCGTCGACCTATCGGAGTTTCACCAGGGAGCATCCGCATCTTCGGTAGGCTTTCTCGTTTCGAAGCCAAGAGATGGGAATAAGCTCGCCCTCGGTCGTATTTGTTCGGCAGCAAGGGCAGGTCGTGCGAGCGGGCAATTTGGGGGCCGTCAGTCCGACTCGAGCATGCGCGCATTTGCAAACGTCAATCCGCCCACGCCCTGGTTGACATGACCAAATGCTATGTAAAAGGTGCCACACTACCTCCTCGCGCGCTCGGGGATTAAGCACGGCTTCCGAGCACGCCGGCTTAGGTTCCTTCTCACACTGTATCGTGGCAGACGCTCGCTGCAGTTTGACATGCGAGTATCAGCAGATATCTACGTCGAGCAAGGGATCCTCGCGGGTTGTTCCTTCGCCACCACTCTCCTGTTCTGTTTTTTGTTGCTAGACGCGTTAGACGACGCTGTCCGCCTCTACCCCAGCGTCTCCCTCTGCAATGTCGTGGATGACATCACTATCGGCGCTGTGGGTAAGCGTAAGCATGTGATTCACATGGCACTGGGAGCCACCAAGTTCATCTGTTTCCAGCTTGAGGCCCTGGGCTCCCAGTTCTCCCACCAAAGGCATCGTCGCGGGCTTGTCGGCCCAGATCGCCCAGGTCATCCGCGCGGGGCTCATCATCTGGGACTTCAAGGACATGGGGGCCACGAAGAACCTGGGTGAGGACTTTGCAGGGGCTCCCAAGCGCTCAACCAAGGTCCAGCAACGTCGTTGGCAATCCCTTCTCCCACGGATCAGAAGGTTCCGTAGTCTCAAATCGACTTTCTCGGGCATGCACAGGGTCATCAAGACGGGTGGGGCCCCCGCGGCCTTCTACGGGGTCAGGGTCATTGGCGTGGCCCCCACTCAGCTGGCCTCCCTGAGGGCCATTATTGGAGATGCTGTTTTCGGCCCAGCCAGGGGCCGTAGCAGAACGAACCAGTTCCTCCTCAACCAAGACCATAAGTTGGACCCAACCTACCCGGCAAACCAGCTCCCTCTAGGAATGTGGCGCCAGGCTATCCAACAACGATGGCTTCCCAGGTCCATGCTTAGCAGTTGCTGGAAGCACTACCTGACCTCGAACTCTGCTGGCAAGTGGTCTAAAGTTCTCGGCTCCACTGGCGTCGTTTTGGCCGCCTTGCCGCGCCTCGGGTGGGCGGGGGTGGAGTTCGACAAGTGGGGCATCGGTGGCGGGATCTTTATCGACCTTACCTCGCTCGGTAGGCACACGGTGGCCACCTTGGTCGAGCAGGCCACGTGTCGCCAGCGATTGCTGCATGTTTCCGCCCCGATCGCTGCTGGCCAGTTATGCCCGCCCCTCCTTTCAGTGGTCCGAGAGGAGCTCCAGGCCCTTCGGGGGGGGGGGGGGGGGGAACAACAAAGAAACAAAGAAAAACAACAAACAAAACCAAAACAAAAAAACTGACGCTACCATCTTCCTGAGCGGTGTTGTTGCAGGGGGATGCCCGTGCCAGCTGCAGTTGTTCTCTGACCGCCGTGTGTTGAACCCCAACTGTCTCCGTTGCGGTCAGGCCTATGGGGCCCCCAAGCACAGGCTCTACGAGTGCCCAGGCTTTCACCTCTTCCGTCGGGACCTCGACTTGGCCGAAGTGGTTTGAGAAAGATTCGGTAGACCTGAGCAGGATCTTTTGTGCACTCGGGCCCTTGGCCCCGACCCTAGGGCCGACTGGCCCCCTGTCCATGGCCGATTCCAGGCTTTGGCACCTTCGGCCCCCCTCGGGCCTGCTTGGCCCTCGGCTCTGTATTGATGGGTCGGGCTTGGACCAAAAGGAACCCGTTTTCGGCCAGAGCTGGTTGGGCTGTGGTCAGTATGCAGGAGGTAGGTGGAGATTTACGCTCTCACCATGGCCATCCGATCCGACTTGCCGCCCCTGGCATCCTTATCGTAGATTCTGACTATCAAGCGGTCATCGACATTTGGACAGCTGGCCCCAACGCGGACTGCTCCCAAATTGCTTTCGCCGAGTTGTGGGATGAGTTTATTGTTTTTTTTGATTGTTTCTGGCCTCCGTCTTCGGGCTCGAGAATATCGAGCTCCGTAAAATCAAGGCCCACCTCTCTTGGCAGGCGTGCTCCCGAACCTCCAATGTGCCGTTCTGGGCATGGTCTGGCCACACCCTCGCAGACAAGCTTGCGGAGCAGGGGGCAAAGGCGCATGTTTCGAATCCCGACCTTGTGCGCAGGCGCAAAGATAGCCGCGATTCGATCCGGTCCGTTTGTAAACTCATCGGCGCCTTTGGTAAACATTTGTCCCATTTCAAGTTTCCCGACGCCCAGCGGGTTCAGGAACCCCGCCGTCCGACGTTCAATGCCCTCCAGCTCGTCCCAGACCGTCCAGGCCACGTTCTGCAGCGAGTGGGCAAGGCTTCCAGAGCTTTCATTTGCACCCGCTGTGGAGGCCGTGGTCTCTCTGAGCGTGCTGCGTGTGCTATGCCATGCACGGGCCTCCCACGATTAGCCCGCCTGGCCGATAAGTCTCATCGGCTCTGGCTCATGGGTTCCTCCCTAGCGTGGTGTTCTATATGTGCAGCCTTCGGGAGTTCGAGGCCCCGCATGCTCGGCGGTCCCTGCCGAGGGAAACCCCGTAACAATGACGGAGAGAAGACCCTGAGGCTGCTCAAGGTGGGGAAGGACCCATCCACCAACCGCGTGGTGGGCAGGAGTTTCCGCCTCACCATCTCTTAATTCACACCCCTTTTTTTTACCCTGGGCGTCGCGTTTCATCTGGAGGCAGACGTTCCGCAGCTTGAAGGAGCTTGAAGGAAGAGGAGGAGGAGATGGAGGAAGAGGAGGAGGAGGAGGAGGAGGAGGAGGAGGAGGAGGAGTCCGAGTCCGAGTCCGAGTCCGAGCCCCGAGAGCGAGCCCCAGATCAGCGGATGCCCTCCCCCCCCCCTTCCCCGCTTCGACCCGAGCCTCGCAGAGCCCGCCCTTCGCCAGGCGGCGGAGCACGAGGACGCGGCCGTCGCCGCCGCAGCGCGGCTACGCCGCTACTCGGAGGCCGCCGCGCGGCGCCGCCCCTCCCGCCCGCTCCTCCCTCGCTGCCGGCTGCCGCGGGGCCCTCCCCCGCGCGGCGGCCTTCGCGCTGTCGGCACGACCGGCCTGGTCACGGCAAGAACGGGTACTCATAATTTTTGGTCGGCGGGTCGAGAGCGGGCCTCTTCCGGTTAAGAGCTAGGCGGGGCGCGCGAAACACAAATTGGGGAGACAGGGCGCAGGCGGGCGGGGCCTCAGGCGGACGGAGGGTGCGGAGTACAGGCGGTGCCGAAGAGCTTGCACAGGAAAAGGTACGCCTTGGACAGGAGCCGGGGGCGAAGTCCCGGAGGGAGAGCGAAGTGGTGTTGCCGCCAACGGCTCGCCAGGATCACCATCCTCGAGTGGTGCGTGGGGAGGGCCGTGACCAGGTCATCACCGGTGAGGTAGAGAAACACCAGGTGGGCGAAGTGCACCGGGTGCCACCGACTGGTGAGGAGAGGCCCAGGGGATGGGAATGACCACGTAGGCGATGTGCAACGTTGTGCCACCGGGCGGTCAAGAGCGGTTTGGGGTGGTAGTCCAATCCACGTCCAGGTAGCAGCCAAGAGGTTCGGCCTGAACGGGTACGCGCACAGGCCGACATCGAAGACGAGAAAAACGGCATACTCCAAGTCCCTTATTAATCGACCCCCCCCCCAACAAAAAAACAGACCCCCTCCAAATGCGACCTGATGTTCTGGCCCCCCCTCTTCGACGGGCCCTTCAATAAACCGGAGCCCGTAAACTCCAATCCAAAGGAAGCGCCCCAATATACCGGACCCCCCCAGTAACAAAAAAATCGCCTTAAAAATCTGGACCAGGGGGACGATTAAGAAGGGATTTGGAGTACGTGCGCAGGCCGACATCGAAGACGAAACAACGGCATAAACGTAAACTTTTGTCGCTCCGCCCGGATTTCCAAAGTCCGCGCCGGGCCGCCTTCGGCGGCGCCTCTGGCGCCAGGCGGGTGGGTCCAGCGCAGGTCCGAGAGATCCGCGCGGACCTCCAACATTTTATGTTTATGCTCTTCCTTAGAATCGGTACGTGCATAGACCGACAGCAGTGCCTGCCCCTTCTGAGCAGGACTCGCTGTCAGTGTCGCCGCGGCCGTTGTCCATGCGAGACGCAAGCTCGCCTGCCCAGCAGCGGCCACCGGCGGACTTGGTGAACATTTGTTTGTTGGGCATCGTGCCATTGTGGGCGTCCAAATCAGTCGGTGGTTCAAAGATTTATGGCCTCCCAAGTGGGGTTCGAGGAAGTGGGGTCGGAGGATCCCGCCGAATTGGCGATGCGGCGCGATGTGGAACCGATGGCGTCGCTGATGCATTACCGACACGTCGCCGATGTCTGACAGCAGCATTGCCGGGAGAGGATTGCCGCCGATCGTTTCGTCATCAACGTCAGCGCTTCCTTGCACGGCGTCTGTTCTGCGCATGCGTTGTCAAGGCGTTTTTTTTGTTCTCGCTGTATATCTATATATGTGTATATGTGCATGTAATTATATAAATATACGGGGTACGGCATACGAGAGCACAGGCACCAACTCTGACCCTAGAGTTTGAGCCGCCGTGAGTGCGTGTCCAAAGCAATCTCGGCTCCCTCCCTCCCTCCCCTGGCATTGTGTTTCCCCGTGCCGGCTAGGACCGGACGGGGGTTTTGCACCGTTCGCATTGTTGATCGCCGCACCGAGTATGGAGGAAAACATGGTGTCCCGGTGGAGCGGCTGGTGCGCTGGGAGCCGGGGTACGGCATACGAGAGCACAGGCACCAACTCTCTCTCTCTCTCTCTCGCTCTGTATATATACATATATATGTACATACATACATACATACATACATACATACATACATACATACATACATACATACACATATATATATATATATATACATATATATATAATATATATATATATATATATATATGTAGATATGCGTGTATGTGTAATAGGGGGGCCCCTGGGCCCCCAAAGTGCACTGATTTGTCTCCCGGCCGGTTCGGGCCCGGCGGTAGGCTACGAGAAAACGTCAGGGGCGCCAAGAGGGCGCCAAGAGGGCCCACGAGCGCTCCAAGAGAGCCCAAGACCGCATTTGTCACCACCCACCAAACCACCCCAACCCAACCCGAAGGCTCAGATGTACCCTCGATTTTCTATGGGGGGGGGGGTCGGGAGACATCGAAAAAACACATGTGGAACCCTTACCTCCCCCCCAACCCGAAATTCGGGTCTTCGGGTGGGGTTGGGGTGGTCTGGTAGGTAGTCAACTTGGAGAGCGTTTCAAAATTTGTCCAACATGACTTGCAGACAGCCCGAGAGGGCTTCGAGACGGCCAAGATGCCCTCAGAAGGACTCCCGCGAGGCTTGCAGGAGGCGAACAAGAGTAGGTTGTGTCTAGGGCTTTTGAAGTTTTTTGTGTTCTCGCTGTTTCGTGCTTCCGACGGTCCAAGACAGACCACGAGGCTCCAGAAATCAGCCCAAGACGGTCCAAGAGGCACCCAAAGAGGGCGAGGGCGCAAGAGAGTCCCAAGACGGCCCAAGAGTGCCCCAAGACGGCCCAAGCGGCGCCCAAGATCGCCCAAGAGGGCCCCAAGACGGCCCCAAGAGGGACCCAAGAGGGGGAACATGAACTGACAATTCGAGCCTTCCGCCCCAAGAGGCCTCCAGGAGGCCCCAAAAGGTCCCCAACAGAGCCCTAGAGGCCCCCTAGAGGCCCCACGAGGCCCCAAAGAGGCACAACACGAGGCCCGAAGAGCACCCCAAAAGGCCCCCAAGAGGCCTCCAAAACATCCGGTGCATGGCAAAAGACCGCCTAGCATATCGTGTCGTCGCAGCGTTGCATGACATGACATGGCACGGCACAGCACGACAGAACTAATCGTGTCAGTGCATGCCACAGTATGGTTCAGCATACCATAGCATTTCATTCCATAGAAGTGTCTAGCTGAGCCTAGCACTGCACGTCATGACGTAACATTGCCTAGCATCGCATTGCATCTCATGACACATCGTGATGTACTATGGCATTCCGATGCACATCAATTAATCGAACAGCACCGTACTGCTCGGCGCAACAGTAGACAGACATCATGCAGATATCACGCCCACGTGTTTGTTCTTACTATCGTCCTGCTTATGTCACCCTAGCAGTTCATAACATGGCATAGCATTGCATGGCATTGCATAACCCGGCATGCCATGCCTGTGCATACTATGTAGTGCGGAAGCATCATTCTTCATGGGAAGCATCGCATGAAATGGCTCAGCGTATCATCGCATACAGTATCATAGCATTGCACAGCACATCATAGCATGGCATGCAATGCGTACTGTAGAGAACACCATGTTATTGCATGGCATACTACGTCGTGGCATTGCGCTTGATAGCGTAGCATGGTGTATCATGGCATCCCATAACATAGTGCAACATGGCGCTGCAGCGCTGCATTTTTCCTGGCCCATCGCTTGGCGACAGATCACCAGTCGACCGGTCGATGAGAGCGGAGCAGGAGTATGAGGAAGAGGCAGGAGGAAGCAGAGAACGTTGACCTCATTATTCATGACCGCCTTGTTGTCTCAATGCGGTCAGCACTCGACCAGCTAGGACCTAAGCACGCGCGAAGCGCGCGCGATGGTTCTAGTATATGTTTATAGGTATATATGGATCATGCGTTCACGTGTTTGTTTCTCTCCCTGTCTCTCTCTCTCTCTCTATATATATATATATAGATTGCTCTTTCTCTCTCTCTCTCTCTCTCTCTGTCTTTCCCGCTCTCTCTCGCTCTCTGTATTTCTCTTTGGCTCGCTCTTTCACACGAGTTTCTTGTATCATTGGATTGCCCCGCATATCTGATTGTCCCAATGCTTGGAGCTTGGGCACATGGCTTGGCGGATGTGGCGTGTGGCGGGCTGGATTGGCAGACGACGAGGGTTGTCGCCGATTTTGCCTTTGCGAAAGCCCGTCCTGGAAAATCCCGTCATCGATATCGGCAGCTAAGGATAGGAAGGGAACCCAGGATGAACCTACCGCAAGTTCGCGTCGTGCCGACCGGCGGCGACCCCACCACGTACGTTTAAGGTTGAACGCCGCCCGTGAGAATCGGCCTGTCCTTGAACGATCTGGCGTTCACAGAACGTCCGATCGTTCAAGTTTTGACGATCCCCGCGGTGTCAGGAACCAACGCCGGGGTCGACACGACGCGAACTTGCCGTACATGGTTTGGGGCCCCATTCTTTAGGGCCTTATATTTGAGCCCCGAATCATCAGGGGTAACTCGGGTCAGGGCTAACTCGGGTTCGTTTTTCATGAGTCCGACCCCGAGTTACCCCAGGCCCGAGTTACCCAGGATGATTCGGGCGTCCAGAGCCCCGAATCATCAGGGGTAACTCGGG
Organism: Prorocentrum cordatum; assembly: GCA_963575745.1. Classification (NCBI taxonomy): domain Eukaryota; class Dinophyceae; order Prorocentrales; family Prorocentraceae; genus Prorocentrum; species Prorocentrum cordatum. The sequence continues at coordinate 65,420 of CAUYUJ010014402.1, read as the reverse complement.
TCAGGGCTAACTCGAGTTCGTTTTTCGGTGATCCGAACCCGAGTTACCCTGGACCCGAGTTACTCTGGATGACCCGGGCGCCAAGAGCCCCAAATCATCAGGGGTAAATCGGGTCAGGGCTAACTCGAGTTCGTTTGTCGGGATTCCGTGCCCGAGTTACCCCGGACCCGAGTTACCGGGGATTACTCCGCCCCAGAATTATCAGGGGTAATTCGGGTCAGGGCTAACTCGAGTTCGTTTGTCGGGATTCCGAGCCCGAGTTACCCCGAACTCGAACCCGAGTTACCCGGGATGACCCGGGCGCCCAGTGATCTTTGAGCCGCCGATTCCTCTCAGCATCGGTAGGCAAGGTCGCGCCAGGGGGGCGCGAAGCTCATCGCGCTTTGCTCGCGTCGTGGTCAAGGGCCGGAGGTCCTGCCCCTCTCCAAGGGTTGGCGGCGTGTCGGCGCGACGGGGACGCGAAGGCAGTCGCACGTCGCTCAGGAGGGAAAGAAACACAGACACGATTAATCGTCGACTCCCAGGAAAATATGGGAAGTAGGGGGGGGGAGAAATCTGGGAAGTGGGAGGGAAGACAGAATCCCAGAAAATATGGAAACATATCGGAATTCTTGTGATTGTGTGTATTTATTTGTGTTTGTGGGCCCCTTCAGTCGCGCACCTCGGGTTGACCCAAAATGGGGTCCAGCGTCAATGGGGTGGTGCAATAGATTTGGTGCAATAGACGTGTGGGGTCGCAATACACTTGGGGCGTGCGACGCACTTCGAGGCGCAAATGTGTTGCTGCATCTTCGCGTGCAAGACATTACTTGCAAGACAACGCAAAACAATTCTCCGGCGCAGTACATTTGCAATACAAAGCCCCAAATCTATTGCATCACCCCCTTTCAGCTGGACCCCCTCGTGGGTCACCCACAGCACCGCGGGGCGCGAGGGACGCGGTGATCGGTAACCTGGTCTAGACTTCGGATGTTTCAACCTACTTTAGCCTTGACCGCCAGAAAGACCTTCGAGCACCAAGGAGGGTACCGAAACTTGAGGGTTTTCGCATGTCGGGCCCTGGGGGGCGAGACTCGTTCGACACTGGATCCGATACTTTTCTGGGTGCTCGGAATTATTTCTGGGAATGTGGTCCTCAAGTACGACTGGATCAACTTAAGGTTGGACTGATCCTCACGGACAATCTCTCGCACACAATCCTTGGACTTCCTGCGAGGACCTGGGCTTCCCTTGGTGGAAGGGCGGGGGCGAAGACGACGTCGAGGGCCGCCGGCGCAGATGGCGACGTCAGCGCCGTCGAAGGCTGCCGGCGGCGCCGAAGACGACGCCGGCGTCGACGACGACGGCCCTCTGCGCCGACGCCGCGGACTCAAGCGCCGACGCTCGTCGGAGGGACTCGGCCAAGCAGCCAAGGAGCTCAACGAAAGAATTCGGTGTACAGACGCTCCAGCGTCCCGCAGGCCGGCAAGCGGGGGGATCCTCTGCACCGAGCTTCCTGGCCAGCCGCACGGCGTTGTGGCCCCAGCGCGCCCCTCCCAGACTGCGGGCACGCCGGCGGGCGCAGATCGGCACGGCCGCCGCCGACGACGGCCACCGGCGGCGGCGTCGGCGTCGGCGTCGACGCCGACGCTTTCGGGCGCCAGCGATCGATCGGCGGCGATCAACGACTCGGGCAACCTCTTCTTCTTCTTCTTCTTATTCTTCTTCTTCTTATGATGAATAATATTATTATTCTTAATATTTTTCTCCTTACTATTATTATTATTATTCTTATCATTATTCTTCGTCTTTTTCTTCTTCTTCCTCCTCCTCCTCTTCCTCCTCCGTCGCCGTCGGGAGGCCGTGGGCGCGCAGCTGGAGGGCCTGCGGCGCGCGCTGGGGGCGCGGGCCGCGCTGGCGGCCGAGCGCGGGGCGGGCGCGGAGGAGCTCGGCCGCCCGGGGGGGGCGCCCTCCCCGAGCAGTGCAGGGCGCCCCGGGGGGCCGAGGCTCGAGGGCTTCGGGCGGGTTCGTCAGTACCTGGCGGGTTTCCAGCCTCCTCCTCCTCCTCCTCCTCCTCCTCCTCCACCTCCTCCTCCTCCACCTCCTCCTCCTCCTCCTCCTCCTCTCCTCCTCCTCCTCCTCCTCCTCCTCCCCTTCGCCCCCTCCTCCTTCCCCCTCATAATCCTCCTCCTCCTCCTCCTCCTGCCTCGGGGCGCTTCCTAGCAGCTGCGCCTCGCCGAGGATGTTGCGTGGAAGTGCCCGGATCGTCCCGAACGGCCGCCGGAGAGCCGAGTTCTGGCCACGAAGGCCATGAGGGCCCCCAAACGGTGCGGTGAGCACACCGCGTGGTGAGTTTGTGGGCTACCCGGGGGCACCGCGCGGGGGTTTGGGCTCGGGTCGTTCTCCGAGGACGTCTCGGGCGACTGGGGCCTCCGAGCCCCCAAGGCCGTGCGGTGACGGACCGCGCGGTGAGGTCGTTGGGCATTCCGAGGTCACCACGCGGTGCGTTATCACACGGGCCCCGAAGAAGCGATCCCCATTCCCACTGTCAAGCAGGGGCAAAGCGTCGTGGTTTGCCTTTAGGTCCGCCGAAGATTGTTCTAAGAACCTTCTGTGGTTTGCACGAAATGTTTTTATAACATTCCTGACTGAGACGGTCTTGTTTGTCACACGTCGGGCTTATGCTCTAATATCATTGCTTAGTTATAAGAACATATTTGGACTCTGATAACATGTCGTGGTAGGCTTAAAGTAGTGCCGGGACGGCCGGCCCCTGCTCACATGTATCTCTGCCCCTTCAGCCCACCCCTCATGTGGGGATAGGCTCTGAGAAGTCCGAACGCAACATCAAGTGCGCTCTTTTACGGGGGGGGGTAAGGCCAGCAGTGCTGCCAGAGGCCATGGCAGTGGGGTGGGGAGACGTTGAACTATGCTCGAGACAGGAAGGGGCACGGGTAATTTCCCAGACCCCCTGGCGTTGAGACTCAGGAGGGAAAGAAACACACAGACACAATTATCCGTCGACTCCCAGGAAAAGATGGGAAAATATGGGAAGTGGGGGGGAAGACAAAAACCCAGAACATACTGGAGAATACGGGGAATCCTTTCATTTGTGTGTATTTATTTGTGTGTCCCAGGGCCCCTTCAGAGACAAAATCCAGACTGGAGGTTCTTAGCTACTTCTGGCGTCAGGGGGGGCCCCTCGCTGGACGTTGTGCAACAACCACGACGTAGCAGGGCATCGGTGCGCAGGGGCACTCCCTCGAAAAATCGAGGCTCGAGGAGTTCGGACAGTTTTTCGCCGGTCTTCGTCGGGATCTCCAGCCTCGGGCTCGAGGCGCGGGGGCACTGCCCCGAAATCGAGGCTCGAGGAGTTCGGAGAGTTTCGTCGGTTCTCCAGCCTCGCGGCGTGTGCTAGCAGCTGCGCGGCGCCGAGGATGCTCTGGGGGTGCCCGGATCGTCCCGAACGGCCGCCGCAGAGGCGACCGAGGACCCGAAAGCCAGGGGCATCTGTAGGGGGGTAGGCTCAGGGGGGATGCATCAGCCCCGTATCGCCCATAGATCGACGACAGGAGCCCGATAGCCCATCCTCGCCCAGGAGCCTGCAGATGTGCGATCGGGAGCCTGTCGCCGATGTGTCGGCAGCAGTGTATCGACGATTCCAGGCCGATGCCTCTTCCCCTGGGCCGGTGTTTCTTCCCCTGGCCCTCACATGAGAGGAGGAGCAGGAGGAGGAGTAATTATCAGAGCGTGAATTACCTCCCCCGCTTTCGCTTCCAGGCAAAACCAAGCCATACCACGCGCCTCCTCGTCAAGCGGCCTGACCAGTACAGGCCGCAATTTGGCACCGTTTGGTATCTCTTGGAAGCGAGGGTGGTCAAAAGCGAGGGAGGTTTGTTTTCCTCCGAAATTAGGAGGAGGAGGAGCAGGAGGAGTAGTCAGGAGGAGGAGGTGGAGGCCGCAGCGCGGGCGTGCAGTGCTTGACTTCGCCAGCCCAGAAGGGGCCGGCTTCAGCGGTGTGCGCGTGGTCGAACAGCCCTGCGGTCGCTCCAGGCGGAGCGATGCGCGCGGTGCCCGGAGCCCACGCAGGAGTCGCCAGGACACGAGCCTGCCGCATGCAAGGGTCTGCTCAGTCAGGAGGTCGGGCCCCTGCAGACTGGAGGGAAGAGCTCACAGTCGGCCAGTGTGCAATAGTTTACGTGATCGGACAGCCAGGGTGTTGCGAGGCGATACGATCCACGCGGTGTCGGCGGACACTCATGCAGAAGTCGGTCGTCACGACGCGAACACGCTGCACACTCGAGTTTGCTCAGTCGGGGCGCCCCCCTGCAGGCCGAGGAGGGAAATCGGTATGTGTGTGTAAATTGTCCGAGGTCCAGCCTGATCTCCTGGGTCGGCGCTGGATCCCCAGGGGCCGTGATATCTTCAAGATGGAATGGCCCAATCTCCTAACTATTATTCTCGTCTGAATCTTAATTGTTTCTTCTCATGCTGCTTCTCTTTCACACTAACACTGGTAGTATTGCGGTTCTAATTCTTTGTTACACGGTTATTATTCGCAGAATTATATTGCGCATTATTCGTATATGTTTGAATGTGCTTATCACGATACTTACGACTCTGATTGTTCTTAGTATTTTTTCTGGCCCCCCTCATCGGTGCACATGTCACGGGCCATGATGCGCATCCCCGTCTTCCTGGCCCCCCTCTTCGCCGGACCCGAGATTCCGAGATTCGATGGGACGATGCGGCCCGATGCCCACACGACGGTGTTGTGCATCCCGGCGAAGCCTGTCCGGTTGGAGTTCTAGGGAGCGGGGAGGAGGGGAGGGATGTGGTGAGGAGGCATGGAGCAGGGAAGTGAAGGAAGAGAGAGGAGATGGATGGATGGATGAGAGAGGGAGGGAGGGAGGAGGGAGGGTGAGGGAGAGGGGTGGAGGCTCAGCAGCGGGAGAAGGGGAGGGAGGAGGAGGGAGTGAACGCGAGCGAGAGTGAGGGATGGGCACGGAGGAGGGAGGGAACGAGAGAGGGAGACGCAGGGAGGGAGAGGGGCGGGCGGTTTGGGAAAGGAGCCAGCTGTGACGCCGACCACGGCTTGACAAAAAGCAGGCGCATGGAAGCTCCGACGGCCAGCTCGGGTGCAGCGGGGCACAGGACGGAGGGAGGAGGGAGAAGCGAGAGGGCGGCCGAGGGGGGGCATCAGGAAGGACGGGGGAGCGGTGAGGGCGGAGGGACGACACGGGGAGGAGGTCGACCGCGGGGAAGCCATCGATGCCGAGGAGGAGCAGGAGTCAGAGGGCCGAGGAGACGACGGGCAGACCGGTGGGGTGAGGAGGCCGTCGACGACCGGGGGCAGCGGCAGCGGCGCAGCCAGCTCCCGCCCGGTCGCACCCGAGGAGGCGCGGCAGTGCCAGGCCATGATTCTGGAGGCACGCTCCTGCGCCCCTCTCCTTGTCCGTGCCTGCTCTTCCTCCTCTTCCTCCTCCTCCTCCTCCTCCCTCCTCGCCCTCTGTCTTCGATCCTCCATCCTCCCTGCTCCTCCCTCGCAGCCAGCCCTTGCACATTCCTCCTCCCCCTCCCTCCCTCCCTCCTTGTCCTCTCGCCTCCATCCTCCGTCTTCTCTTCCGATCTGCTGACAGGCTTCCAGCTTCATCAGTGTCGTAATCCAAAAACTCCTCTTCCTCCTGCGCAGCCCAAATTCCTCTTCCTCATCTCTCCTCTCGACCTGAGACCTGGGCTGGTTTATCTCGCTCGTTTCCCCTCCTCCCGCATCACTTCTTCCCTCTTTCTTCATCCCTCGGGGATGGACGGACGGACAGAGCGCCAGCGACAGCCACATGCGCCAGCATCATGCATCACTCTATGCAATATGGATCAAGACCGTTGCCTCGATGGCGAGCTGCGGTGCTGCTCCTCCTCTCTCCTCCCTCCGCCAACGACGCCCACGAGAAGGCGACCGATGACGACCTTCGGAGAGGACGACGACGACGACGACGACGACGACGACGACGACGACGACGACGACGACGACGACGGCGGACGACGACGGCGGACGACGGACGGCGGACGACGGTCGACGGAGAACGGAGAACGGACACGGCGACGACGACGACGACGACGACGACGACGACGACGACGACGGCGACGACGACGACGACGACGACGACGACGATGACGCCCGACGCCCGACGCCCGACGCCTGGCGCCCGACGCCCGACGCCCGACGCCCGACGTCCGACGGCCGACGGCCGACGGCGACCGACGACGGCGATGCGGATGATGTCTGACGACGACCGACCGACTACCGACGACCGGTTCAGCGACTGCCATTAAGTCGGGCCTGTCCCTCTACCGGGGGAGTACTCAAAGATAGTTTAGCACATTGTATGGGGACGATGCTTTGAATCTTCTTTGGTTTTTTTTGAGCATCTTGTCTGCATGCTTGATTCTTCGACCAGAATCCCCCTGCACGAAGACACGCCCGACCTGAGACCACCAGCGTTGAGTCGGGCCTGTCCCCCTACAGGGAGATTTTCAACGAAAAATGTAAAATACCGCAAGAATGGCCCCAAAAGGCAACAGAAATACGGACAAAAATCGTCCCCTGACTCTTTTTGGAGTTTTTTTGTTTCCTTATTGTTGGGGTAGTTTTTATTTTTCGTGGAAAATCCCCCCTGCAGGAGGCCACGCCCGACCCGAGACCACCGGCGACGACCCACGCAGCCCCGCAGGCCGAGCGCGCGGCGGAGGCCGCCCGGGCCCGGCGCCGCGCGCAGGAGGAGGCGCGCCTGGCCCTGCCGCCGCTGCGGTCGGCCCGCGGGCGCGAGGCGCCGCCGCGGGCCCCTGCCGGGGCTCGTTTCGATTCCACCGATTCGATTCGATTCGTCTTCGATGGCTTCCGATTCCGATTCGATTCGACTTGGGATTCCGATTCGGGTTCCGATGTCTCGAGGAGGCATAACGGCCTGCCGACTTCCGCCGATTCGACTCTTCTCGAATCGGCTGCCGATTTCCGCCGATCCAATCAATTTCGATCGCCGATCCGATTTACCGATTCGACTCTGGGCTCTCCTGCCCCCCGCGCGGCCCGGCGGCGGCGCGCGCCGCGCGCCGCCGCGCGTCACCAGCCTCGAACTCATCCCTACCCTAAGATTGCCCTGAGGGATGCGCCCTGAAAAACTGAGGGAATCCCCAACTTGGGGATAAGGATGCCCAGCTTATGGCATAGGGGCATGAGGATCGTGATGAGGCGATGCCCAGCTTAGGGATAGGGATATGCTGCAGGCTGTTAAGCGCGACCCTCGCAGGGCCGCCGGCGGTCCGACGCGATGCGACTCTCCTCGAGAGGAGCATCGCAGTGGGGTGAAGGCGGGCCTGCCCCCCCTCCACAGGGGGAATGTTCCATAACGGTCGAACATGAATAGGTGTGGACGATTTGGGGGCAGTTTTGAGCACTGTTTGAACTTGTTGTGACTGTTGTTTGGTTTTTCGTCCAAGATCCGCCTGTAGGGGGACATGCCCGGCCTAACAGCGGGGGAGAAGGGCAGGGGGGGAGAATGGGGACGGGAGGGAAAAGGAGAGAAGGGAGGAAAGGGGGTGGACAGGAGAGGAGGAGGGCGGGAAGGAGGAGAGGGGGAGGGAGGGAGGGGAGCGGATGAGAGAAGGCCAGAACGGTCCTCCTCCTCATCCTCCTTCTCCTGGCGGCGAGGGTCCTAAGGGCCTCGGGTTTGCCGCCGTTCTCCGGCTCTCTGGGCCCTCCACGGGCCCCAGTACCTGTCAGGTAGCGATTCAGGATGGACAAGTGGTCCTGGGGGAGGGCCATGCATCGGCGATGCATTTGCGATGCGGCGCGATTTTCTGACCTCATCTACTCGGATCCCATCTGGGAAGCCTCTACCTGTGCGCTTCCTCGGGAAACAACAAAAAGACATCAGCATAAACTGTCAGAGGTCCGTGCGGATTTCTCGGATCGGCGCCGAAGCCCCCTGGTGGCGCCTCTGGCGCCGCTCTTGGCGCGCTGCGCGTGCCAGGGGACGACTTCCTGAATGCCTCTAACGTATGGAGATCCATTGGCAACGATATGGGGGATAGGGATAGGGGGGATGCATCGACCCTCAGTTGACCATTGATCGCCAAGATGGATATGATAGCCCCACCCCGCCCAGAGGTCCGCATTCACTATCGGGGGCATGTGTGAATTCACGATCGGGGGCCTATCGTTGATCTATCGGCGATGTGTCGACGATTCCATGACGATGCTCCAGTCCCCCCTATCGTTGCCCCTCAGAGATGGAGCGAGCGCGATCCCCATTGGGCGAAGGCGGCTTCCACTGCATTGGCGCATTGCCCAGAGTTGATTGGCGTTGCAACCCAAGGCTGAGGAACCCGAGTAGTTCAGGCTTGAGGAGCCCAAGGACAGCCCAAGGATTGCCCGAAGAATCGGAGGAGGAAAAGGTACCCAAACCGCTACCCTTCGCCCGGCCTCCCGGGAGGCCCTGGTCGCCACCGCTGGATTCGCCTCGAAACCTTAGTCAGAACGCACCCCCTTTGGGTTTTCCCGAATAAGCCAAGACCGAGGACCCCGGTGAAGGCCGAGCGCCGCCTTTGAATTGGAGCTTCGCACCCACCGTACTCAATTCTTACAGTCGGAGCGCTGAAGAGGGAACCCTTTTCGTTGGGGAGGGGCTCGGTGTTCCTTTATTGGTTTACAGTTTGCCTCACTCAGGTGTCCCTGAGGTTTTCCATGGGAAATAAAAATCCCATGTATTGGAAAAAAGGGGCCCCTTCCTTATTTAGGGTTCCTTAGGTCAACGCTTCGACGGTATTGCACAAACAAGAGAGTTCTTTGGGCAAGCCTAACTGGGAACCAGCAGCACGGAGTTCTCCCGTTGTTTTCACCCTTTTGAGGCCCTCGCCAAGCCTCCGGACCTTGGAAAACGTCTCAGGATGAGAAGCTGGCCTTGGAGGTTTTTTTCCGAAGGGCTTAGGCGACCCGTCCTCCTTCTCCATCTCCTCCTCCTCCATCTCCTCCTCCTCCATCTCCTCCTCCTCCTCCTCCTCCTCCTCCTCCTCCTCCATCGCCTCCTCCTCCTCCTCCCTCCTCCTCCTCTCCTCCTCCTCCTCCTTCTCCGCCTCCTCCTCCTCCTCCTCCGCCTTCTCCTCCATCTCCTCCTCCTCCTTCTCCTCCTCCTCCTCATCTCCTCATCATCACATCATCATCATCATCATCATCATCATCATCATCATCATCATCATCATCATCATCATCATCATCATCATCATCATCATCATCATCCTTCTCCTCCTCATCCTCCTCCTTATCTTCCTCCTCTTCCTCCTCCTCCATCTCCTCCTCCTCCTCCTCCTCCTCTCTCCTCCTCCTCCTCCTCCTCCTCCTCCTCCTCCTCCCTCCTCCTCCTCCTCCTCCTCCATCCTCCTCCTCCTCCTCCTCCTCCTCCTCCTCCTCCTCCTCCTCCTCCTCCTCCTCATCCTCATCATCCATCTCCTCCTTCTCCTCCTCCTCCCCCTCCTCCACCTCCTCCTCCTCGGGTCGCCTACGGCCCCGGGAGAACCCGTGCAGCCGGCCCTAGGGAAAGGATCGGAACTTCCAGATCTTTGGTCAGACGCCGGAGTCTTGATATTTTCGGACCTTCTGGACCTTCTCAGGGACGAGCGGATTGCAACACGCCTAGAAGGTTTGGGGTTGGTTTTCGGGACTCGGGATGGTTTACATCGGCTGCGCCTCGTCGAGATCGTTTCAGGGATGGTGGCATCGTGCCGAACGGTGGTCGGAGACCTGCGTTATGACGAGAAACTCAGTCGACGAGGATCAACAAGGGTGTCGGCCAGTTGCGTCGCAGTCGGTTGCGTCGCAGTCGAGGCGGTCCGGTTCCCTGAGCTGCCGTATCGTTGCTTTGTCGCCGCGCCGTTTCCAGGTTGCTTGCGACCTGTCGGCTTCGGTCGGTGTCGGTTTCGCTGTCGGTTCAGTCGTTTTCAGGTTGTCGTGTCGCCGTGGACGGGCGGGCTTGGGTCCTGCCCAGACATGGCGCGCCTCGAACAAAAGTTCGAGGTGGCCGGTCTGCCTCAAGGGAGGATCGAAATAGGTACTGAAAGGGTGGTGACGAAGACCGGCAGCTGTTCCTGCTCATTCTGATCAGAACTCACTGTTGGTGTTGCTGCGGACGTTGTCCACTTGACACTGACACAACAGGTCGCCTGCCCAACAGCGGCAGCTTTTGGTCTTGGCGGTGTTGGACGACATCTGCTGTTTGGAACCGCACACTGTTAGTGGAACGAACAAGGACATAAACATAAACACTCGGAGATATGCGCTGGCGGCGCCTCCGGCGCCGCCCCTGGCGCGCTCCGCGCGCCATGGAGGGGGTCCAGCGCGGATCCAAGAAATCCGCGCGGACCTCCGAGTTTTCATGTTGATATAATTTGTCGTTCCCCTACTTGTTGCTCCGTACACCTTTCGGCCTTGCCGGGCCGTCATCTTTGGCCGCTGGCGGCCAGCTTCTGGCCTCGGAGCCGTCACGCCACGGCTTTGGAGGGGTACCCAGCCCCAGGGTTAGGTCGGGCCTGTCCCTCTACAGGTGGGATGTTCCCAAGTAGTACAAACATAGGGATGCCCCCAGATAGTACAAACGTAGTCTGGGGACGATTTTTGTTTGAACTTCTTTGTTTTTTGCATGTTGGGATTCTGTTGAGAATGTGTTCAATCTTTCGCCCCAAGGTCCCCCTGGTAGGGGGACAGGCCCGACCTAGCCCAGGGGAGGGGCGGGGAATGAGGGGGCCGGGGACTCCGGGCCCCAGGGCCGTGCCGCGACCGGGGAGGCGGAGCGGGTCCCGCGGAAGGCCCCGTGGTCCAGTCTGGAGGAGGAAGTTGGCGGCGAGCAGAAGGGGGGTCTTTTTTGACTACACTAGGCTCGTTGCAAGTAGCTTGAGCGTTGAGGCCAACAGGACTGGCACAGGCTGCACACGAGAAGCCCGAAAGCATGGACGCTGAGCTGCTTCCGCTCTCGTCCCGAAAACTGTCGGGAGAGAGGTATTGGCGCTGCTGGAGGGGAAGAGAGGAAGGGGAGGGAGGGGGGAGGGGGGAAGGCTTCCTAGAAGGAGGCTGCTGCTTCGAAGGCGCTGGCCCCACATCCACAGAGAAGGCCTGCACCTTCTCAGAGGCAGGGGTGCTTCTAAGAAGCCTTCTCCCCTCCCCCTACCCCCATCTGCGCGCCGCCAAGGAAGGACACACAGACACAGTGCATCGTCCGTTCCCAGGCAAGTGGATCGGAAAATACGGGAAGGGGGGGGGAGGCGACGATCCAGAACACCCAGTGTGGACGACCAATGGAGAGGAAGCATGTTACCCGGCTGTCTAAAGCACGTGGTATTGCCGATTTATTTCCAGCTGTCCAAAACGTGTGTTAGACATGTTTCGATCATGAAAAAATGTTTTGGCGATTTTTAGCACATGTTCCAAACATTGTGAACACATCTCATTCCGCGATAGTGCTGTTAGGGTGTCCATTGTTGTGGCATCCGCACGGACAAAGAGTGGGTCCCGCGGAATGCCCCGTGGTCCAGAATTCTTGTATGCTCCGCTTCACTCGTTCGGAGATTTCTGCCGCAGCGCACTGGCGTTTCCCCGTCGTCGTCATCGCTGTCCTGCGTCGTTTTTGTTCGGTCCTGGCGAAGACGTCTGGCGCACGGAAGATCGGAGTCGAGTGTCAAGAAAGCGACGCCCGGTCCTGTCCGGAAGCGCGCGGTCTGCGTCGTTGTCATCGTCTCTTCCCGGCTCCTGCCTAGCAGTTGTCTTCCGTCGTCCTCCTCCCGTCGTCGTCGTCATCGTCGTCGCCGTCTCCTCCGTCCTCCAGCATCCGTCGTCTTCCCCCTCGTCCCCCCCTCTGTCTTCCTGTCCTCACAGCATTCCTGCCACCCCTCCCTTCACAGATACCCCATACTCGTCTCCGCCGCCGTTGAAGGTAGATATTTCTGGACTCCCAGACCCCACTCTGCTGTGGGCGCCTTCCTACTTCAAGAGTCGTGTGGTATTTCGTCTTCCATCCTTTTCAGGGGGCGGGCGTAAGCTTAAGTCGGGCGTGTCACTCTACAGGAGGAGAGTATGTTTCGACTATTCTTTATATTTCGTCCAGAATCCGCCTGTAGGGGGACGCCCGACCTAAGCGGAAGTCCAAGCTGCTTTCAGTGCCTTCCTGCTCTATGCTTGCACCCACTGCTGCTTCCGACCGACGGGCGTGTACGTTTCAGTCGGGCACGTCCCTCCACAGGTGGAATATTCAAAAACAGTCAAAATATAGTCTGGGAGCGATTTGTTTATTTCTTTTGACTGTTTGGGAGTCTGCTTTGATTATTTTTGTTTCACATTTCGCCCAACATCCCCCTGTAGGAGGACACGCCCGACCTAGAGCTACGTCCAGGAGACGTCCCGCCCTCTCCGTGTGCCGTTTCTCGCACAGGGCTTCAGTCGATGATGTTGCACGTACGATGTTTTGATTGGGAAACACGTGATCTCCCGCTGCAGCGTGGGCCTCATTTTGGGATCTGCGCTTTGCTCCCATCGCTCGGAATGGCGCTCTCGCCCCACCGCGGGCCTTTGTTTGGGGTGTGGTCCAAGTCTTTCATCTTCGTTGTTGCCCCGCTCCTCTACCCTCCTCCGCATTCCCTCGTCGTCCTGCTCCTCCCGCTTCTCCGTCTTCGGTTCCCGCTGACGCTGTTCCTCTTCCACCTCATCTTCCTCATCTTCCTCCTCTTCCTCCTGCGCATCCGCCCCCATCCTTGTCCGATGGCGCCTAAAGCGATGGCGTCATGCTCACGGGGGCCCAGATCCGCTGCGGCACCCTCGGGCGGACGAAGAGAAAATCAGCGCAACGCGAAGGGATGGGTGGGAAGGGTAGGATATCAGATAGGGCGCGAGCGCACCTGGCTTGCCCTCTCCTCCTCCATTCTCCCCCAGGGTTAAGTCGGGCCTGTCCCCCTACAGGGCAATTTTCGACGAAACAAAAAAATATCCCAGACACATTTCAAACTTGACAACAAACATGCACAAACGATAGTCACCATATTTTTTACTAATTTTGAACATTCCTCCCGTAGAGGGACATGTCCGACTTAACCCCAGGGTTCTTCTCCATCTGGGCGGAGCCAGGGCTCGGTTTTGGGCACACGTCGCACTACGCGAGACGAGTGGCGCTGCTGCAGACTCGATGGAGGCGTTCGATGAACTTTTGCCCGAGGCCCCGCCTTCATGTTGGGGGCCGAATGCCGATTCTCCATTGAAGAACCCAGCGGTAACGGTCTTTGATTCCTATTGCTCAGTTTCTCCAAAGACTTCGCTCAGGTGCCGAATGCCCGTTTACCCTCGCGCGCGGGGTTCGTAGCACAATTTGATGCTATCAGGTGCAGCTCTTCTGCCTTCCATAGAGTACCAGACACTCCAGTGTCCTTGCGGGGCCAGAGAGTTCAATGCTCCGGGCGCCAGCGGCAGACACACTGCAGGGGCTCGAACACACACCTGCCTCACTGTTGGAGGCAATCAAGAGCCATGGCGTGTCGGGGCGCTGGGTTGCAGCGGTTGATCTTTTTCGACATGCGCTTCAGACGCCTGCCGTTGTCTCCACCAGGCTGTACAATGTTGCCATCAGCGCCTGTGGAAAGGGCAGGCAGTGGCAGCAGGCGCTGTCCCTACTGGGAGAATTGATAGAAGGCCCCGAGGAACCGACCGCGGTCAGCTACAACGCTGGGATAAGCGCGTGCGAAAGATGCGGACAGTGGCAGCGGGCGCTTTGGTTGCTGAGGGAGTTGGGCGAAGCGAAATTGGAGAGGACTGTTGTGAGCTTCAACGCAGCCATCAGCTCGTGCGTGAGCGGCCAGGATTTGTGGCAGCATGCGCTCTGGCTTTTGGCAGACCTGTTCGACGCAAAGATGGAGCCCGACGTCATCAGCTACAGTGCTGCAGTCAGCGCTTGCGAGAAAAGCGGGCAGTGGCAGAATGCGTTGGGGTTGTTGAATGGTTTGCGGGATCGCAACATGCAAGCCGATTCAATACTCTTCAGTTCTGTAATCAGTGCATGTGCCAAGGGCAGGGAGTGGGTGTATGCTCTGTCGCTGCTTCGCGCGATGTTGGAAGATATGCTGGAGCCGAACGACTACAGCTACAACGCTGGTGTCAGTGCGTGCGAGAGGGGTGGGCAATGGGAGCTGGGGCTGTCTTTGCTCGAAGAAATGCGTGAGGTGCGATTGAAATTGAGCACTATCAGCTATAGTGCCGGAATCAGTGCTTGCGAGAAAAGCGGTGAGTGGCAGTCGGCGTTGTCGTTGTTGAGGGATTTGAAGGAAGTGGAGTTGGAGGCAAATGTCATCTCGTACGCGGCTGGGATGAGCGCGTGTGAGAAAGGTGGGCAGTGGGAGATAGCTTTATATTTATTTAGAGAGTTGCACGAGGAACAGTTGGAGGCAAATGCTATCGCTTGCGGCGCCGGAATAAGCGCGTGCGAGAAGGCGGGGGAGTGGCAGCAGGCATTATGCTTGTTGCAAGAGTCGTGCGAGGGAAAGGTTGAGCGAAATTGTATCTTAGACCACAGAGATACCCCTTAAGCAAGCTGGGAAGTGCACAGGTTTTCAGGCCCCTCTTGGCCTAGAACGCTTGCCTTCTTGGCCGTCTTGGCCTCTCTCAGAGTTGCAGAGGGCTGGTCTTGCTGGGGGTCCTTGAAGTTATTTCTGCTTCACCTTGAAGCTCTCTGGAGCTCTCACGAGCCACCCATCTAATCTCAACCAGCGGTGCTATCTGGAGCCGCTCCAGGAGCCCATTGGCGACTGCCGTGCTCATCTGTATGTGTTGGGAACCTTCGACACGATCCTCCAGTCCCCTTTGCTGTGTACGGGCGGCCTCCTGAGGGCCGTCTGGTAGGCATCTTGGCGTCATCTGCTGCGGCCATGTCGTAGGCATGAGGCCCAGAGCTCCCCCGCGCATCCTCGGGCGGAAGGTCCGGCGACACCACCACCACCACCAGGGAGACCACCTCCAGCGACGAGGCCCACGATTCAGGAGGGAAAGAAACACACACAGACACGATTCATCGTCGACTCCCAGGAAACTGTGGGAAACTATGGGAAGTGGGGGGGAAGACGAAAACCCAGAAAATATTGGGAAATTTGGGGAATCCTGTTATTCGTGTGTATTTATTTGTGTGTCCCTGGGTTCCTTTAACGATGCCTCCCCGAGCTGGGGGCAGGGGACGTCTTGAGCCAACGGCTGGAACCCGCACCGCTCAGAGGACCCTCCCCGGCGCCCCGCCCTGGTGGTGGTGCCATTATTGTAGTGGCCTTCGGCCAGTGCCGCCGATCCGGGGCGCTCCGACTGATGTGATCCTTCGCCCTCGTCCCTCCTCTGTTTTTCCCTCCCCTCCTCTCACTCAGCATTTATCCAGTGGCCGTCGGCCTATCCCGCCACCGTGTGTGGGTGGTGGGTCAGAGGCCTCATGGATGCTGGTTGGGATCTCGTGGTTGGCTGGGACTTCTGGGGGCCTCTTGGGCGCCTCTTGGGGCTTCTTGGGGGCCTCTTGGGCCTCTTGGGGCCACTAGAGGGCCTCTTGGGGGTCTCTTGGGAGCCTCTTGGGGCTTCTTGGGGGCCTCTTCTGCGCCCCTTGGGGCCTCTTGGAGGCCTCCTCGGAGCCTCTTGGTGCGGGAGGGGTGGTACTCGAGTTCGGAACCCCCTCGGAGGCCACGATCCTTGTGAGGGGTGTCAAAAAACGCATCCGCCGGAAACTCGCACCCCCCCCCCCCACCCCACCCCCCCTTCCCCGGCAGAGCCACCCCGGCAACACCCCAGAGGCTGAGGCTCAGCCTCGAGGCTGTAGCTGAGACTCCTTGAAACTCACACGCCGGATCGGCGGATGTCCCTGGGTTCCTTTAACGATGCCTCCCCGAGCTGGGGGCAGGGGACGTCTTGAGCCAACGGCTGGAACCCGCACCGCTCAGAGGACCCTCCCCGGTGCCCCGCCCTGGTGGTGGTGCCATTATTTCTCTGTTCCTGATCCCAGCCTCTCCCTGGTACTGATCTCGGGGGTGGACAGACCTTCTACCCTGACACGTCGACTGGCGAATTGGCCGTTTTCGGTTCGCGAGAGGGCGTCGCGGCCGTCATTTTTGCGGATCCAGGTCCGTCGGTTTCGGTTCCAGGCCGTTTTCACTAAAGGGAGGTTTGCTAAAGGGAGGTTTGTCCACCGCCGATGATCTTGGCGGTGGTGTCGGAAGCCCTCCCACCCCATCTCGGGCCGAACGAAAGGGGGGGATAGGGAAGGGGGGGGGGTCACGAAATCTGCTGCATGCAGATGGTTTCGGCCCCACCGAGGGGCCCAGTCCTCGATGCATGGCAGCCTCCGGCGCCGGGAGGCGCCGGGAAAATCAGCTACGTGAACGAATTCTCAAACCCCCCTTTGCTATCCCCCCTTTTCGCCCGGCCCGACCATCCCACATCGCAAGACCTCCCCGTCTTGAGTGCCAATGGAACGCGATTGGCACGCGGATGCTGGAATGGAGGTTGGCCAGCTTTCCCGCCGGGTGGCCCCGCCAGGCGCAGAACAAATTTGAACCATAATTGGTTTCCAAAGTCGCCCAATAGCAACAGCAGCACCAGCGCATCCAAGAAGACACATGGGCAGCAGTGCTCGTATACCGCCACTAACCTTGGCGTTGAAGTTCCATCACAGTGCGATGCGACGAGCGCGATTGGCTCAAGGATGCCAGCAAGGCAGTCGTCGGATTGGCAACGTACGATACTTCGTTTTTTGTTTCCAAAGCACATCTATGTATGTATATGTATGTACCTGTGTGTATGTGTATGTCTATATGTATGTAGAGATTACAGATCTGAGGTTCCCACGTCTTCTCACCGCCGCCCCCTGTCTTCTAGAAACGCCCATGCGGCCAAACGTTGGGCCGAAGTCTGGCCAAGCTATTGGCCTATGTGTTCCCCCATCCGTTGTGGAACCCCTTGGGGAAACAATGGGCATTGGAAGAGAAAGGAGGAGGAGGAGGAGGAGCAGGAGGAGGAGGAGGAGAAGGAGGAGCAGGAGGAGGAGAGGGAGGAGAAGGATCAGTAGGAGGAAGAGGAGGAGTCCTCTTGAGGCCCTCTTGGGGCCTCCTGGGGGCGTCCTGGAAGCTTTTGGGGTGGCTCAAAAGGACTCTTGGCGGCCTTGGGCCTCGTGGGGTTTTTCTGGGGCCTCTAGGGGGCCTCTTAGGGCCGCTACAGGACCTCTTGGCCTTGGCCTTCGGAGGCCGTCGTAAGGCCCGCTTCAGGGCCTCCTTGGAGGTCTCCGGGGCCGTCTTGGGGGCCTCTTGGGCTGCCTTGGGGCTCTCTTGGGCCTCCCGCCCACCCCATTCTCACGGGCGGGGGGTCGCACCCCCCCCCCCCCCGGGTAAATTCTAACGAACGTGCGGGGGGGGCCGTTGTCACCGTCGCCGCCGCCGTTGGCGGGGGGGGCCGTTGTCACCGTCGCCGCCGCCGTTGTCGTCGTCGTCGTCGTCGTCGTGGTCGTTGTCGCCGTGGTCGTCGTCGTCACCGTCGTCGTCGTCGTCGTCGTCGTCGTCGTCGTCGTCGTCGTCGTCGTCGTCGCATCGTCGTCGTCGCATCGTCGTCGTCGTTGACGTCATCATTGTCGTCGCCGTCGTCCTCGTCCTCGTCCTCGTCGTCGTCCTCGTCGTCATCGTTACCGTCGTTATCGTCGTTATCGTCGTTATCGTCGTTATCGTCGTCGTCATCGTCGCCTCCTCCGAGGTCCTCGAAGGGCCCCTAGACGCCTCCAGAGCATAAGGAGACTTCTGGAGACCTCCAGAGGCGGCAGTCGTCGTCCTCGCCCTTCGTCTCCTCGTCCTCGTCCTCGTCCTCGTTGTCGCCGTCGTCGCCGTCGTCGTTGTCATTGTTGTTGTTTTTCGTCCTCGTCCTCGTCCTCGTCCTTGTCCTCGTCGCCCGGCGCCGCCCCCCCCCCCCCCCCCTCGCGAGGCCCGACCACATTACCGTTAATTACCCCCCAGCGGGGGCCCGATTCATCCCCTCCCCCGTAGCGGACGTTACGAGGAAAAGTAAGCAAACAATCTCCAGCCCAGGAGGGGGCTCGGGAAAGCCCGAGCGATGTTTTTCTTGGAGCGGGAATCCCCGCATAGGGACAGACGAATTACGCCCCAGAGTTCCGAACCATTTTTTTTTCAAATACCCCATCATTCGCGCATACGTGCGTATGCTCAATGGGACGAGCGGCGCGCGTTCAACGTTTATCGGATTGGTTTTCTCGGTGTGGTAATACTCATTGCTACACATGTTGTTGCTCTCTATGCCATGACCTGTGATGAAACAAGTTTTGTTGCTCTCTATGGCTGTTGCTCTCTATGTCATGACTTGTTGCTCTCTATGTCTTGTTGCTCTCTATGTCATGACCTCGTCAGTCTGCAATGCTCTTAATAAACTCACCGCAGGCGCTTAATTTTTACAAGTCGTACAACGTGCTCGCCGCACGCGCCGATCGTTTCGCTAGAGCAATGTGGGTGGGTCGCGGCCGGGTCGCGGGGTTGGTCGCAGGCCTGTCGCGGGTGAGTCGCGTGTGGGACGCAGATGGGTCGTTGGTGGGTCGTAGGTGGGTCGCGGGTGGGTCGCAGGTGGGTCGCTGAGTGGGTCGCTGAGTGGGTCTTGGGCTGAGCGCGCTCTTCGAATTGCTTGACAGATATGTGCACGTTGCGGAGCAGTCCATGTCTAGAATCAACGCTTCATTGTACGGTACATGTTGCGATTGGTGCGTGGCATTTCGGAAGTATGAATGTAGTTTGGTTGCCTTAGACGGCAATTCATGTATAACGCTGGCATCAGCGCGTGCGAGAAAGGCATGCAGTGGCAGCGTGCAATGTTGTTGCTGCTGGACATGCAGGACGAGGCGGTGGAGCTTAACATTATCAGTTACAACGCTGGAATTAGTGCGTGCGTGTCGAACGGGCAGTGGCAGCAAGCACTGTCGTTGTTGAAGGACGCTCAAGACGTGAAGCTGGAACGAGACGTGATCAGCTTCAGTTCAGGAATTAGCGCGCTGGAGAAGGGTGGGCAGTGGCAGTTGGCTTTGCTTCTGCTCATGGAGTTGCGTCAAGACTTCCCAGCAAACCTCATCGCCTATAGTGCTGGAATCGCCGCATGTCGAAAAAGTGGGCAATGGCAGTGGGCTCTATCACTGCTGAGGGAATCGCAGGACAACTTGTTGGAGGCGAACATCGTGACCTACATCACTTGCATTCGTTCGTGCAGGGAGTGGGGCCAGTGGCAGGTTGCGATATCGTTGCTAAGCGAGTTATTGCGGCGCTCCGCGCGTGTCACTGGCCCAATGTGTGGCTCCGGTATGTTTCTTGGATTAGCCATGGGGGTTCGCATGCCGTTGTGCGGGGCAGCTTTGCTACCCCGTTGCCGCGTGAAAGCCCACACGGGAAAAGATCACCACCTTGAAGGACGTCAGCTAACCATCGCCAATCATTGACGTGCGTATGCAGAGCATACAATACATGAGTAGCGTTGTGATCTCACCTCCCCCTCCCCTCTCTGCTCTCTCGTTCGGTGTCCCCTCGTCGTCGTTCCCCCTCTTTGCCACAGGGCTCCTCCGCGCAGGTAAAGAAAAGTGCTGTGATCTCACGCGCGGGATGCATCCGACTGTTCCGATGGAGCGCCTCGCGTGCGCAGGCTCGGGGGGCCACCTGGAGGCTTGGCAGGGCAGTTTCGAGGACGTGTGTTGGGGCTTCCTCGGGCGTCTCTGTGCACTTGAACGAGCCTGTTCGAGCAATTTGTTTGTGAGTGTGCGTGTTTGGGGGGATTGGGTGATGTTTCCCCCTCCCTCGGTGGGCGACACGGACCACCGCAGCCATGCTGGACCCACTTGTCGGGCCATCGTCGGGCCCCTTGTGGCAACGCTGGGGCATCATCGCCCCACAGCTGTACAGTGCAGGATCTTACACGGCTTTGACCCGTTGGCAAGGGCTCCCTCGAGGGCGCGAAGTTATTCGCGCTTCGCGCTTCGCGGTCCTCGTTCCTTCTCCCCCTCCTCCTCGTCCTCCTATTCTCCCTTTGGGAGGGCGGCGCGAGAGCGCGAAGTTATTCGCGCTTCGCGCTTCGCGCAGCGCGAAGCGCGAAGTTGGGAGCCCTAGGCAACGCTGGGGCATCATCGCCCCACAGCTGTACAGTGCAGGATCTTACACGGCTTTGACCCGCTGGGTTGACGAGTCTGATTTACAAATTGAGCGGGATGCCATGAGCTGGTGTGCTGCAATGAGCGTGTGCGACAAGAGCGGGCAGTGGCAGCACGCGTTGGCGCTGTTGAAGGACATGTCTGCAGCCAGGTTGCAGTTGGACTCAGTCCTCCTTGTCCTCAGCAACCCCCCGGACGCGACGGATGCGCCGATCAGTTTTGATTCGTCGAGCTTCCAGTCATTTCAAGATTCTCACCCGAGCCCCGAGCCCCCCCCCGTCAACAGGTAGCGGGCCGAAAGTTTCTCGCAGCCAGGTTCGAGCGAGTGTCAGGATCGGTTTAATTTCTGTTTGAGCTTGAGATTCCAGATTTTATGTGCTTCGACGGTTACGCTCTCGCCTTGCACTTCCTCACCCTTTACTCAAGGGCGCCCTCGAGGGCGCGAAGTCATTCGCGCTTCGCGGTTCGGCTCGGCTTCCCCATCCTCCTCTTCTCTCCTGGGAGGCGGCGCGAGAGCGCGAAGTTTGTCTCACTTCGCGCTTCGCGCAGCGCGAAGCGCGAAGTTGGGAGCCCTTGTTACTTTGGGATTGCGACGTCGCTCGAGACGTCGTGGCACTTCCTGTGGGCTGACGCTTCAGCGACCTGCCCGCCCGGCCCGACCGTCCGGTCTCTCCCGCCCGACCCGCCCGTCAGGGTCCGCCCGGCAGACCCTCCCGTCTGGATTTGCCTCGCTCGGTGTCTTGCTCCTAGCCGCCCTCCTGCGAATCCCTCGTGCTCCAGCCTTCTCCCCCCCCCTTGTCTCAAGGGCGCCCTCGAGGGCGCGAAGTTATTCGCGCTTCGCGGTTCGGCTCGGATTCCTCCTTATCCTCCTCTTCTCTCCTGGGAGGCGGCGCGAGAGCGCGAAGTTAGTCGCATGTTGGGCTTCGCGCAGCCAGAAGCGCGAAGTTGGGAGCCCTTGTTGTCTTTTCTCTCCTCCCTCTTCTCCTTAGGGGCTGTGCCAACTACACGTGGCAGGCAAGGAAGCTACATACTCCCAATAGGGGCACTATCGAAGACGAAGGGGGCGGGTATCGAGGGTTCAGGATGTGCATGCTGATGACACGCGAGCAGATGAGAGCGAACAGTCTGAAAGGGACGGTTGCTCTTGCTATTGTTATTGTCGTTTGCTCCGCCAGTTACACGTCCCCAAAGGGGGCTCGATCAAAGACGAGGAGAACGGTTATCGAGGGTGTGGGATGTAGAAGTTGAGCGACACGCGAGCAGACAAGAGCGGACAGTCCTATCATGATTGATGTTGTTGACAAAGGTCGGGCTACGCACCCAGGGCGGGAGGAGGGGAGGGGGGGGAAGTAACAACGCACGACCACAAGACAGCCTAGCCCCCTGAGGTTCCAACCGTTCCCATACCTATGCGACCACCCTTCGGGTGATAAGCAGGTTGGGGGGGCGAGGGGAAACCAACTGACGACAGATTTGATGACTTCGATAGCGACGAGACAGCGGCGAGGCACGATGACGCTGATGGTGAGAAGGCATCATGGCGACCATCGACCTCTCTGTCGATGCCACTTTCGATCTCGTCATCGAAATCTCTATCTCTCTGTAGATCTCCCGATGGGTACCACTATCGACACCCCTATCGAACTCACATCGATATCGCTATCGCTCTCAAAATGGTTCTCACGATCGATCCCACTATCGATCTCACAATCGATCTCACCACAGACTTCACGATCGATCTTACTATTGACCACACCATCGATCTCACTATACATCTCACTATCGATCTCACCATTGATCTCACTATCGTGCCACCGACGGGGCACCCCCCGCCGCCGACGGGTTATCGATATCACAATCGATCTCACCACACGTCTCACTATCGCTTTCACTACTGGCCTCACTATAGATCTCACTATCGATCTCTCCACCTCGCCACCTTTGGGGCCCCCCCCCGCCACCGACGGGGCACCCCCGCACCCACGACAGACCACCTCCGCATCACCAGCTGGGCACCCCCGCATCCACGCGGCGGGGCACCCCCGCACCGCAAGCGGGACACCCCCGGCCACCGCGCGCCCGGAGGCGGAGCGGTCAAACGGCTCGATGTCCCCTAGTCGCGCCGACATCATTCCTGTCGCGCGGCCACGCAGTTTCGCCTCGCCTGCGCGCGCGGCACGAACACGAAACCGAAACAGATTTGACGGTGGGGGGTCTCTCCGTCCCATTGCGATCTCTCACCCCCTAACCTTCGACCGTTTGTTGTTGGTTCTTCACCATTCCTGCACATGTAGCCGAATTCCCTTCGAGGTGCCATTCCATTCCATTCCACACATCTTGTGTACCATCCCGACTAGGTCCCCTTCGACGTCTACCCCACAAGGTCCCGAACCATTCATATACCATCCCTTTCGAGTCCCATGCAGTCCCCTTCCCATCCCTATAGTGTGCCATACCTGTCTTGTATCATCCCTACTAGGACGCACACCATTTTCATAATTTGTTCTGGGGTCCCACATCTTCCCTGTACAAACCCTTCGAGGTACGATATTCTGTCCATGCAAATCCTATACAGTTCCTCTTAGGTCAAAACCATTTCTATGCATTTCCCACATGGTCCCATGCCGTTACTATGTCATCCTTATTCGGTCCCTTATGTGTCCCAACCTTCCTTGATGCTGAGTCCTCGTTTTGAATCCGCAGTGTCGCGCGTCTTCTCCTCTCTTCACTTCATTCTCTCCTCGCCTCAGCCACTGTCCCCCCGCCAGTTCAGCATCATCCAATTCCCTCTTCACATTTTGGCTGACACCTCACACGTCTCGTGGCCCCATACGGAGCTCCACCGATGGGCCTCAGTTGCTGCGTCCGTTGTGGCCCCGCCCCATTTCCGCCAGACCCCTCGCACGCTTCGTGGACCCTGGGGTACAGTGCAATTGGCTTTACCTTTGGCCAGGCCAAAAATACCTTGACCACAGGGGTAGCCACAACTTTCGAAGGATCACGCCGCTACAAAAAAACTAAATGCGAGCCAGAGATTACAAAAACACCTTACATTGGAAAAGTGTCGAACCTATATGTGAGACGACTATCCACCGAAGGCCCCCATGGCTGACCCCGCATGCGGCTCCGCCCACGGCACACCCATCACACGTGTCGTGACCCCACAGGGAGCTCCACCGAAGGCCCCCGTGGTTGCGTCCGCATGCGGCCCCCGTCCAATTGTGGAACACCCCACAAACGGCTCATGGCCCGACAGGCAGCTCCACCGAAGGCCCCGGTGGCTGCGTCCGCATGTGGTCCCGCCCCACTTCGGCAGACACTTTCCATATTTCGTGGCCCCATTCGGAGCTCCACCGAAGGCCCCAGTGGCTGCGTCTGTATTTGGTCTCGTCCCATTTCGGTAGACCCCCCGCACATTTGGTGCTTTATAGGAAGTTTTATTGAACTCTTCGCTTTCGATCGTAACCCCCTTTGGGAGTACATCTTCCATACTTGCCACGTGCAGTTTGGCGCAGCCACTAAGCAGGGGCTGAGGGGGAGGAGGGAACGCACCAGGGGAAGGGAGAAGGATGGAGCACGAAAGAGATGAGCAGGAGGGGGTTTAGGGGCAGGATACCAAGCGGCAGACCTATACGGGCGGGTCGGGCGCGCGGACCTCAACGGGTGGGTCGGGCGGGAAGGCCCAGACGGCATGGTCGAGCGGGCGGGTCGTCGAAGCGTCGTTCCTACATGCTTCACGAGGACGTCTCAAGCGATAGCGCCATTCCCAAGTAAATCTGGATAGTCTAAAGCAAGAGCGTGGTTCTGAAGTGTCGAGGACGTGGCGTCTCATTGGGAGGACATCACACGCGAGAGCTTGATTCTACGACACATTATAATGAAGTCCAGAGCGAGTTTGCCATCTTGAGCACTTGGTGAACCGTTATTGTTGTGGCTCGGGGGCCAACAGGTCAGTCTGAGGCCCAATACTTTACCTTTATAACGGTCGAGGTGCCAGCCTTGGGAGGGGCACTTCAAGTGAAACAACACAGTGGGCACTGGATGGGGGGATCAGCAATAATTGTTATTTATAACTTAGTTTCCTACCATCAGTTTGAGTGTGTCCGCTCTTCGTTGTTCTCGTGCCAGTCGACATGTATATCCCAAACCCTCGATATCCTCGCTTTTCGTCTTTGACAGTGTTCCCTTGGAGGCGTATGTCTTCCTTCCCCGTCACGTGTAGTTGGAGCAGCCTTTGAAGCATGATGAATCGACGTACTGGAAACCGGGGGAGCGAGGAGGAAGGCGTTGGAGGAAGTGAAGGCAGATGGAAGGGGGCAGGAGGGAGGGAGGCAGGAGACAGAGGACGAGAGGGATTCGCAAGAGGGGATGTCAATGACGTCCCAGGCGAGAGCGCGGTTCCCAAGCAAATGCTGATGCGACAATCCCCAGCGAGAGCGCGATCACCCAGAGCGCCGAGGGCAAGATTCGTGATAAAAAGCTGAGGAAGCCCGTCGGATGTGCGCTCCTTCGCTCCTTGGATACACTGCGAGGAAGTCTATCGCGACCGCGATGAGTTTTCAATGCATGTCTTAAGTCGGGCCTGTCCATCTACAGGAGGGATATTCAAAAATAGTCAAAAGATAGTCTGGGGACTATGTTTGACTATTTTGAGCATGTTGGGGGTATTTGTTGAGTATTTTTAGTTTCCCGCCTAAAATCCCCCTGTAGGAGGACAGGCCCGACTTAAGGCAAGTGAGGACACATCGGGCGGGAGCCGTTGTGTTGTCGTAGAAACCCTGGGGCCGGCAGCGAAGGCCGGGGCACAGGACGTTTTTCTCTGCCAAAGCCAAGGGGGGCCAGCCCCGCCGGGGAGGGGCACCAGAAGGGAGGAGGGAGGAGGGAGGAGGGAGGAGGGGTGCAACATTGCGAGGGAGGAGGGAGGAGGGAGGAGGAAGGAGGGGGGTACCAGAAGGGAGGAGGGAGGAGGTAGGAGGGATCGGGACGACCGACATGGGTACGGGAAGAAGGGGCACAAAGACCCACAGCAGTTCTTGTTAATTTTGAGCAGGACTCGCTGTTCGCGCCGCCGCGGCCTTTGTCCGTTTGAGACAGAAGGCCGCCTGCCCAACAGCGGCCGCTGTTGATTTGGGACGACATTTGTTTTTGGGCATTGTACCCATTCTTTCCGTACCCATTTCGGGCGCCCAAAGAGGAGGGAGGAGAGATGAGGGAGGAGGGAGGAGGGGTGCAACATTGCAAGCTGTACCAGAGGGGAGGGATCAACAACAGTTGTGTCTCAGCGTCGGGAAGTCAGCAGCAAAAACAACCAGTTCGGCTCTGTTCGATGTTGCTAGCGTGTGGCTCAACGTATTCATCCCAGACCGTCGATGCCCACAGGCTTCGTCCTCGATCGTGCACCTCCCGGCGGTAGACCTTCCCCACCTGCCACGTGTCGATGACGCAGCCACTGCAACAGGGGAATGAACGGAGAAGGGAAGGGACAAGAGGGGGGGGATGAAGCAGGATGGAGCGCGAGACTCACAGGATGGGGCGGTGAAGGAGGACAACGAGCGGCAGAACCTGGTGGGCGGGTCGGGTGAGCGGACCTTGATCTGTGCGGGTCGGGCGGGCGGGACCAGACGGCCCCGGTCGGGTGGGCGAGTCGTTGGAGCCTCAGCCTGCAGTCTTCGCGAGGGTGTCGCAAGAGGTCTCGCGAGCGGTGGCGCGATTCCCAGGGAAATAGTGAGGAAGGCCAGAGCGAGAGCGCGAGTCTTGAGTGTCGAGAGCGGGGCGTCTGAGTAGATTGTGAGGACGTCCCGCGCGAGAGCGCGATTCTGAATGAATGGCGAGGAAGTATCGGGCGGCCGCCGTCTGGGGCCGAAACCTATAATTTCAGGTGATCCCTGTTTTGGTGTTGCGCAGGCATTGGAGGGGGGTCAACAACAGTTATTCTTCAGAAGTGACCGCCCCATCTGGCCTAGTCCGGCTAAGTACAATAATCAGACTTAATAGTTTCTCGTCGTTCTTACGAAGGCCTCCCTCGAGTTGCCTCCTAATATCTCGGGGGTCCTGTCTGTGCGTAGCTCCACCATTTTACGTCTGGGAGCCCGTCGCAGCTCTGCCGTCGGCAAGGCGGCGAGGCCGCACCCAGGGACCGGCGCGGAAGGGCCGACGGCGGCCGCTCCCAGCTCGGGCAGCGTCCTCCTCCTCCTCCTCCTCCTCCTCCTCCTCCTCCTCCTCCCCCCCCCTCCCCCTCCCCCTCCCCCTCCCCCTCCCCCTCCCCTCCCCCTTCTCCTCCCCCTCCTCCTCCCCCCCCTCCTCCTCCTCCTCCTCCTCCTCCTCCTCCTCCTCCTCCTCCTCCTCCTCCACTGTTGAGCAGCTCGTTCTGCCCACATCTCGGGCGTGTCGAAATCCGCGGGCGGGAAACAGAGCCATGTCCACTGCCTTGCCGGCGCCGGGGCCCTGGGCCGCAACCCCCCACGCATGCGGGGCCTTTCTTCGCGGGCGCCCCGCACGGGTCGTGCCCATGCGGCCGCGTACATATCCGCCAGGTTATGCCCCAGGGCTCCCTTCTGGGCCCGCTCGGCGTCCGAGCCCATGTGCACGCATGCGGCGCATGCGGCGGACGAGTGGGCACGTGAGGAGGAGGAGGAGGAGGAGGAGGAGGAGGAGGAGGAGGAGGAGCTTGGCAACCGCTGAGAGGGGCGACCACATTCTTCATGCACGCACAGACGCCCCGCCCCAGGGAGGGTGCCAGCCCCCCCAGGTTCGGCAGGGCCGACGGACCCAAAGGGCCTGGGCAGCAGCGGCCGCCCCAAAACCGAGGCCCAACGAGGGCCAGGCAGCAAAGAGCCGCCCCAAAACCGCGGCCCAAGGAGCCCCAGAGCCCCACAGGGTAGGCACCCCCCACAGGGCCCGTGGCCTCACTCGGGCCTGAGGACTGACGAAGGCGCCCCTTCGGGAGTCCCTACCTCGATCTCGCCGACGGCCAAGCGGATCATCTCGGCGACTTCCGCGTCGGTGAGCTTCCTCTCCAGGCCGATCGTGCCGTTGCCGTCCGCGTCGCCCGAGCAGACGGGTGGGCCTGACCAGGCCACGATCTCCTCGAGGATACACGCCTTGAAGCCGTTGTCCTCCATCTCGCCGCTGGTCACCAGTCCGAGCATCTCGTGGAGGCTCGCCAAGACCATCTCGCGGGTCGCCGCGTCCCTCGCACTCTCCTTTTTCTTCGCCGCCATCTGTGGACTGCCAACCACCGCCTGCGGCCCGACCACGCCTGCCGCAGCGCCGCGGGCGCCCGGTGCCCTTTCAGGCCCCGCAGCAGCACCAAAAATGGCACGGGCCGCAATGCCGATGGCCGTGACCCCCCCGCAGGTCACAGCGTCCACCAGCGCACTCTCATTCTCCTCCACCACCGCCTTCATGGGACCGCCAACCTTCGTCTGCAGCCCGACCACGCCGATGACCGTGTCCGTGCGCAGTCGCCTGGCCGCCTCGGCCTGCTGCTCCCGCAAGTAGCAGCCCCCGTTCTCCCTGAAGAGCGCCTCCCACACCTTCTCCTCCTGCGCCGCCGACTGACAGGCCGTCTCCACCCGCAACTGCGGGAACGGCGGGATGTCCGCCAGCTGCTTGACCACGTGCTGGAACTCCGTCTCGTACTCGTCGTCGCACCAGTAGAACAGCTCGTCCCGCGGGCTGCTCATGGTCTCTGGCTCCGTGCTGTCGCCAATCGTGAAACACTCGGGAGCCGACGCCAGCCCTGGTGCGTGATCAGCTGCAGCACGCCCTGCATCGTCCTCTAGTCCACCACGCGCGCGGACCGAGAGCGACGCTTCCGCTTCTTGCTCTTCTTCTCCTTCTTGTCCTTCTTCACCTTCTGCCCCTCCTCGGTTCTGTGCTCCACCGCATGGTTCTGCGGCCTCGCGCCCACCCAAGCACATGGCGGGGCGCTGCTCCAGCCCGCTGCCGACGAGGCCGCCGCCGCCGCCGAGGCCATCATCCTCGGTGAGCGCGCCGCCGAAGCAGACCTCGAGCGCGAGCGCGCGGTCCTGGCCGTCGACCTTGCCGCCATCCAGCGCGTCCACCTCGTGCCCACCGTCACGAACATGCTCGGCGCCTTCGCGGTCGTGCCCGCAGCGCCTCCGGAGGGGGAACGCGCAGGAGAAGGGGGCAGCGTCGTCCTCGCCGTCGTCGGCCTCGGCGGCCCCCAATGCCCAGGAGGGCCCTCGATGTGGCCGTCCCCCAGCGCCAGAAGGGCCTGGGGCTGGGGCGAGGGAGCCCTGCTTTGCCTGACCAACGGCCGCGCCTTCGCGGGGATGCCCGCCAGCCGCGCCTCGCCCGACCGCCAAGGCACGGCTGCGCGCCATGACATGGCCCGCCGCAACACGGCCCCCCTGAAGGATGTTGCGGCAAACCCAGGATCCCTTGGACCCCTGGGCCAGAGGGGCTGGAGGAGGAGGAGGAGGAGGAGGAGGAGGAGGAGGAGGAGGAGGAGGAGGAAGAGGAGAAGGACTAGAACGAGGAGGAGGAGGAGGAGGAGGAGGAGGAGGGGGAGGAGGAGAATCAAGGCCGCGAGGTCATGGGCATGGGTGGGTGCGCCGCTTGTGAGTCTTCGCTCCGTCGCGCTGTTCGCCGGGGGCCTTTGCCGAGGACGCGGGCGGGCCTGTCGGCCTCCATCCACGCAGCGGGGCTTGTGGGCACGGCGGTCGGCCTGCGAGCACGGCTCTTGCCCGGCAAGGATTGTCGTCGCCGCTCTCCCCGAAGGCCCTGACGACCTCCAACCGTCTTTCGTGCTGGGCGAAAGGGGGGGATTGGGAAAGGGGGGTCACGAAATTTGCCGCATGCAGGTTTCGGCCCCACCGAGGGGCCCATTCCTCGATGCCGCCTCCCGGCGCCGGGTGGCGCCGGGAAAATCAGCTACGTGAGCTGATTCTCACCCCCCCCCTTTGCTATCCCCCCCTTTCGCCCGACCCGAGTCTTCCGGGAGGAAACATGAAAAATTGACGTAGCACCCCGCAGATGCGGATAAGAGTGATGGGGCGGTCGGCAGTCTGCGAGACTCTGGAGAAGCCCGCCGCAGGCGCCAAAGTTTCACAACTTATGCAACGAGCCCGCCGCACGCGCCGATTCGTTCTTCAAGCCAATGTGGATCGGTCGCGGGTGGCTCGCGGGAGGGTCGCGGGTGGGTCGCGGGCTGGGCCGCGGGTGGGTCGCAAGTGGGTCGCGGAGTGGGTGGCGGGGCGGGTCGCGGGTGGGTCGCGGGGTGGGTCGCGCGGTGGGTCGCGCGGTGGGTCGCGCGGTGGGTGGCGGGGTGGGTCGCGGGTGGGTCGCGGGGGGGACGACGACAACAGACAACAACAATGACAACGAGAACAACAACAAGCACAACAACAACGACGCAGTAAACATAACACACACAGGGACAAGGAATGACCGTTCGGCCCCCTCACTCTGATGTCTGTATATTTACATCGATAGATATACACGTACATATCCATCCATCCATCCATCCATCCATCCATCCATCCATCCGTCCATCCATCCATCCATCCATCCATCCATCCATCCATCAATCCATCCATACACACACATACATACAGACAGACAGACAGACAGACAGACATACAGACAGACAGACATACATACATACATAATTACATACATATACACATATATACACACATATATATATGGCTATACATATAAATATCTGTATGCATATCGAGGGGTATTCAGAGATCTCCGGGGAGATCTGGAGCAACTCGTGGACGCCCCAGCGCGGGCCCAGGGACGGCAGGAGTGGTTCGGCCGTCCACCGGTCTCTGTTGTACCTCGTGTCGGGCTAGATGTTGAGAGGCAGCCGCTCACCATTCGTGCGTGGAGGTGGGCGACCCCGAGCGGTGTGGTGATCACATCGTGTGGAGAGCCAGTGGGGACTCGGGAGGAGCGCACGGTGTTGTGAAGCCGGCTGCCCTCCGGGGATGTCTCGGGCGACTTTGGCCTCCAGAGGCTGCCCCAAAGCCGTGCAGAGGCGGACCACGAGGCGAGGTCCTGGGGGACCTCGAGGTCACCGCACGGCCTGCCACCGCACCCTCTCCGGGGGTTCGACGCCGTCTGGAGGCGCCTGGAGGTTAGAGGTCCCCAGGGAGAGGGGCGAGGGCGGAGGAGGAGGAGGAGGAGGAGGAGGAGGAGGACGGGGGGAGGAGGAGGCGCATACGGATTTCGGGAGCGGAGGAAACGCAGACATGCGCGTGGATTAGCGACGTGTCCCACTGCCGTACAGAGTCGGCGCGCTCCGTCGCCAAGTCAGGCGGCACTGGCCTCACATTTCGGGCGGTACCATTTCCGATCCGTGGATCTGATGCCCACGCGCCAGATCCTCGGATCCAGAATCCATGTTAGCGTGCCTGCACGTGTGTATGTGTGTGTGTGTGTGCGCGCCCGAGAGGCTCCCATCTGTTTCCAGGGAGGGAGGAGGACGAGGAGGAGTGGGGGACGCGGATGAAGGGAAACGGATGGGTGTTTTAGGTGTTGACCAGTTTGGGGAGGTTCCAGGGGTTCTTGTAACCCCTCCTGATCTTCTTCTCCCTTCGCTCCTCCATCGCCCTGCTCCTCTCAGCATTCCTTCCCGCACCAGGGCGAAGCAGCCTAGACGATGTGATCTGGCCACGGGCTCGCGGCTCGCGGTGCGAGTGCTTGGAGAAAGCAGTCAGGCCATCGAGCGTGGACGGTAGCCCATGGGCCCAACCAAGTCGGCTACTCCATTGGAATGAGCGCGTGTGCGAGAAGCAGCCAATGGCAGCAGTCGTTGGAATTGTTGACGCACGTTCTGGGCGCGAGGTTGGAGGCAGACGAGGAGACCTTCGGTGCTGGACTCCGTGCGTGCGAGAATGGCATGCAGTGGCAGTTAGCGCCGTGGTTATGCGGCTCCCTGTCGAGCTGGGATCCGCTGCGTGAATTTTCACGGTTGACTGGTTCCCGCAGTTTCTGAGGGCGTTCCTTGAGGTCGTCATCGCATTTGGGTTTGCCAGTCTTAGGGATAGGGACAAGCTGGAAGCTGGTTATGCTTGGCGTGCCACGATCCGCTGCGTCTGTTTGCACGAATTCTATTCGCGCGCTAAAGTCGACAGTGGCAACGGACGCCAAGTGCTTGTGTATTCTAGTTTTACGTTTGGCAAGTTATTGGAGGTGCATAGTTGTAGGAGCGTGCGGAGGCAGCCAAACGGTTGTTGCCGCGGCGGTCGTGCCCGCCCGCTTCCGTCCTCCCACCGCCCGCTCGTTCTTTTCAGTGCAGGCGAGCGCGCAAAATAGGAGCCGCAAAGTCGCAGGGTGAGTACCCCGACAGAGTATCGCGCAGCGGCGCACACGAACCATCTGGACGGGATGCGACCTACGATTGCTGAGCTCGTACAGCGTGGGCCATGGCGGGTTGGAGTACGAGAAACCAGTTCGCGAGGGTGGACGAGGGACACGAGTTGGTGGAGGAGAAGGAGGAGGAGGAGAATGAGGAGGAGGAGGAGGACGATGATGATCAGTTGGAGGATGAAGGGGTGGTGGTGGTCAGGGAAACAAGTCCCGAGCAGACCAACATGCATCACGATCACGACGACGCCGACGACGACGGAGACGAGGATGAGAGGCAGGAGGAGGAGGAGGAGGAGGAGGAGGAGAAGGCGGAGCAGGAGGGTTCGTGGCGCCCTCTTGGCGCCTCCCGGGAGCCCTTCGGCCGTCTTGGGGGTCTCCTGGGCTGTGATAGGGGCCGATTTGGAGCTCTTCTTGGGGCCCTCTTGAGCCGTCTCGGGGCCCCCTGGGGAGCCTCTTGGGCCGTGTTGGGGTAATTTGAGAGGCATCTTGGACCATCGTGGTTTGTCAGAAGATGACGAAGGCGAGAACGCCACATTCTTTCGTCACCCGCAGGACGATTAATTATATCTAGAGCCCCCTCGGGCCGAGGGCTGTCTTGGGAGCCTCCTCGGCCGTCTGAGTACCATCTGGGTCGTTGTGGAGCCGTCTGGACCCGCCATGCACCGTCTTGAGGCCATATTGAACCGTGTTGGGATCATCGTGGGCCGTCGTGGAGCCCCAGCACCTCGAGAATGTGGGCAGGTGGACCCCCCAAGGGAGCTGTGCGCTGTGGTGGTAGCTGTTCTGGTGGGGGTGCGACGCGAGCCCTCCTAGAGCCTCCGAAGCTTTAATATGTTGAGGCCAAAGCACTCTGCACGGCTGAGGTCACCCCGCGTCCGCAGGCTCGCCAAGCCAGGATCCCGCCGAATGGAGTTTGCATGCTCGGGCCCACAGCGGGCCTCCCTGGGAAACATGGCCCGCAGGTGCCGCATGTGGGAATGTCGTTGGACCGCCATGGGGGAGGAAGAGCGAGAGGAGGAGGAGGAGGAGGAGGAGGAGGAGGAGGACGAGGAGGAGGAGGAGGAGGAGGAGGAGGGAGGGAGGAGGAGGGAGGAGGAATAGCTACAGGAGGGGAAGGAGGAGGAGGAGAAAGGAGGAGGAGGAGGAGGAGGAGGAGGAGGAGCGAGAGGAGGGGAAGGAGGCGGGGGGTGAGGAGCGGGAAGGGAAAGGAGACGTACCAGGGTCAAGCCTTAGGATCTCGGGCCCTTGGCCCCGCCATTCCACGCTCCAATGGTCCATTTTATCATTTTCATTTCGGGTCCGCTCTCGTCCAGGATGTTGGTCCGCCTCCAGGAAGGAAGGATACCCTGAAAACCTAAGGGCAGGTGCCATGTGTCTTCGTTTGTACCTGTGCGTGCACGATGCGGACTCATTCTGGTTCACTCGTTCGCAGGAGGAGGAATGCGAAGGAGGACGACGAGGAGAAGGACAGGGCCTCTGGGTTGGCCTCTGGGGGCCCTCTGGGTGCTTCCTGGGGCCTTCTCGGAGGCGTTGTAGGGCCGTCTTGGAGGTCTCTTGGGCTGTGGTGGGGCACAATGAAGGCCGTCTTGGACTCCCTCTTGGAGCCGTCTTGGGGGCTTCTTGGGACGTCTTGGGGTTACCGTGTGATGTCA
The DNA here is from genome assembly GCA_963575745.1 of Prorocentrum cordatum. NCBI lineage: Eukaryota > Dinophyceae > Prorocentrales > Prorocentraceae > Prorocentrum > Prorocentrum cordatum. The sequence continues at coordinate 32,215 of CAUYUJ010014402.1, read as the reverse complement.
GAAGCCCGAACTGGCGAGAACGCCCCAATCATCCCCAACGTTAACATATCACTTCTGCTTGCTGGTCAGGGACCTACGGGAGGGCCATATGAAACCCTTGTGTACCATGTTGGGGGCCTTCTTCGGTCGTTTTGGCAGTTTTTTCCTAACCCTCCGTTGTCGGGTTCTTGTTCGAATCGAGCATTGTGGTCGCGTCCCTCTTATCCCCCCTTCTCGCTCTATCTTCCTCTCTCTCTCTCTCTCTTTCTTTTTTTTCTTTCTCGCACCTCTCTCGTACTTGCCTCCGACCTCACCATCACTGGGGGGGCTGCGATCTGCGAAACTGCCGCCACTTTCAAGGGCTGCTGGAGGGGGGCAGCTTAATATGGTGCTGCGCAGGTGAGAACGGGATCTCGCCATCTCTACGGGGCTTCGAATTGCGAAATATCGCCTTTCTCGAGTGCTTCGGGGCGGGGCCAGCTTAGTGTACCGTGCAAACCAGATCAGAGCGGGACATCGCCATCTCTGGGGGCCGTAATCGAAATTGCGGCCATTTTCGCTGGTTGTTGTGGGGGGGCAGCTTGGTGCGTTGCTGCAGAGACCCGAGCGGGACCTGACCATCCTTGGGGGGCGGCGATCTGCGAAATTGTCGCCACTCTCGAGGGCTGCTGGAGGGGGGCCAGCATACTGCAGTGCTAAGCGGATCGGAGCGGGACCTCGCCATCTCTGGGTGTCTGCGATCTGCGAAGTTGTCGCCATTTTCGAGGGCTGCTTTGGGTTCCAGCTTTGTGCGGTGCTAATCGCGCAGTTCAGAGCAGGACCTCGCCACCTGTCCGTCGAGGAGCCTGTGCCCAAAGCCAGACCGGCTCCTCCACGCTGGGCGGGGCCGACGCGACTCCGCCGACGAACAGGGCGGCGTCCGCGGCGAAGATCTGTTCCGCAACCGTGGAGTCGAGCGCACTCCTGACCAAAGGGAACAGGAGGTCCAACCCCATTCTCAGATGCCAGGCGAAGGCTGGCAAGCCCGTGGCTGCTGAAACGGAGCTCCGGGAAGTTGTTTTTCCTTCCTCCGGGCAGCAGCCCGTTTATTAGTCAGCGCGCCGAGTTTTGTTCCGGGAATTTGTTTCTGGTTTTTCTTCCGGGAAGACCGTTGTAGCAGCCACGGATTTGCCAGCCCTTCGCCCAGCTTCCGAGCCGTCAGCTCGCCGATCACTGGCTTGGGCAGCCGGCGCCGCGCGGTGGGGCCCGCGCCGCGCACCCGCGGCCACGGGCAGAGCTGGTCGGTGCGATCTGCAACTGGTGTCGCCACCGTCGATGGCTGCTGCGGGGGCGGCCTTTTCTGCGGTCCTTCGCAGGTCAGGGCGGGATTTCGCCATCTTTGGTCGGGGGGCTGCGATTTGCGAATCTGTCGCCACTTCCGATGTCCGTTTTTTTTTGGGGGGGGTTCGCGCAGATCCGAGCGGGACCTCGCCATCTCTGGGGGAGTGGGGGGGGGGTGGGGGGGCGATTTGCGACACTGTGGCCACTTTGCGGGCTGCTGGGGGGCAGCTCAGTGCAGTGCCACGCAGATCAGAGCAGGACCTCGCCATCTCGTCTCGTGTGGGGGGCAATCGAAAAGTAGTCGCCATCTCTGATGGATGCTGCTGGGGGGTCCATCTTACTGCGATGCTGAGCAGATCAAAGCGGGACCTCGCCATCCCTGGGGGTCTGCGAATTTCGAAATTGTCCCCGCTCGAGAGTTGCTGGGGAAGGGGGCAGCTTAGTGCGGCGCTAAGCAGATCAAAGCTCGACCTCGCCATCCTAAGTGGGGGGTACGATTTGCAGAATTGTCGCCACTTTCGAGGGCTGCTGGGGGGCAGCCTAGTGCGGTGCTGCGGAGTTCTGAGCGGGACTCCGACATCCCTGAGAGGGCTGCGAATTGGGAAACTGACGCCCTTTTTGAGAGATGCCGACGTGCTGGCAGCTCGCGTGTCGCGCAGCTCGCGAGCCTCCCAAGTAGCGTTCGCTACAAAGGTCAGTACGTGTCATGTCATCACCCCCATATGAATTCCTCCCAGCTTTTGCGCATGGCCACGCGTTGCGCAAGGGTTGGGTGCAGCGTCAGGTCAATTGGCCTTCTTGGGCCGTTGTGAGGCCTGTCTTCGACTGCTTGTCTTGGCCAGCTTGGGACGCATGGGATGATTGAGCCGCGCTGTCACTATCTTGCGGCCGTCTGGAGGCCACCCCGAGGCCACGGGAAGGCCCTCAGATACTCGGGGGAAACTGGACGGTGGGGACGCCCAGGCCCCCTTTCTCCCCCCCCCCTCCCCTCGCCCTTTGCGGTCGGACCAGGGTAGAAGGGCGAGGTCGGTTCGGGGAGGGGGGGGAAGGGGGCCCTGATGTTCCTCGTGCTTGTGGGGTGCTCTTGCGCATCCTGGGGAGGATAGCCTCCGATATTCTCAGTGTGTTTTGGCCAGCGGAGGGTCTCATGTTCTTGAAAGGTGTTCTTCTGTCATTGGTCCGGCTGTACCTCTAGGCCTCCTAGATGGAGTCCGAGTAGATGGTGTCGGAGGATCAAGCCGATGCATCGGTGATGCGGCTCGATGGGGAGCCCGATTTTCTCCACGCCGACGTTGCCGATACATTGCTGACGTCGCCGATGTATCGACCTTGCATCGGCGATGCATGGGAGATGCGGTGCGACCCTTCGACCCCATCGACACTCAGGCGATCGCAAACATGGATCAAGGGGGCGTGGATCAGCGACGGGTCCCGGTTCCATGGGACATCGCGGATTTCCGCCGCCGGAAGAGGCGGCACCGGCGGCATTTTAGAGGGCACCTCCTCAGATCCATGGATTCCTCTCGACACGAACGACATGGGTACAATGCCCAACAGCAGTTCCTGTTCATTTTGAGCCGGACTCGCTGTTCGCGCCGCCGCGGCCTGTGTCCATTTGGCCAGCGGAGGGTCTCATGTTTTGGAATGGTGTTCTTCTGTCATTGGTCCGGCTGTACCTTTAGGCCTCTTAGATGGAGTCCGAGTAGATGGTATCGGAGGATCAACCCGCATCGCCAATGCATCGGCGATGCGGCTCAATGCGGAGCCCGATTTTCTCCACGCCGACGTCGCCGATACATTGCCGACGTCGCCGATGCATCGACCTTGCATCGGCGATGCATGGGAGATGCGGTGCGACCCTTCGACCCCATCTACACTCAGGCGATCGCAAACATGGATCAAGGGGGCGTGGATTAGCGACCGGTCTGGGTTCCATGGGATATCGCGGATTTCCGCCGCCGGAAGAGGCGGCACCGGCGGCATTTTGGGAGGGCACTTCCCTGGATCCATGGATCTGACGACCGCGCGCCAAATCCATGGATCTTTAATCCATTTTTGCGCGCCCCCGATACTCTGACCCCACCCAGGAGACCTCTATCGGTTCTGCTGTACCGAGAACTCCGTGGCTTTCCTCTCGACACGAACGACATGGGTACGGGAAGAATGGGCACAATGCCCAACAGCAGTTCCTGTTCATTTTGAGCCGGACTCGCTGTTCGCGCCGCTGCGGCCTGTGTCCATTTGGCCAGCGGAGGGTCTCATGTTCTTGAATGGTGTTCTTCTGTCATTGGTTCGGCTGTACCTTTAGGCCTCTTAGATGGAGTCCGAGTAGATGGTATTGGAGGATCAAGCCGCATCGCCAATGCATCGGCGATGCGGCTCGATGCGGAGCCCGATTTTCTCCACGCCGACGTTGCCGATACATTGCCGACGTCGCCGATGCATCGCCGATGCATCGACCTTGCATCGGCGATGCATGGGAGATGCGGTGCGACCCTTCGACCCCATCTACTCTCAGGCGATCGCAAACATGGATCAAGGGGGCGTGGATTAGCGACCGGTCCGGGTTCCATGGGATATCGCGGATTTCCGCCGCCGGAAGAGGCGGCACTGGCGGCATTTTGGGAGGGCACTTCCCCGGATCCATGGATCTGGCGACCGCGCGCCAAATCCATGGATCTGTAATTCATGTTTGCGCGCCCCCGATACTCTGACCCCACCCAGGAGACCTATATCGGTCCGGCTGTACCGAGAACTCCGTGGCTTTTTTTTCGACACGAGCGAAATGGGTACGGAAAAAATAGGTACAATGCCCAGCAGTTCCCATCCATTTTGAACTGGACTCGCTGTTCGCGCCGCCGCGGCCTGTGTCCACTTGAGACAGAAAGCTGCCCACCCAACATCGGCCGCTGTTGGTTTGGGGCAACATGTGGTGTTGGACACTATACCCTTTTTTCTGTACTTTAGTAGTGGAAACACTTGGTTTTCAAAATGTTTGGTCTTTAGAAGCTCTGCGTGGCGACGCCTCCGTCGCCACGCGTGCCCTCAGCGTGCCTGCGGGGGCGCCGCCACGTAGAAGTACTGGAGACCGAGCATTTGGGGCGCCGCTACGCACGCCCTCTGCGTGGCTGCGACCATTATTGAAAACCCTACAACCTAAAACCAATTAAATTCACTAATAAGGTATCCATTTCGGGCGTCCAAATCCTCCTGCCTTTTCTTTGCCAAGCCTTCGGGATGTCCCCTGCTGCAGGGGCCGCCAGGTCTCGCAGGCTCGCCCGCCGCCGTTTTTGAGCCCGCGATGGGGAGGGGCCACGGCGGCCCCGCCGTGCTCTGGGAAGTTCGCCACGTCTTGGGGCCGTCTGGGCGGGGAAGAGGCCAGGAGGAGGAGGAGGAGGAGGAGGAGGAGTAGGAACAGGAACAGGAACAGGAACAGGAACAGGAGTCGGAAGAGGAGGAGGAGGAGAGGCTGTGTCTGCGCAACCTGAAGCCTTACCAGTCGGAGGTCGGGGGATGAGACCCCCAACCGGGAAATCGTTTCGTTTCGTTCGTGTCGTGCGTGCAGGCGGGGCGAAGCTGGGTGGGCGCGCGAGAGGAATGAACCCGCCGTTGCTAGGGCGAAGTCAAGACAAATGTTTCTTCTCCGTCCGTCCGTCCGGCGGTGGCTTGAGCGGTGTCCCGCGGAGTCCCGCGGTATCGATAGTGAGATAGATAGTGAGATCGACATGTGTCCAGTGGTGTCCCAAACAATGAGATCGATAGTGAGATCGATAGTGTGGTCGATACTGAGATCGATGTGGTGCCCCGAGGTGTCCCGCGGTGTCCCGTGGTGTCCCAAAAAGTGAGATTGATAGTGAGATCGATAGTGAGATCGACAGGTGTCCCGTGGTGTCCCAAAAAGTGAGATCGATAGTGAGATCGATAGTGAGATCGATCGTGAGATCGATGTGGTGTCCCGCGGTGTCCCGTGGTGTCCCGTGGTGTCTTATGGTGTCTCGTTGTGTGAGATCGATAGTGAGACCGATCGTGAGATCGATGTGGTGTCCCGCGGTGTCCCGTGGTGTCCCGTGCTGGCCCTTGGTGTCCCGTGGTGTCCCGTTGAGTGAGATCGACAGGTGTCCCGTGGTGTCTCGTGGTGTCCCGTTGAGTGAGATCGATAGTGAGATCGATTGAGTCAGATGTTGGTTCCCCCCCCTCTCCCCCCCTCCCCCCCAAAAAACCTCCTTATCACCCGAAGGGTGGTCGTCGGAGGTGAGGGGGTGAGATCGAAGTGGATTGGAGAGCCCCTCTACCGGGAAATCGGTTTCGTGTTTGTGCGTGCAGTGCGTGCGGGCGAGGCGAAGCTGCGTGGGCGGGCGAGAAGAAAGTCTCCTCCGGCCGAGGCGCGGCCGGACCAAATGATTCCTTTCTGGGGGGCCGGTGGCCCGCGGTGTCCCGCCGGTGTCCCGCCGGTGTCCCGTCGGTGTCCCGATGATGATGATGATGATGATGATGATGATGATGATGATGATGATGATGATGATGATGCTGATGATGCTGATGATGATGATGATTATGATGATTATTATGATTATGATGATGATGATGTTGATGATGGTGTCCCGATGATGATGATGGCGGCGATGATGATGGCGTCCCGATGATGATGGTGTTGATAAAGATTTTGTTGATACTGATAATGGTGTCCCGATGGTGATGATGATGATGTTGATGATGTTGATCATGATGATGATGAGATGATGATGGTTGTGTGCCGATGATGATGATGATGATGATGATGATGTCCCGATGATGTTGATGGTGGTGTTGATGGTGATGATTGTGACGACGATGGTGCCCCGATGATGATCATGATGATGATGATGATGGCGATAATGTCGATGATGTTGATGATGATGATGATGGTGATGGTGGTAATGATGATGGTGTCCCGATGCCGTTGATGATGATGATAATGTTGTCGATGATGATGGTGGTGGTGATGATGGTGTCCCGATGATGATGATGATGATGATGATGATGATGATGATGGTGATCATGATGATGTTCATGATGATGAGATGATGATGAGATGATGATGATGACGATGATGGTGCAGATGATGATGATGGTGTCCCGATGATGATGATTATGATGATGAGATGGTAGTTGATGGTGATGATGATGATGATGAGATGATGATGGTTGTGTTCCGATGATGATGATGATGTTGTTGATGATGATGCTGACGATGATGGTGTCTCGGTGATGATGATGTTGATGATGAGGATGATGATGAGGTGATGCTGATGATTTTGATGATGGTGGCCCGATGAAGGTGATGATGATGTTGATGATGATGGTGTCCCGATGATGATGATGGCGACGATGATGATGGTGTCCCGATGATGATGGTGTTGATGAGGATGTTGTTGATAATGATGATGGTGTCCCGATGGTGATGACGATGATGATGTTGATGATGTTGCTCATGATGATGATGAGATGATGATGGTGGTGGTGCTGATGATGATGATGCTGTCCCGATGATGTTGATGGTGGTGTTGATGATGATGATTGTGACGATGATGGTGCCCCGATGATGTTGATGATGATGGCGATAATGCAGATGATGTTGATGATGATGGTCATGAGGGTATGATGATGATGGTGATCCGATGATAAAGATGATGATGATGAAGATGATGATGATGATGATGATGATGATGATAATGATGATGATGCTGATGATGATGATGATGATGATGTTGATGACGTTGATGACGATGATGTTGTTGATGCTGATGACGTTGATTGTGATATCGTTTGTGATATCGATGGTGAGATCGATAGTGGGACCGAATGTGAGATCGATTTTGAGATCGATAGTGGGATCGATAGTGGGATCGATTGTGAGATCGATAGTCAGATCGATTGTGAGATCGATCGAATGAACTAGATCGAGTGAGATCGATCGAGTGAGAGCGACCGAGCGAGACCGATAGTGAGATCGATAGTGAGATCGATAGTGAGACCGATCGAGTGAGACGTTGGTTCCCCCCCCCCGAACCTCCTTATCACCCGAAGGGTGGTCGTATAGGTATAGGTATGAACGATTGGGAGGAGGAAGAGGAGGAAGAGGAGGAGGAGGAGGTCGAGGAGGAGGAGGAGGGGGTGGAGGAGGAGTGGAGCGAGGAGCAGGTGGAGGAGGAGCAGGAGAAGGAAGCAGAAGAAGAGCAGGAGGAGGAGAATGAGGACAGGAAAGAGAAAGAGGACGAGAAGGATGAGGATGTGCAGGAACGGGCGGCCTCTCCCTGGGTTGTCTAGGGTCGCTCACTCCTTCGGATACCTCTCCAGGCCGTCTCGGGGCCGTCTCTGGGGCCACCTGAAGGCACTATGAAACCGAGACGCCGAACAGGCGCACCATGTTCAACACATAGCCGTGGACAAGTTTTGGCTGTCCAGGGCCTCCTCTTGCAGTGTCTCGGAGCCTCCCCGGGAGGCTCTTGCAAGCCTGCTGGGGTTCCTTGGGGGACCTTAGGGACTCCGGGCCGCATGTGCCTTTCTGTTGAACAGGTTGGGCTTCTCGAGGGTTCGCGCAACGCACCCTGAAAATTGTAATACCGCGGTTCGGGGCCACTCTCAAGAAAGCTGCACTCACCGCTTGCAGTTGCATGAGCCTCGGATCACTTCACTACCCGGAGAAGGCACAGTACAGTAAGCAGCTAGCCACCTTGAACTTCAATGTTTTAGCAGCCCGCATCTAACCGCAAACAGCACTTTCCCATTTGCACTTGCCCAGGAACTCCAATAAATGTTGTATTAACATGGTTGTGGGTGATATTGTTAAGGCAGAATCCTCTCCAGTTGCGATGCCGCGGGGATCTGGCGAGGCGCTTGAAGAGGCTGCGAACCCACGCTTTCGCATGGCAGGCTCGGCCTTGGCATTGCATGGTTGTGGTGGAGCCCTTGGCGGAGCCTTTTTCTGTGCTGTTGCGTGGCCCCACGGGGCCTCTCGGATGGGGCAGTTGGGGAGGTCGTTGTTTATCCTGGAGTGTGTTGTGGTTATCTTCTCCGTCGGGCAGTGGCCGGAATATTGCTGCCGTCTTGGGGGTCGTGCTCCTTTTCTGGAGGTCTAGGTCGCCTTGGGGACTGTTACGTCTCCTCGCGTGGGGATGCTGGGGAACTGATGGTAGCCCAACATCTCGCACACAATGTCACAATCGATGTTGTACGTTGGGTAGTTTTGACATGGAAAGGCCAATCACGCTGAGACTTGAAGCTCAAGCGGAAGTAGCTCTCGGGCCCATTCCGTGCAGATGTGTATGTGTGGATGAACGGGCGGGGAAGGCGAGTTGCGGTGTCATGCGCATGTCGAGGCGAATGCGACGCCAGATGCATGAGTGGATTGCGATTTAACGAATACATGTTACGCGCATGTGCACACCAGGATTGTGAACGTAGGTTCACTTAGCCTATGCATGGTCACGCAGTAAGGTGGCACCATAAGACTGGCCAGACCAGACGCTCCCTCGTCAGATAGCAGCTTGCCTGAGCCAGATGGCAGAAGCCACTACTGCAAGCGGCTTGAATTAGGAACACTCACTTTTCAAAAGGGGCTTGGTCGTTCCTTTGGTTTGCATGCGTTCCGCCACCTTTTTTGGCGGCGAGCGCCCCTGGCGTTCCTTCAGACTTTGGACGCGCGGTTTCGTTCTGTCGCTGAGGGCGGCTGGTCTGAGGAACGGGGCTCCAAGAGGGGCTCGGTTCTGCTAAGGTAAGGCCTGGGGCGGGGGTTCGGTCGTTCCTTTGGTTTGCATGCGTTTCGCTACCTTTTTGGCGGCGAGCGCCCCTGGTGTTCCTTCAGACCGTGGACGCGCGGGTTCGTTCTGTCGCTGAGGGCGGCTGGTCCAGGGAACGGGGCTCTAGGAGGGGCTCGGTTCCGCTAAGGCACAGTCGGCCCGGATGAGTAGGTTGACCCTGCCAAATCAAGGGTACCCTTGTGTCCTGTGTCTCGCGACCCGTGCCTCCTGCATTCCTGGCAATCTGGCCCTCGGAAGGGTCTTGTGTCCTCTCGCGTGTGCTGTCCAATGACGTCCGACTGTGAGGCCTTGGGCTGCGCTCCAGGGCGGTCTCAACCTCTCAGCCCTGGGTGCGTGGGGGCGCCCCAGGAGCGCCGCCGGAGGCGGCGCCGCGGCGTTGAGAGCGCGCGCAATCTGAAGCCTTACCAGCATCAGCGATTGGAGAAGGAGGAGGAGGAGGAGGAGCAGGAGAAGGAGGAGGAGGAAGGAGGAGGAGGAGGAGGAGGAGGAGGAGGAGGAGGAGGAGGAGGAGGGTGAGAGGGGAGGGCAGTCGAGAGCGGTGACGACGAGCTGGTCCATGACATGTCTCGGCCGTCGGGCGCGCCAGGCGCTGCAGGCGGCGCTCGGCGGCGCCGCCGCCGACGGCGCTCCTCTGCCCGCCCCGTGCGGCGCAGCGCGGCTCGAGGGGCTCTCCGCTGCAGGCGCGGTGGCGGAGGTCCACGGGCGGCGAGCGGCGCTGCGCCGAAGAAGCGCATCGTCTGTGGGTGCACGGCAAGTTTTCGGGTCGTGTCGCCCGGCGGCGGCCCCGCCGCCGGCGTTCCAACGTTGAGCAGGAGGGAAAGAAACACACAGACAGAATTAATCGTCGACTCCCAGGAAAATATGCAAAAATGTGGGAAGTGGTGGGGGAGACAAAAACCCAGAAAATATGGGAAAATATGGGGGATCATTTTATTTGTGTGTATTTATTTTTGTGTGTTCCAGTTCCCCTCTAGTTGAGCACTGCCGGCGGCCCAGAATCGGTCGATGTTGAACGACCGGACGTTGCGGGAGCGACTGGTCGTTCAAGCTGGAACGGTCCCCGCGGTGTCAGGAACCAGCGCTGGGGTCTACACGACACGAATCTGTCGTATGCCAGCTTTTGCCTCTGGGGGTCCTCGCCGAGCCCAGGGATCGTCGACAGACGACTCGGGACGAAACACCGACCCTGGGAAACGGGTCGGTATTCCCGTGGACCGCGCATTGAAAGAATCAGGGCGTCCTTCTTTTACACTTACAAGCGGCGAACATATCCGTATCCGCGCCCTCGCGGTCTGCTTCTTGGGGCGCGATCCCGAGGATACGCGGTGGTACGGATACGTTCCACGCGGGGCATCCGCGAGGAAACGTCCCTCATCCCCACGGTCGTGGCCCAGGGCCCAAGTTGATGAGGTCGCAGATGCGGATGAGGACGCATACATACATACATCCATACATATATATATATATATACATACACACATGCATGCTTCACTGTATAGTTGTATGCTCCTACGCGTGCATGCATGCATGATTTCATACATGCATAAATGCATGCATACATCCATACCCACATACGCACACACGCGTAAACACATACCTACGTGCATGCATGCACTCACACACACACGTGCACACGCACGTATGAACACATACATAAGCACCTACACATACCTACAGACATACACATACACATGCACGAACATGCACACATACATACAACCTTACAGGCAAATATGTTTGCATACGTACATGCATACATGGATGCATCTACGTACATGCATACAGACATGCATGTGCACATGCGTAAATGTATACGTACACACATGCATACATGCACACATACATGCACACGCCTACATACAGATATTCATACATGCATGCATACAAGTATACAGCCGTACACACATACTTACGTACATGCATACGCACATACACATACACACGCATATTTCTATACAGCTATACAGTCATGCATACACGCACACGTGCATACATACATGCAGACATGCATATGTATATGCATACATGCATGCATCCATATACACATACATGCACACATGTATGCATACACGCATGCATGCATGTATCCATGGCTCCTGGGGCGTTTGGGGGCCGTCTAAGTGGGATGTTGGGTGCCCCTCGGGCTGTCTTGAACCATGCATCCATGCATACACGTATGCAAATACATACACATGCACATGGCATAGGTACACTTGTACATACACATATACACACACACCTGCACATACACATACACATGCACGCTATATGCGTGCATGCGCACATGCATGCTTGCACACATACATACATGCACGCATGCATTCAGACATGAATACATACACGCGCATACATACTCACATGCACACATACATACATATAGTACATACATGCATGCAACCATACATACACACGTACGTACGCACATCAGCACACACATACACATACGTTTCTTCATACATGCATCCATACATCCATACGTACACGCATACATGCTTACATACATCTATACATACATACATTCATACATCCATCCATACATACATACATACACACATACACACATACACACATACACACATACACACATATACATACATACATACATACATACATACAAACATACATACATACATACATACATACATACATACCCATCCATGCTGAAATAGACATACATACACTTACATGTACGTATACCTATACACATATATATATATGTGTATATATATATATATGTGTATATATGTATATATGTATACATATATATATATATGTATATACATGTTTATATATATATATATATGTATGTCGGCGGTGCCCGGTGCGGAGCGACCCCCCCGGAATCGCTTGTCCTGGGGGGATCGTGCTGGCCGCACCGCTGGTGCAGGCCGGTACGAACCCCCCCAGGATGCACGAACCCCCCCGGGGCCGGTGCGCCCCGGTTCGAACCCCCCGGGGACGCCCCGCCGATGCGCGTCTGTACGAAAGCCCCCGGGATGGCCAGAGCGCGGGGCAGCGCCCGGGCTGCGCGTGCGAGCGTCCAGCGGCGGCGTCGGCGGCGGCATCGGCGACGACGGCGTCGGCGACGGCGACGAGGACATCCAGAGATCCCCAGAGGCCCCCGCAGCCCCAGAAGCTTCCCGGAAGTAGGCGGCCGGACGTTTTCGGAGCTTCCCGGAAGTAGGGGGCCAGCTTTCCGCAATCCCCCGGAGGTCTCCCTGGGGCTCCCCGCCCCTCCTTCAACTCCTCCCCCTTCCGGCGGACTCCTCCGCAATCCTCACCGCTCCTCCCGACTTCCCCATTCCATTGCAGTCTTCGGCCCTCCTCGGCACTATTCCCGCCTCCTCCCCATCCTCCAAGCTCCTCTCCACTCCATCGCACTCCGCGGCTCTCCTCCCAGTTGCCCCAGACTCCTCCCCATGCCATCGCCCTCCTCGGTGCTCTTCACGATTCATCCCCACTCCATCGCACTCCTCACCGCGACAACGACGCTGACGACGACGACGACGACGACGACGAGCACGACGCCGACGACGACGACGACCACCAGGGCGACCACCGCCACCACCACCCCGCGCTCGCAGAGGGGGGCGGGGGGGGGCCACCACGCCACGCTCGCAGTGGGGGGGGGGCCCATCGCGCGGGGGGGGGGCCCGATGGCATCAGCGTGAGGGGGGGGGGGCCAGGCCCTGGACCGTCTCATATCCGTCCGTCAATCCGCCCATCCATCCGTGCCTCCATTCATCCACCTAGTCCTCCCTCCCGCCCCGCGCCCACGCCCTAAATGCCCACCCCCCTCGCTCCCACGCAGCCCCCCCCACTCGCACAGGAGCCCCCCGCCCCGCTGCCACAGGGGGGGGGCGCCTGTGCGCCCGGTACAAATACCCCCTGGGGAAGAGGGAGAAGGGGGATTTCCAGGTCGTCGGCGGCGCCCGGTGCGCCCTGTACGAAGACCCCCGGGAAGGCGGGGGGGGGGTTCGTGCCACGGGGCACCGCCGACGTATGTATATATGTATATATGCATACATACATACATGTATACGTACATGCATACACACGAACACACATTCACGCACACGTACAGGCATGTATGTATGCGTGCGTACATACTGCATGCATGCACGCACGCATACATATTTTTGCACATGCGTGCGTACATACATACATATATACATGCACACGCATTCCGATTTTTTTTTATAAGGCTGGGGACCCCGGAAAAAACGCCCCCCCCCCGACCTCGGAAAAAGCGCCCCCCGCCCCCCCCCGAACGAATTTGGCACAAACCCAGCCTTGTCGGGCAACCCTCCAGACGGCCCGGGGGAACCCCACGAGAGCCCGAAGACGGCCCCAGAGGACTCCAGGCGTTCGGGCGCGCTCCCGAAACGACCCCAGAGGGCCCCACGACGGTCCACGATGACCCTAAAGAAGCCGTCATACCCCCAAAGATCGTTCCAACACGTCCCAAGAGGCCTTTAAGAACACTTCCAAGAAGGCCCCAATAGGCAAGCTTCATTGATTTTGCTTTTGGGTTTTTGGTGGACTTGCGGGTTCCCTTTCGGCTGCCCAGTGCTTCCAGACGGCGGTTCTCTGGTCGCCCGAAGCCGCTTGGGAGGTTCGAAAATCACCTCGTGAACATCCGGAAAAACTGTTTCAAGCAGTCCAAAAGGGGCCCAAGACAGCACAGCGGGGATCCAAGATGGCCGAAGAGAGCCCCATGACGGCCCAAGATGGCCCCAAGACATCCTCCGAAGCATTCCAAATCGCGACCCGGTCGTTCAGGGAGGCCGCAGCCCCCAGAGGCCCCAGAGGACGCTCAGGAGGCTTCCAAAAGTTTTAAACAAACTTGAAGAACTGTTGTGAGGCCCCAAGGCTCTCGAAGAAAGAGCCTCCGCAAAAAGAGCTGAGGGGGATGGGGCACATGCGCAGGGTATGGCGAGAATGAAGAGATAGAAACACGGAGGAAGGATAAATAATTACATTAATGTAGCGGCGATGCCAGAGAAGGTCGGCTGGACCTTCATGCCAATCCGCCTGCATACTAAGCTGCAGGGACCAATGTGCATGGCGCGAAGCGGCAACGCAGTCTTTTGCCTCATGTACATATATCTACACATGTGTGTACATATATATATATATACATATACATAAATAAATAAATACATAAATCAATACATAAATACATGTGTATATATATATATAGAGAGAGAGAGAGAGAGAGAGAGAGAGCGTGCCTGCTCGTTTATAGTGCACATCGCGTGGCCAGCAGTTTTGTGGGAAACTGGGGCATCTACATTGCCAGTGGCGGATTGTTTTTTCAATCCCACGACTTTTTGAGGGTCGGGGACGAAGTCGGGGTTGTGTGGTGTATACCTTTCCCCCGTTTTCCCAGGGAAGCAACGAAACATGTGTACACCAGGATCCCGTATACACCAGGATCCGCGTTCTTATGCGAATTCCAGCGCAGGGTCGAACAACAAAATCGGTGTATAGAGTTCGTTCTTATTTTGCCGCGAAATTCATTCCATGCGCGCCCGCTCGCACGCGTTGGCCATCGCGCTCCCAGCGCTGATGCCACGAAACTCAGTCCGAACGTGCCCGCTCGCTTCCAGTGCGCATTGCGTTGCCCGCAAGGGTTGGCTGGGATTGGCCGGGAGGTTTTGCGACGCCAATTCTTAGATAACCAAGTCTCTCTATAATATAGCGTGTATTCATATATATATATACACATACATACATACATACACATACCGTGTCTGTTTGCTCGTCCACGTGAGGTTGCCGACCTCGCCGAGGCCCTCTTCCTCGCTCTGCGAGACCCCTCGCAGAGCGAGCTGGCGAGCCGCTGCCGTGCGGCCGCGGCGGCCCTGGAGGCGCCCTCCCTGCTTCCCTCTTATTCAGGAGGCAAAATAACACACGGACGCAATTAATCGTCGGTTCCCCAGAACTGTGGGGAAGTATGGGAAGTGGGGGGGAAGACCGAAAGCCCAGAACAGCTGGGAAAATACGGGGGATCCTGCTATTTGTGTGCATTTATTTTTCTGGGCCCCTTCCCTCTGCGTGCGCGCGCGCGCGCTCGGCAGGCAGGTCCGTCGCCGCTTCCGGGGCCGAGGCCGGGGCCGCTCGGGGGGGGACGACGCGGGAGCGAGCTGCACACGCACACGGGCCCTCCTCGCAGGCTCGCGCGGATCTCCGGGCGTCGGCGCTGCACCCCCCTTCTCTCCGGCGCGCTCCCCGCGTCCTCGCAGGAGCGTCGGGGGCGGCAAAGAGGGGGGGTGATGGCTAGGGGGGGGGGATAACATGGCGGGGGCCATGCTATTTCCCCAGGTGTCATGGCGCCTCGTCTCATTTCATTACGTCCCTGGCCCCCCCGCTGGGCCGCGCACGTGCCGCCGGTCATGATTTGCACCCCCCCTCTTGGACACCCCTCTCTTGGCCGCCCCGGACAGAAGGGAGGGCCCGACCTCGCGCGTTGCTTCTCGCATCCTCGCATCCTCCCTCCGTCGTCGCGCAGCACGGACGGCTGATAGCCCGCGCCGCCAACGCAACGGGCGATCTGGTTGAACACAAGACGTCCCGAGCCCGTGTGTTTCAATGGCAGCAGACTGGGATCCAGCCTCGACCCACGAAATCAACTTGGACCTCCGTTTATTAGGATGCAGCTAAAGGGACGTTATAGCCAGCATTCCGCATCGGCTCTGGTTTATACGTGGTCGAAATCCAGCAGTGCGAGTGCGGCGTCATCCTGCTTCATTCCGCCTGCTCCCGCTAAATCCTTTGCGCCATTGGGCCTAGTCCTGGGTTCGATCGGGGCTAATTCGGTTCAGTGGTCTCCCTGATCGGGCGATATAGCAATTTTTCCTACGAAGACCTCCCAGGAGTTGCCAGTTTGACCTCCAGCCAGCATCCAGCAGCAGAACTCCAGCTCCCGACACAACCTCAACAGTCCGACTTCTAGCCCCCAGCTTGCAGCCGTGAGGACCTTCTCGTGTGAGTCAGAGTTCTGCAGGTTTTGTCGCGGCCACTTTCGGGCCAGACGAAAAGGGGGGTTGGGAAAGGGGGGGGTACGAACACTGCTGCATGTAGCTGGTTTCGACCCCACCGAGGGGCCCATTCCTGGATACACAGCCGCCTCCCCGCGCCAGGAGGCGCCGGGAAAATCAGCTACGTGGAGCTGATTCTCACCCCCCCCCCCTTTGCTATCCCCCCCTTTCGCCCGGCCCGACACTCGGGTCCAAGACGAGATCGGGGCAGCCGAGGGACGCATCGGTGCCAACGTTGGCACTTTAGCAAGAGGAGCGCAGAGGGGGGACGGGCAGCCGCGGGCAGCGGAGCACGATCCGAAGCGCGATCGCGGGCACGGGCGCACGCGCTTCGCCGCATGAGCCTGCACCAGCGCCTCACTCGCTCGACCACTTCGGGAGCCTCGAGACAGGGGTCAATGCAGACGGGGGTCGGCCAGAGCGCCCGATCTTGCAGGATCCCGCAGGGGCAGGGCCGCCTTGACCCGGGTCTGGGCGCCGGTTCCTGCGGGATCCTGCGGGCTCCTCCGCATCGACCCCCGGGTTTGGGTGCAGGATCCTGCAGGATCCTGCAAGGTCTGACTGACCCGGGTCTGGATTGACCCCGGGTCAGAAGAATCCCGGATCACTCGCCCTGAGGAGTCGCCGTCGCCCGCGTTCTGTTCCTCCCGAGGCGGCCGTGGGGGCCCTCGGGCAGAGGCTGGAGCGGGAGCGCGAGCTGGCCCGCGAGGCGGGCCGGCCCAGCGCCGAGCTCCAGGCGGCGGCCCGCGCGGAGGACGGCCTCACCAAGGACACGACGGCCATGACCGAGATCCGCCGACAGCACGCGTGCACCGCACCGCGGCGGCGCCTCTCGAGGCGTCGTCGAGCCTCGGCCCAGGAATGGTAAGGTGAGTAGACGTCCGGCCCCCAGAGCAAAAAAGCACTATGAACCGCACCGCGCTGGTGCGGGGCCTGGCGGGAGCCCAGACATGGCACGGGGCCTGCGCGCCGTGCCATGCCTGGACTCGCTGGATCTTGACGACGCCGTTCTTGGTCACACGCTTGGCGTCGGACAGATAGATCGATGTTGCGCGCTATCATTCCAACGCCAGCCGTAGTAAATGCGGGCCGAATTGACGGTAACCAGGTTGGGCGACGGCCTAGATCGACACCGACGTTCCCGCGTTGTTTCTTTCGGATGCAATTCCTGGGAGGTTGAATGCAGAATAGGCGCTGGTAGATTTTTGGTCGAGAACTAGCCGAATCTCGTGCAATGCCGGCTTAATCCAACTAAGTTCTGCGCAATCCTTCTTCATCTGGTTCAATGACATGCGCAATGAGGCCACATCCGGCTCAGTGGCCTTTCAATCGAACTTAGCAGCCCTTAATCGACCAGACGATTAATGAGACGAAGTCCTCCCAGGAGCTGTCTTGTAAGTTCATTCCCATGTCGAGGAGCAGAGGCGGGAGAAGGCGATATTCGACGGCCAGCAGGACTTCGGCTGGGACACCGGTCTCGAAGCCCGCGTCGGCCGGCGCCGCGAGCACCTGCAGCGCGCCTTCGCGGAGGCCGTCGCCGAGGCCGAGGGGGCGCTGCAGGGCCGCCGGCGGGGGGTGCGCGACCACGAGCGCGCGGCGGCCTTCGGCAGGCTGCAGGAGCTCGACGAGCGCGTGCGGAGCGCGGAGGCTCTAGCAGCGGCGAAGCGTCCTGGCTCGCCTGTAGCCCTACCAAGCAATGTTCTAAGAGCCTTTTCTGCGGTGTCCAGAACATGTTCTTAGAGCATTTCTGGCTGGGACTGTCTTGTTTTAACCCATCTGGGGATTCGTTCTAAGAGCATTGTTTTTATTCTTAGAGCCTTTTCAGGTTCTACGAACATTTCGTGGTAGGACGATCGGAGTGCCGGGACGGTCGGTCCCTGCTCAAGAGGCGGAGGCGGAGGCGGTACTCCGCGAGGCGGAAGCGTCGGTCGCGCGGGAGGCGGCCGAGCTCGAGGCGGACCGCCGCAGGGTCCACGAGCAGGTGCAGGCCCTGTTCGCGGCGGCGGCCATCGTGCGGCAGGAGAAGGCCAAGCTGGCCGAGGTCTACTATGCTCCTGCCAAGGAGCCGCAGAGGGCAGCCGCACGCCACCGGGCGTGGCCCGCCTGGCCATAGAGAGCCCTCCTCGGCCCCGGAGCGGTGCGGAGGCCCTTTCCTGGCCTCGGCCGCACAGGGCACAGCGCCGGGGCCCAGGATGGCCCTGGCCGGGCGCGGCGGTGGCGTGCTCGGGCGCCCCCCTGCGCAGAGGAGAAGCGGGACGTGAGCGCGCGGTGCCTGCGCAGGGTGCGCCAGCTGAGCCTGGACATGCAGGGCCTCGCGCCCGCGGTCGCCCCGGAGCTGAGGGAGCGGCACTCGGTGCTGCTCTACTTCCTGCGCGTGCTCGAGGCGCGCCTCGCCGCCGAGTGCTCGCAGGTACAGGTCGGCGCCGCGGAGGGCGGTGCCCTCCACACCCCGGAGGTCAAGAAGCAGCTGGCGGAGGCGGACCTGGCCTTCGAGGCGCAGCTCGCGGGGGAGCTCCAGAGCCTCCGCGGCGCGCGCCAGCGGCAGGCGGCCCGCGGTGCCGAGCAGGTGGCCCGCCAACGCCGCGAGGAGGCCGAGCACGACCTCGGCGACGCGCCCGCGGCCGCGCGCGCGGCCCTGGAGGAGAGCCTGCGGGAGGCGGCGCTGGCGAGGATTCGGAGGGAAGCGAAAACGGCATAGACGAAATCGTTTGGAGCTCCGCGCGGGTCTCTCAGTCT
The DNA here is from genome assembly GCA_963575745.1 of Prorocentrum cordatum. Taxonomy (NCBI): domain Eukaryota; class Dinophyceae; order Prorocentrales; family Prorocentraceae; genus Prorocentrum; species Prorocentrum cordatum. The sequence goes on along the minus strand of CAUYUJ010014402.1, from coordinate 13,338 downwards.
CTTGAATCGGCGCTGGACCCCCCTGGCGGTGCCTCCGGCGCCGCCCCTGGCGCGCTCCGCACGCCTGCCAGGGAGGGAGGCCCAGCGTCGATCCAAGAAATCCGCCTGGTACTCCGAACGTTTGCGCTCCCCTGAGGATCGCCGTGGGCACGTGGGGCCCCCTTGCGGCGGCCGCGGCCCGGCTGCAGGGCGAGGCCTTCCGCCACCTCGAGGTGGCGGACAGCCCCTTCGAGCCCGGCGGCTTCGGGCCCAAGCGCCAGCGGATCACCGCCGCCGTCGAGGCCACGCTCGGTGTGCTGGAGGGCTGCCGGGCGGGCCTCCGCGCGGCGCGCGGCGCGCAGCTGGGCGAGGGCGCGCCCGTGCCGCACGAGTGGGCCGAGCTGCTGGCGGGCGTCGAGGGGCGCTGGCTGGCCTTCTGCGAGGCGCACCCGCCCGGCGGCGCGGCCGAGGAGGAGGCGCGGGGCGCCGAGGCGGCCACGCCGCGGGCCGCGGACGGCGGCGGCGACGGCGAGGCCAGCGGCGCCTCCGCGGGCGGCGCGCCGCGGTCGCCAGTTGTGGCCGCCCCCGCCGGCCGCGCGCGCGGCCCGCGCGCGCCGCCGAGGTCGGGGGCGCCGGGCGCCGGCGCGGCGCCCGGGCGCGCGGCCAGCGGGAGGGCAAGCGGTTTGCTGGCGCAGCTGGACCGCCGCGGCGGCGCTCGCAGAAGTTCAGCGAGCGAAGGAACGGTATAACATTCACTTTTTTAGCTGTCGGGGGCGCCTGTCCCAGGGCGGCTGGAAAATTTATACCCTTACGGTGGCAAGTTTATTTTATACCGTTCTTCGCCCGTCAAGAAGTTTCGAGGTGTCCTCGACGGTTGCCGAGCCTCGGGAGGCTCCCCAGCAGCTGCGCCCTGCGGGGGGGGGGTGCTCCGGGGGTGCCCACAGGTCGTCGTCCCGAGCGGCCGCCGGAGGACCGAGGTCTGACCCGAGAGCCGTGCGGTTGACGCCGAGGGGGGCGCCCTCGTCGCCGCGGGCGCAGCTCGGGAAGCTGGCGCGTTGGCTCGGCATCGCTCGGACGTGTGCATTTTTCCTTCGGCGAGGACCATCGAGGAGCATCCTTGATCATTTGGCGAAAAAGCCACGCACGAAACCAAAAAGGCACACGGAATGGACGTCCGAGCGATGGCGAGGGGGGCCGATTGCGAGCTGCCGCTGCCTCAGCTCGCCCTGCTGCGAGTTCTGCGACCCACTGCGAGCCCTTCCCGTGCGGGTCCACTCGGCGCCGGGGTGTGGGGCACCCCGGTGGGGCGTGTGGTTGCTCGGTAGCGGGGCAGGGCGGGAACCTTTCTGAGAGCCCAGAGGTCCGTCCGATCCCGATTCGGGATCGGACTCTTCAGCGCTTCTAGACATCGTTAGATGGCTGATCGGGATCTGGAAAATCCTCCGATCCCGAATCGGGATCTGGCTAAAGTTGGCCCATGATAAAACTTATGATGTAAGCGCTGTCGTTGAAAAACGCACACACATGTAACGCTGTAGTGTATGCTAGCACGTAGGGTTGCTCACATATCATGTGAAACTCAACTCGTTCGCGGGTCATCGGGCAAAAAAAACGAGGGATCATTAATATGTATGTGTAATTAGTCCTCCTCCTCCACCTCCTCCTCCTCCTCCTTTGCCTCCTCCTCCTCCTCCTCCTCCTCCTCCTCCTCCTGTTCCTCCTCCTCCTCCTCCTTTTCCTTTCCTTTTCCTCCTCCTCCTCCTCCTCGTCCTCCTCCTCCTCCTCCTCGCCGCCGCCGCCGCTGCCGCCGTCGTCGTCGTCGTCGTCGTCGTCGTCGTCGTCGTCGTCGTCGTCGTCGTCGTCGTCGTCTTCGTGATCGTTGTGTTCGTCGTCGTGTTCGTCGTCGTGTTCGTCGTCGTGTTCGTCGTCGTGTTCGTCGGCGTCGGCGTCGTCGTCGTCGTCGTCTTCGTGGTCGTTGCGTTCGTCGTCGTGTTCGTCGTCGTGTTCGTCGTCTCGTGTTCGTCGTCGTAGTCGTCGTCGTCGTCGTAGTCGTCGTCGTTGTCGTCGTCGTCGTCGTCAACGTCGTTCTCGTCGTCGCCGTCGTCTGCCGCTGCCGCTGTCGACACCATCGTTCTTCTGCCTGGACCTCCTCCTCCCCGTTCGTTTCCTCCGTCTGCGCTTTTATCGCAGCATTTTTGCTTCAAGCCTTTCATGGTGAAGGATATCACCTGGGACCACGTGCCCAAAAGCCCTCATCGGACTCCACTGGGCAAGGCGCTCAAGCTCCAACCCAGGATGTCGAGCTCGGCCGAGACGGCCGAGGACCTCTCGCTCGTGAACGCCGAGCTCAGGGAGCAGATCGCCAAGATGGACAGGGAGGTGCAGCAGTTGCGAGATCTAGTGGCGGCGGCCGCGTCGCAGAACACCCGCGTTGATACCGCGGAGTCGCCCAGCAGCGGTTCAGCCACAGTCCCTGCCACGGAGCACGAGGCGCAGGCGGCGGCGGTGGCGGCGGTCTCGGGGGAGGCAGCGGGCACGGCGTCAGTGCCAATCTTGGCGGCTGCACCGGCGGAGGAGGCTGCACAGGCGGAGTCCTCGGATGAGGCGCCGCTGTCGAACACGGCGATGGACTTGCAGGCAGTCCGCCAGGCGGCTGGCGAGGCATGGGCGGCGCAGGCGGCGGCGCAGGCGGCCTTCCAGGTCAACGGGCAGCTAATGTTGAACCACCGTGAGGTTTAGCTCAACGACCGCATTTTTTATTTTGCGGAGTGTTGAGCGCGAAGCTTCGCTTCTGGTTCGGCATTAAATGCTCTCGAGGGGGTGGTCGACGTGGAGGCCGAGGACATGCTCGCTGCGCCCGTCGAGGCGCCCCTCTCGCAGAAGAAGTTGGACGCTATGATGCCAGAGGGTGGCTATAGCCAGGCAAGGGTGGGAGATGACTCTCTCGATACGGACTATGACGAGGCCTTGCAGGCGAGCCTGACCGAGGAGGATGTCCAGCGGGCGCTCAAGGCGAGGGAGGTCCATGAGATGGCCATCGCCATCAGCGCGAGCAAGGAGACCGCGGCGGCCCAGGGCATCGAGGTCGTTGAGCCCAACCCAGAGTCCCGCTGCAGCGACGGGAGCGATGGGCGTGGCTGGCAATCCAAGGAGCGCTTTCTTGTCGTTTCTCCTCCTCGGCCTCCTCCGCCTCCTCCTCCTCCTCCTCCTCCTCCTCCTCCTCCTGCTCCTCCTCACCCACCCCTCCAAACTCCATCGCGGTATCCATCGCGATGGATTCCGCGATGGAGCGTGGAGTCCAATTTCCATCGCAAAATCCATCGCGATGGATTCTGCGATGGAGTTTGTAACTTGCCCGCTGGCCCCTCAGGAGTACGACCTCGCCATGGCTTGCGTTGTGGCCGCGCAGCAGTCCGCCGCCGAGGACTCGCCGCTGTCGTCGTCGTCGTCGTCGTCGCCACCTCTTCCCTCCAGCTTTGGACCGTCTCAGTTGGGAGGCGATTCCATCGCGGAATTCATCGCGATGGATTCCGCGATGTGTGTTTAGGGGGGATACAATGTGGACACAAGTGAGGGCGAGGAACAGGATGACTCGAAGAACGACGGGGACGAATAGGAGTGCGAGGATGAGGAGAAGGGCAACGAGAGGGATTTCGAGGAGCAGGATTCAGAGGAGAAGAGTTCCAGTGCCCCACGGAGGATAGCGCTGGCCCAGAGACCCCGCCGAAGCACAGACGGCGGGCCGCCGAGAAGGCGAAGAACGACGTCGAATCGACCATCAAGGATCGATTGGGGTTGCCGCCGCTGGCGCCGCCGCTGACGCCACTGCTGCTCCTCCTCCTGCTAATCCTACTCCTCCTCTTCCTGCTCCTCTGGCCTTCGTAATCCTCGTAACCTCCTCTCCTCATCCTCCGCCCCTCCTCGTCTTTGCCCCCCTACTCGTTCCCCTTCCTCGCCCTCCTTCCCGCCCCCCTCCCTCCTCGTCCTCCTCCCCCTCCTTCTCCCCCTCCTTCTCCCCCCCCCCGTCCTCCTCAGCCTCCTCCTCCTCCTCCTCCTCCTCCTCCTCCTCCTCCTCCTCCTCCTCCTCCTCCCCCTCCACTCCTCCTCCGGTCAAGCCGCTACTACGGCTCAGGAAAGCCGTAGTTATGCGAGGCGCGTGGAGGGCTCCGCCGCGATGACACCGAAGCTCGACAAGACCGAGAAAGCGGCTCCCGAGAAGAGCCAGATCTCCAAGCTCATACTGGTGTGGAGTTTTCACATCGGCAAGGCGGGCGTGCACCCTCTCCTACTACACCTCGTTCGTCTCCTCATCCTCCCCCTCATCCTTCTCCTACTCCTCATCCTCTTCCACCTCGCCTCCTCCTCGTCCTCCTCCTCGTCTCATCCTGCTCCGCCGTGTCTCACCTATTCCAAATCCTCCCCACTCCTGCCGTTCCCGCTCTCGTCGTCGCGTCGCCCGCCTTCCGCCGCCCACTGAACAGGCGGATTCCGTGGTCTACAGCACCGACAAGCTCCACAAGTCGACCCTCGACTAGTCGCGGCTGCTGCACTACAGAGATCTGCTGAAGGCCACGCGAGAGCACGTTATGGGCACGCTGAGCCAGCGGGTTGCGAAGGACACCCTCCTCCTCCTCCTCCTCCTTCTCCTCCTGCTCATCCCCCCATCTCGTCCATCATGCGCCTCCTACTCGCAGGAGGCGTTGGAATCCGTGGCGGCGAGGAACGAGGAGGCGTGGAAGCTCTCCACTGGCGCGGATGGCTTGGCAGAGGACACTGCAAAAATGCTGCGAAACATGCTCCGTGATGTTTCGCAAGCGCTGCTGAAGACCTCGGGTATACGTAGGGCCAACAGCTGGAGGCGGTGCAGAAGTGCAGATATACATACCGAGCTCGCTTTCGGAAATCCATCGCGAGTTCCATTGCGGTGGATCTCTGATGGAACTCCGAATGCGGGCTCGGTGTGCACATATGCTGTTCTGCACCAGCTCCAATTTTGCAGCGTCCTCACCTAGCCCAGAGGAAGCCTCCCGCTGCCTGGGCCCAGGTGTTCGCCATCGACGGCAGAGACGAGACCGACGCCGCAGGAGCTGCGGATGCAGGAGATGACGCAGGCCCAGGTGGTGCGACGGAAGCTTCAGAGCCAGAGGTGCCGTGGGCATTACTAACTGTCCCACCTCGTCCCTCTAGCTCATCCTCCTTCTCCTTCTCCTCCGGTGCTGCTCTCCCTCATCTCCTCCCATTCTCCCCCCCCATCCCCCTCCCCCATCCCCTTCCCCCTCCTCCTCCTCCTCCTGCTCCTCCTCCTCTTCCTGGCCCGTCTTCTCCTTTAGGGCTGCCTGCGCTCGCCTGCTAATCCCTGCCTCCGCCAGGTCGAATGCGATGGCGGCAGCGACAATTCTGACTGCGCAATTTACGTCAATCACTTTTCGGACTTTGATGAGGAAGAGGAGGAGGAGGAGGCCGAGGAGGCGTTTTGGAAGCGACAGGCGGAGGCGGGATTAGAGGACCGCATGTTCATAGGGGGCCCATATCCCTCCCACCCTTGTCCAAGCACTCCGAGCAGGTGCCAGCGTCGAAGAGGCGCAAGAAGCGCCCTGCTGACATCCTGGAGGAGCGCGATGGCTGGGAGCTCGGCTACGAGCCCACTATGCAGGCAGCGCTAGACGAGCCAAAGTAGGCGTAGGCTTTAGGAGGAGGTGGGGGAGGAACACGACCATGAGGAATATACGTACTTGACGGGGGTGAGGAATAGGAGGAGGAGGAGGAGGCGGAGGAGGAGGAGGAGGAGGAGGAGGTGGAGGAGGAGGAGGAGCAGGAGGCGGATCATGATGATGATGATGATGATGATGATGGTGATGGTGATGGTGATGTGATGGTGATGGTGATGGTGCTGCTGGAATGATGATGATGATGTGGATGGTGATGCTGATGATGATGATGACGATGAGGAGGAGGAGGAGGAAGAGGAAGAGGGGGGGGAGGAGGAGGAGGAGGGGGATGAGGAGGAGGGGGAGGAGGAGGAGGAGGAGGAGGAGGAGGAGGGGAAGGAGGAGGAGCAGAGGAATGGGATTGGCGTGGGTGAGTGACGTAGTGCCTAATCGAACCGCCCCAGGCAGCTTGGCGCAGGAAAGCCGACTCCGACGACAGCAAGGAGTACATCATCGCCAGGAAGGTCGACGGCAAGCAGAGACTGGTCGCGACGTGGGCCGACGACTACGAGTGGGAGGTCGTTGGGACACACGCCGACCAGCTGAGCGACAAGAAGTCGACTGGCCAATTCCGATTGTTCAAGGGCCAGCTCGACGGCGCCTCCGTCATCACCTGCATCGTGAACCACAAGACCCGAGGGCAATGGCTGCAAATACAGCACGGGAGTGGTCAGCTCCTCCAGCTGCGCGGGTACAAGCCTGAATACTTCGAGGATGCCAAGAAGTGGGCCGTGCAGGCGGCGCTGGACTTCACCATGGGGCGCAAGGACAAAGCCAAGCTCGAGGTCGAGAAAGCGGAGTGGCTGGAGTCGCACGGCATCGAGACAGTCCGCAAAAAACCAGCGGCCGCAATGAAGAGACCTTCAGGAGTGGCGAAGAAGCCTGCTGCAGCATCACCCGATGACGTTCACGACTCGGACGACGGAGTCGCAGTCGGTGATGCCGAAGCAGGCGCTGAGGAGGCTGCGGAGGCAGAGGAGGCGGATGCTAATGAGGAAGAGGAGGAGGAGGAGGAGGCGGAGGTGGAGGAGGACGATGCCGAAGATCCTGAGGGTGAAGATGAGGAGGCAGAGGCCGCTCCAGTGATGAGAAAGCCAGCGGGACACGACAAGCTCGAGCGAACCACCCCCGAGGAAATGAAGAGGCCAGCTGCTTGGACGCAGGATGAGACGGCCTTCCAGATACCGAATAAAACCACACAGCCAGAGCAACGCGCATCCAGCGGACAGGGGGCCACCCCACCCACGGCCCAGATAGTTGCAACGGCGGCAGCAGGTGAGACGGACGGAGGTTGTTCTTTTGGTGCGCCGCCGCCCCCGTGCGACACGGACTTCTGAAGAGGACGTGTTGATGAGTTGCTCGCGCGGCATAGTCATAATATTGGCCATCGCCCCATCATAGCCACCACCATCATCATCAGCATCATTACCATCAACAGGATCATCGTCATCATCATTGTCATCACCATCAGCACCAGCACTAGCATCATCGTCATCATCAGCATAATCTTCCACATTGGCAACCCTCCTCATCCTCGGCCCTCCACCTCGTCCACCTCACAGTTCATAGGCCCGCAACCTCAACCGGGAACCCGCTCCACCCGAAGCCTCAACCATCGGGAGCATTCGTAACCAGAAATCTCACCATCGAAAGACTCATCGTTCGGAACGTCCATCGCGAATTCCACTGCGATGGAATCCCCGCCAACCTGTCACATCAATTTCATCATCTCTCCTACTCCCAATCCTCTCCTGCTTCCGTCTTGCAGCCGCTGCCCGCTTCCTCTTCTTGAACTCTCTCTCGACGCACCTGCCTGGCAGGATATCGAGTCGTCGCAGGGCGAGGTGGACGAGGTTGCCGCGGCGCGCTCGCTGGTCGAGTTGTTCCAGAGCAAAGCCGTGGCCAACATGCTGGGCATGAAGGGGCATACGGACATGGAGTCTACGATGAACGAGCTGCAGCAGAGTATCGACGAGAACGGCCAGCTGAAGGGCCCCCAGAGGTGGGTCGTCACGCCGAGCATGAAACAGCAGGCCGAGGCGGCGGCCGAGGACGGTGACGAGGTCACTCAGGCCGAGTACGACTTCTGGAAGGACGTGGAGAAGAACAACTTCGCCGTGCCAACAGACGGGAAGGTCAGTCCCATGGCCTCCCGCTGGCAACGTGCATACGAGGGGGATGCAAGTCTCAAAAAGAGGTATGATTCAATTTCGGGCGTGAAGATCAACAAGAGGAAGGCGGAGTTCCGCCGCAGCTGGGCGCTCGACAAATTCAAGAAGCTGAAGGTCGGTTGTGTGGGAAAAACAATAAGTCAAAGTTCCTCACCTCCTCCACTTGAAACCACCTCCCACCTGAAACCCTCATCCATCCCATACCTTATCCATTAGACACCTCCGTCGCCAGAAACCTCGTCCACCAGAAGCTTCATCATTTAAGAAGCCCATCGCGAGTTCCACTGCAGTGGACACGGCGATGGAAGTCCCAGGTATCCCTCCTCCTCGCTCGCTCGACTCTCTCTCTCCCCCTGTCCCCCCCTGCCTAAATCGCACGCCCGCCTATCTTACCTCATGCTCTCGCCCCGCAGAGGTGACGAAGAGCTACACTGCCATCGATAAGAAGCAGGAGTTCCAGCACGCGGTCTACCTTCCTCTAGGACGCATAGCGCATAAAGAAGGTGGAGGACGTCTCGGTATGATCCAGGCGCATGGTTTCCATCTGGGCATAAGCGATGAAGCTAAGCTCTTACTAGATTCCCCATCTCATCCTCCTCCTCCTTCTCCTCCTCCTCCTCCTCCTCGGCCTCCTCCTCCTCCTCCTCCTCCTCCTCCTCCTCCTCCCCCTCCCCCTATTATTACTCCTGCTCCCCCTTCTCACCTTCGCAATCCTCATCCTCAGCTCCTCCTGCGTGATGTCAGGCCCGCTGCAAGGGGGGATTATATTCAACCAGAGTAATCAATCGATTGCCCCCCCTCATTTCGAGGCACCCTCCCCCCTCATTGCATAGGACTAGGCGCGTAATAATTAATGATCGGGCGGGCGCCAAGCTGGCAAAAGGGCGCGTCTTAGGGGAGGTGGTTCTTATGCGTCTCCTGCAGGCGATGCGCTACTTCGGGAAGGCCATCCAGATGGGGCCGCCGTGGGTCATATACGACCCTATGACAGAGAGCCTACGGGCTCTCTACATCACCCGCGGTTGGAATCGCACATTTTCGGAAGCTTGGTCCATGCACCAGGTCTGGTCGAACGAGGACGGGGATCCAGGGTGCCAGCGAGACACGCCCCGTTCTACCTCCTTCTCCTCGTCCTGATGCCCCTCTTCCTCATCGCCCCCCCCTCCTCTCGGCCGAGGAGGGAAGGGCAGTGCCGAGGCGCTGGAGGATGGAGGAGTGGCGGAGGGGGAAGCCGCTAGGACGGATAAGGAGGAAGGGTGGAGCATGGATGGAGGAGGAATTCGGGAGATAGAGGGACGCCAGGACGAGCGCAGATGTTGATGATGAGGATGCTCAGCAATTAAGGAGGATATAATTCGCCACTCCTGAGGACGAGCCGTCCGCTATCACGTTGCCAACGGTCGACGGCCAGCGCCAGCTTGGCGATGCCGCAGCGGGTTCAGATGCCACTGCCGACGGAGCAGGGCGGAAACGCAAGGCAGAGGAGGCTCTCGGCGACGCCGACGGAGCTGACGGCGGCCCCCGTCGCAAGGGGAGCGGCAGGGGTGGCGGCGGTACGGCTGGCGGCAAATGTGGCGGCGAGAGGGGTGGCGGCGCCGCTGCGGCGGGCGGTGGCTCCACCGGCGGCGCGGACGGCAGCGACGCGGTTGCCGCTCGCAAGAGGCGCCAGGGAGGCGGCGGCGGTGGCGGCGGAGGCGGCGGAGGTGGCGCCTCCCCTTCTGACGAGCTGATGAAGGCCAAGATGCTGCAGGTGAGGAAGCTCATCGACCGCTTCAACTGTTTGAAAGTCCAAGCCGACGCGATCACGAACTCAATCGAATCGGATGAGGCCTGGAAGTGGGCGAAGAACGACGACACGGCCGCCAAGATCAAGCAGACGCTCGAGCAGATGGGCACGTCGACGAAGACCGACCCCAAGCTCGTGGCTGCACTGACCACGCCCCTCCCCAAGCTGAAGAAGACCTACAACGACGTCGACTTCAAGGCGATCCTCAAGAGCGTGTGCAACCTGGAGCCCAGCCTGAACTCGCTGCAGGAGTGCCTCACGTGCATCATGGGGTGCCACAACCTCAAGCACCCCTCGGCGTGATGATCGGATGAGCTGACGGCACAGCAGCTCCCATGAGGGGTGGTCCAAGAGAGATGCGTTACAATGTGAGGGCGAGCAGCGGCGACAGCAGCAGATCAGTGATGCTACGCCTCCTCCTGTGCATCCCCCTCCCTCGTCCATCCCACTCTTTTTCTCTCCCCCCCAACCAAGCCCGTCCACGCGTTCCTCCTGGACCACCCCTCGGGCGCAAGGGTGCGCAGTGGCGGGCGCCCGCGCGCAAGTTTTGATGGCTCGCGGGCACGTGCAGGGGCGCCTGAGCTTCTCCCGAGGCCCCCCCGACTCCCCCGCCCGGCCAAAATCAAAATCCATCGCAAATTCCACCGCGGGGGATTTCGCGGTGGATTTTGAAATTCCATCGCGACTTTCATTGTTTTTTACAGGGTTTGGGCCGGTGGATTTTTTTTCCACTGCGAGTTCCACCCCGGTGGAATTCCCGGTGGAATTTGAAAATCTCTCCCCCGAGCGATTTTGGGCCGAGGACGGCCTTGGCGGCTGCCGACGGCGCGGTCTGGGGCTGCGGACGGCCCCTGGCGGCCGTCGGCAGACAGTGGAGAAGGGTTGCAGGCTGAGATGGAGGGCAGAAGTTGGGAGGGGGGCGAAAAAACACACATGATGAACAAAAACAATGAAACGGCGGGAGTGATGTATATGGGTTCTCTGATATCGTGCTGTGTCGATCTTGTTAGAATGCTGGCGTCCGACGCGTGTCCTCTTCAACTTTGAATTCGACCGTGGCAGCTTTCAGTGCGCTCGCTCTGCTCGGTCTGCTGGCAACTGCTGGCACACGTGCGTGGTGATTCACGGCATGCGCTATCCAGGTGTCCTGTGCTCGGCAATTTCTTTCATCACCACTGCCTTGTGCGTTGGCTTGCCAACAGTGGTCAGGTGTTACGCGACGGGGTAGATCGCGCGCTCTGCCTGAGAGCTCGCACTGTGTGCTCTGCCAAACGTGCTCTGGGGCGGCGCTGATATCATCGCACGCACTCGTTCAACGTGTTCGGCGCCATTGGGTTCGCGTGTGGGAGTGGGAAGGGCATTAGGGGAGGAGCAGGGTGAGGGGGGGAGCGGGATGCATATGGGAGGCGGGAGGAAGGACGCGACGCGGGAGTGGTGGGCGACGTGTATGGGATAGGAAGCAAGTATGGCAGAGGAGATATGCAGTGGCACGTGCAGAGCGCAGGGTGCAGTGCGACGGTACGCCTTTGTTAGATGTAGGTTGCCCGCAGCCTCTCCTCTGAACCATCTCTCACGCGTCGCATTAATCGTTTGGGAGATCGAATGCTCATCACGCCTGTTCCGATTGTCATTGTGTATCGTGCAGCCCTCTCTGGCGTCAAGCCTATTCTAGCTGGACGCTTATGCCATGTCACGCCCCGACTCTAGGGGCCGAACCCCGACTGGCCCACGCGCCTGGCATGCTACTTCCCAAGCTGAACGGGATTCTGGGTCGCAGCTTTTGCAGTTAATGATCAAGCTTTACGCAACATGTAAAATTTCAGCCAAGGATTTCTGCAGCCTCTGCTGGCATGCACATGGCGCCAACGTGGCGGGGGGGGACTTCGGCATGTATGCAAAGGATCCTAGCAGTCAAAGCGGCAAATTTCAACATCATTTAGACGAGGTCCTACCACAACCCAAATTTTTATTTCCTGTCTCAACTCCCGTGAATTTCAATCGCCGCCCAGAGCGTACGTTGAGAGATGTATTAATGAGGTGCCCGTGTGAATCGTTGGCAGAGGAGATCAGCACAGACCCCATTGACCCTGTCGCACGTGCTGTCCCCCCCTGGGTCCCGAACGTCCAGCGTGATGGATGCACCGGTGTATTATAACCACCCACTTGTTACTGCTGCCCGAGACAGTGGTCACGACCTACCAGTTCCTATTGCGATATACTTAGACGGTGTACAATACATCAGTCAAGCAGCAGGTCGTTCAGATACAGTTTTGGGCGTGTGGATGGTGAATCTTATCTCGATCTCCCCATGCCACTAGTACCTTTCATTCCGTCTCTCCCATCAGCCTTCCCCTCCATCCTCAAACTTATCAGACCTCCTTCCCCCTCATATCAATTACTCTTTCGCCTGCAATGTATGTTACCTTATCCCAAATACCCATCAGCATCCTCTTAAGTATCCCTGTTTCTGTCCGTCGCATCCTCTCCTGCTCAACTCCACCCCCTTACCCCGCTCCCCAGTCCTCCATCCACCAGTCTGGGCAACTAGCCTCACGAGTTTATTATTTCGCAGGCAAAGCGACACCTGCTCGTGCGGGTGCAAGGGCTGGTGTTCCCTTTTTCCTTTACTGCAAGCGTGCAAGTGGCAGCTGACGAGCATGGCCACTGGCTCTCGCCCTGCTCAGCGTCACGATCAAACGCCGTGGAGCCCTGGGGACCCGCTGGGATCGACGGCCCCCTTGGGTTATAGGTGCGTGATGGTGTGGATCAAGGGGGATTGGAGCGAGCGCGCTCACAGTTTGGGGCTTGCGAGCTGGTCGTCAAAATACGCTCCCTGTCAGTTTTGTAGCCTTCTGAAACCCGACCTCCATTCTTGCAGTCATTGCCTGTCTGATCCTGCGGGTCCTGGGTGGCCACTCCGATCTCACGCCCAGTATGATCGTTCGTGTCGAACGTGCGAGATAGAGTTGACATTGACATCGGAAGCAGAAAGATGTGAGTTGGTCAAGGTGCTTCGTTGGAAGAAGGGTAAGCGCATTTTGGGCCGCTGTGTAGGCAAGGCCGTCAAAATAGGAGATATAGCGTTGCAGGAGGATGATCGACTGGGGCCCTCGGCCGAGCTTCTCGACATCGCTAACCTTGAGAAGCGACCTCTGCCTCTAAAGATCACGCTCTGGAGGCCGAGGCTGGGGGACGGGAACAAGGTGTTGGATTCGGTTTACCATCGGTGTCCATTATTTGCTAATGCACTGTTTGCCAGCCCGCACTCGTGCTTGGCGATAGATTCCCTACATTGCTTGTACTTCGGACCAATCATGCGGTACATATCGCGTGGCCTGTGGCGTATCATTTTAAGCAACAGGTGGCGTATACATGGTGATGTGGACACCGTCATATCGACGGGCCTGAAGACAATCCAGGGAGACCTGGAAGCGTGGCAGGATCGCCACGACACAGACGGGAGTAGGGCGAGCGCGTTGACAGTGAACATGCTTGGTAAGCGAAGAGGGTACAACCTCCAGGACTGTTTTTTCTGTTTTGTCACGGTAGTGCGCACGGGGGGTAAAGCAAACCCTCCTCCCGTCAATTCCCAAGCCCATGTCTCCATCCGCCTCCTCATCCTACTCTTCCTCCTCATCCCACTTTGTATCAGTCTCTTTCGCATTCGCTTTATATCCGTCTTTCTCTTCCCCCT
>CAUYUJ010014401.1:391397-408576 GCA_963575745.1 Prorocentrum cordatum | reverse complement strand
GAGGAGGAGGAGGAGGAGGAGGAAGAGGAGGAAGAGGGGGTGGAGGATGAACGAGGAGTGCGCAGCGCGGAGCGAGGAGCGATGATGAGGAGCGAGAAGGAATACCAAGGAGGAGAAGGAGGAGGAGGAGGAGGAGGAGGAGGAGGAGGAGGAGGAGGAGGAGGAGAAGGAGGGAGGAGGAGGGGAGGAGGGTAGGGAGGAGGAGCAGGAGGAGGAGGAGGATGAGGAGCTGGAGGAGAGGGAGGAGGAGGTGGAGGAGGAGGAGGAGGAGGAGCGGGAGGAGCGAGGAGCGAGGTGAAGGTGGTGGAGGAGGTGGAGGAGGAGGAAGAGGAGGATGGAGGAGGACGAGGAGGAGGGGAGGATGGGGGAGTGGTGAGGAGGGAGGAGGGGGGAGGAGGAGGATGATGAGGGGGAGGAGGTGGAGGAGGGGGAGGAGGAGGAGGAGGAGGAGGAGGATGAGGACCAGTGCAACCCCAATACCAATCAACGATGTTAACATGCATCCTCCCTTCAAGTTTTCTCTTCATGGGCCCCTGCAAGGTTTCATTCCACAGGGGGAAGTGCTCCGTTGGAGGACAACCGTGTGAAAATCTTGACGCGTGCCACGACACTTATGTAGGACTTCAACGCCACGAGTCAACCTTACTGTTGCGTCTTGACTATCTTGATTTGTGCCAGAACACCTTTCCAAGGACTTCAACACCGCAAATCAACGTAACTGTTGCGCCCTGCCAATCCTGAATCGCTCCAATACACCATTTCTGGAGTGTTAACCGCGAGGACCAGCGAGACTAGGACACATGTTGAAGCGAGTGTGCGCGGCGGTGAGGCGGCAGCCGCATTTTCAAAACGAGCCCTCAATCCGTCAGACTCTTGCAACTTCTTAGAACACGACTGTGCGCGGCGTTATGGCGGGGACCACATGTAACCAATGTGCGCGGCGCCAAGGCGACATCCACATGTTGGAAAGAGCGTGTTCTACCGCTGCTGGCGGAAAACCAGGGGGGAGTCACTACCGGTTCGAACCTCTCCCCCCCCCCCCCTCCGGAAAACCGGGGGGGTCACTACCGGTTCGAACCCCTCCCCCCCCCCAGTTCATCATGAAAAGGGGGGGGGATCACTACCCGTTCGAACCCCCCCCCCCTCGAACTCGAAAACCGGGGGGGGGTCACTACCGGTTCGAACCCCCCCACCTCCCCCCCCCGTCGAAAACCGATGGGGGGTGCGGACAGTGGTGGGGACGGTGGTGGTGGGGACAGTGGTGAGGGGACAGCGGGACAGCGGTGGGGACAGTGGGACAGTGGTGGGGACGGTAGTGGTGGGGGCAATGGTGGGGACAATGGTGGGAACAGTGGGGACAGTGGGACAGTGGTGGGGACGGTGGTGGTGGGGACAGTGTTGTGGGGACAGTGGGAATGTGGTGGAAACAGTAGGACAGTGGAGGGTACAGTGGTGGTGGGGACAGTGGTGAAGGCGGTGGCGAGGACGGCGGTGGGACAATTGGACAGAGGTGCAGTGGGGACAGTGGTGGGGACAGTGGGGACAGTGGTGGGAACAGTGGGACAGCTTAGTGGCACAGCGGACGAGTCAGTGGGACAGCGGGGACAGTGGGGATAGTCAGGCAATGGTTGGGGCCGTGGAGAAAGTTGGGAGAGTGGAGCCGTGGTGGGAACAGTGGTGGGGACAGTGGGGACAGTGCGACAGTGGTGGTGGCACTGCTGGTGGGGACAGTGGAGCGGTGGTGGAACCAGTGGGGACAGTGGTGGTGGGGACAGTGGTGCTGGGAACAACAGTGGGGGATGTGGTGAGGACGAGGACGGTGGTAGGGACCGGGAGTCGTTTGCTGGCGGTGAGAGGGATGGGTGGGGAGGGGTTCGAACCGGTAGTGACCCCCCCTTCCGGTTTTCGAGGGGGAGGTGGGGGGGTTCGAACCGGTAGTGACCCCCCTCGGTTTTCGAGGGGGACGGGGGGGGGGGTAGGGGAGGGGGGGGGTTTTGCCAGGGGAACGGGGGGGGGAGGGGTTCCAGCAGAAGGGGGGGGATTTTCGGAGGGGGGGAGACCCCGGGGCTCCGGAGGAAAAGTGCGGCAAGTTTCCACAGTAAAGCGGCGGTGGATCACGCTCTCTCACATGTTGTAATCGACTTGTCCTAAATTCGCGAAGCTCGTGCACATGTTTAAGACGAGTGTGCGCGGCGCGAAGGCGAGAGCTACATTTTGAAAACGACCTGCCTCAATCTGTCAAGCTCTGGCACAATTTTAAGACGAGTGTGCGCGGCGCTCAGGCGACAGCCACATTTTGAAAACGACCTTTCCTCAGTCTGTCAAGCTCTGGCACCTTCAGACGAGTGTGCGAGGCGCTAAGGCGAGAGCCACATTCTGAAAGCTACCCGTCCTCCATGTGTGCGAAATTGTCGCAAGCTTGTACGCTATAGCCCCATCAGTGGTAATGAAGTCTCAAACGAAACGCGCGGCCCGCCCTTTCGACTGCCCTCGGAGTGCGACAGGGAGGAGGTATTCATAAGGACAATGAATGGAAGGAGAGGTGGAGGAAGAGGAGGAGGTAGAGCATCGAGGAGCAGGATGAAGATGATGATGAGGATGAGGAGGAGCATGAAAATGTAGATGATGACGCTGATGCTGATGATGATGGTGATGTTGATGATGATGCTGATGCTGATGATGACTGTGATGCTGGTGGTGATGATGCTGCTGCTGATGATGATGCTAGTGTTGGTCATACTGATACTGATGCTGATGACGATGACGATGCAGACGACGACGATGCTGATGCTGACGATGCTAATGATGACGATGGTGATGATTAAAATAACGATGTTTTTGATGATCATGATAGCGATGTTGATGATGATGATTATGATGATGGTGGTGATGATGATGCTGATGATGATGACGATGATGATGATGATGATGATGATGATGATTATGATGATGATGATGATGAGGATGATGATGACGATGATGATGATGATTATGATGATGATGATGACGATGATGATGATGATGGTGATGGTGATGGTGATGATGATGATGATGATGATGATGATGATGATGATGATGATGATGATGATGATGATGGTGGTGGTGATGATGATGATGATGGTGATGGTGATGATGATGATGACGATGATGATGATGCTGCTGATGATGATGATGATGATGCTGATGCTGGTGCTGCTTAAGCATAGGGTAAAATAGTGATAATAGTACGAACAAAACTATTACTATTATCAATAAACGTAACACCAACATCATTAATACCTCTCATCATCGTGCTACTCATCATGATATTAATAATACTAAGGCTAATGCTACGAATTGTGGTGCTGATGATGGTACAACAAATTTTTACAGTACTAATACGGGTCGAAAGAATACTGCTATCACCACTCGTAGGACTAATAATGCAACAACGAACACTAAACTTAAGCCCCGGTCGGGGGTCTTCTGGGGTCCGCCTGTCCCCCTGACCCGCACGAGGCCCGCTTGAAGCGCCTAGAGAGCCGCCTGGAGGCTCCCCCCTCGGCACGTGCAGTTTTGGTTGTTCCCGAGACTTGGCACTCCTGTCTCGGGAAGGCTCCGGAATTCGTTTCATCAGGACACAGAGGACACAGAGGAGGAGGAGGTGGAAGAGGAGGAGGAGGAGGAGGAAGAGGAGGAGGAGGAAGAGGATGATGATGATGAGGAGGAGGAGGAGGAGGAGGAGGAGGAGGAGGGTCTGAGCCCCTGGACGTCTTTGGCGCACTCGTTTCGGCCTGCGTGGGAGGCCCCAGGAGGCTCCAGGAGGCCTCTCAGGACGGTGGAGGATTCAGGCTCTTTGGCGCTTCTGGCCTTGCTCAGGGCTCCAGGGCTGCATCTCTCCCCGCGCGCGGGGGGCGACGCCGTGGCTCGCGGGTGGGGGGGCGGGGGGAAGGCAGGCCAGGCACGGGGCAGTCGGTTGGCAACTGGCGCCCCCAGCTCGTCCTCCAGCTCGGCCTCCAGCTCCGCCTCCAGCTCCGCCTCCAGTTCCGCGTCCAGCTCCTCCTCCATTTTTCCTTATTAGTCTAGTCTCCCTCCCCTCTAGCCTGCCCCGCCCTCCGCCTTCCTCGTCCTTCTCGCCTCCTCCCGCCCCCCTTTCCCCACCCCGTCTCTCCTCTCACCTCCCTCCTCGCATCGCTCCCCCCGTCCTCTCTCCATTCCGCCCTTCCCCCCTACCTCCCTCCCCCCTTCCTCCCCGATGCGACGAACACTCAGGATGTTGGCGCCAAAGAGGGGTTGTCAGGGAGGCGTCCCCCCCCTCCCTCTGTGCTGCTGCCCCCTCCAGCTCCCGCCGGCTTCTCCTCGCCGCCGCGCTGCCTTTTTCTGAGCTCGAGTCCCTTTGACCTGCCGGCGAAAGCCCCGAGACAGCAAGACACCGTCGTCTCTCCGCAGCCATGGCGGCGCCTGTCGCGCTCGTGTGCACCCGGTGCCGCAGGGCGGGCCACGCGGCCAAGGACTGCCAGGTCCTGAGCTTCACGCGCAGGACGCCGGCCGAGCTCCGAGCAGAGCGGCTGGCGAAGCGCGCCGAGTGGGAGGAGAGGCAGGCCGAGAGGCAGGCGAGGCGTGCCGAGTGGGAGGAGAAGCAGGAGAGGTGGCACTCGAGGCAGGCGCAGCGCGAGAAGGAGCAGGAGAGGTGGGAGCTGTGCAGCCAGGCCACGGACGCCTCCACGGCGGCGACGACCGCGGCGATGACGCCCGAGGACGAAGAGGAGGTCGAGCGCCGCGTGGCCGCGGACAGGGCCGTGCGGCGGCACGAGAAGGCGCTGCGCGAAATCGCCAGGCTGGAGGGCCGCGGCGACCTCGACGCGCTGCAGAGGGCCAAGCTGCAGCGCCGGCCCGAGGTGGAGGCCGAGCTGTCGACCGCCAGGGGGCTCGCGGGGGCCCTGGCCCGGAACGAGCTGCGGCGGGCCGCCCGGGCGCGAGTGCAGTGGGGCCGCCAGCCGCCGGCGCGCGGCGGGCGCCGTTAAATGCCTTCCTTTCTGGTGCAGCCAGGGAGCGTGTGTGCGTTTGCGGTTTGCCTCCCGGTGCGCCTTCGGCCGGCCTCGGGCGCAGGCAGAGGCGCGCTCCGCCTCGTGCAGGAGCTCTTCTTCCTGCCGCCAGCGGCTAGCGCATACTGTGCGCTAGCGCATACTGTGTGTGTGTGTGAAGTCAGCTGTTCGAGGTCTCGTCTGCGATATTTCCACAGCCGCCAGGTTGCACAGTGTACAGACACGGCGGCCGATCGCTGCGAGTCCGCCGACGAAAGCGCGCCCAGCCTACCTCGCGCCGTCCTCACGGCTGCCTGCACAGATTTGGCGCGTCGGGTGCTCGTTGCGAGTGGCAGGAAAGAGGCAATCCCTGGCGCTTCGCGCATCCCCGTCAGCCCATCCCGAAAGCCACCCCGTCGTCTTGGGAGGGGAAGCGGAGGATCATGACCTTCCCGGTGTCAAGGGTGTTTGTGTTTTTGGCGTGCGAGGGTTTCTTCAGGAACCTCATAGATTTCGCAGGATTCCAGAGGATTCGTGAGGACCTCGAGGGACTGGTACATCGGAGGTTGAGGGGTGAGATCGCAGTGGAACGGAGAGCCCCAAGCGTTTCGTTTCCTTCGTGTCGTGCGTGCGGGCGAGGCGAGGCTGCTTGCGCGCGCGAGAGGAATGAACCCGCTGTTGCTAGGGCGAAGTCAAGACAAATGATTATCCTCCGTTCGCCCGTCCGTCCGGCGGTGGCCCTAGCGGTGTCCCGCGGTGTCCCGTGGCGTCCCGTGGTGTCCCGTGGTGTCCGCCGTTGCTAGGGCGAAGTCATGACAAATGATTTTCCCCCGCCCGCGCGTCCGCCCATCCGTCCGGCGGTGGCTCGCGGTGTCCCGCGGTGTCCCGCGGTGTCCCGTGGTGTTCCGTGGTGTCCCCTGGTGTCCCGTGGCGTCCCGTGGTGTCCCGTTGAGTGAGATCGATACTGAGATCGATAGTGAGATCGATAAGATCGATAGTGAAATCGATGCTGAGATCGATGTGGCGCCCCGTGGTGTCCCGTGGTGTCCCCTGGTGTCCCCAAAAGTGAGATCGAGAGTGAGATCGATCGTGGAATCGACAGGTGTCCCGAATTGTCCCGTGGTGTCCCGTGGTGTCCCGTTGAGTGAGATCGATAGTGAGATCGATAGTGAGATCGATAGTGAGATCGATGTTGTGCCCCGTGGTGTCCCTTGGTGTCCCGTTGAGTGAGATCGATAGTGAGATCGACATGTATCCCGTGGTGTCCCGTGGTGTCCCGTGGTGTGAGATCGATAGTGAGATTGATGTGGTGTCCCGAGTAGTCCCGTGGTGTCCCGTGGTGTCCCGTGGTGTCCCGTTGAGTGAGATTGATAGTGAGATCGATAGTGAGACCGATAGTGAGATCAAGAGGTGTCCCGTGGTGTCCCCTAGTGTCCCGTGATGGCCTGTGGTGTCTCGTGGTGTCCCGTTGAGTGAGATCGAGAGTGAGATCGATAGTGAGATCGACAAGTGTCCCGTGGTGTCCCGTGGTGTCCCGTGGTGTCTCGGTGAGTGAGATCGATAGTGGGATCGATTGAGTCAGATGTTGGTTCCCCCCCTCTCCCCCCCCCCCACAACCTTCTTATCACCCGAAGGGTGGTCGTATAGGTACGTTTGATGGTCCTTGAAGACCTCCGAGGATTCTTACAGAGCCCCAAGGACCTCTGAAGATCCCTCAGGATCCTTCAGCGTTCCCAGGAATCTTCACGATTCCCCAGGATTCTCCCGATTCCTCAGGGGTCCTCAGGTTTCATGAGAGTTCCTCAGGATTCCTCAGGGTTCGCCAGGAATCCTTCGGGTTCTGCAGCAGGGCTTTTCAGGATTATCTCGGAGTTCCTATGGATTCTCCAGAAATCCTTAGGATTCCCATGTATTCTTGTTCTAAGGATCCTTGAGGATCCCCGAGGATTCCAGAGGCCGAAGGATTCCTGACGATTTCTGCGTGTTCCTAAAGATTCCCAAGACTCCTTAGGATTTCCAAGGTCCGGAGGATTCCTACGGATTCCCATGGGTTCTTGAGGATTCCGAATGGTGCTTGAGGATCCCTGAGGATTCATGGATTCGGAATGATTCCTGGCATCCTTAAAAAAGAAGGATTGCTCGGGACTGTGCAGAAATCCTTTGGAATCGCAGAGACTTCCTCAGGAGTCCTCGGGTTCATGTGGATTCCCATCGATTCCTACGGATTCCAGAGGGTTCATGAGAGTTCGTATGAATTCCCGCGGATCTCTGAGGATTCCTTTGGTTTCTGGAGGATTCCCAGGGACTCCTGGAACTTCCCGAGGATCCCTGATGATTCCTGAACAGGAGTCTCCCAGGAAGACAGCTGTCATGCTATGTGTGTGTAGGCGCAGAGCCAGACCTGTGAACCGATCATGGCTGTTTGGTTGCCAGTTGCCGTGGGTGAGAAGAGTTGCTGAGGACCGGGGCCCTGGGTCCGTGGTCGTCTCTTGAGGACAGCCGCGGCAGGTGTGGCACAGCGGACGGGCCACGAGGTCCAGTGTCGACCTAACTGGTGGAGTTCTCTAGCTTCAGGACTGTCATTTGTGAGGACGTCCCAATGGCCTGCGGACACGTCTGGTGGTAAGACAAAAGGGACTTTCTGAAGGCGAATGGTGGAGGAGGAGGATGAGGAGCAGGAGGACCGAGGGCCGAGGGCCGAGGACCGAGGACCGAGGACCGAGGACCGAGCACCTAGCACCGAGGAGCGAGGAGCGAGGAGCGAAGAGGAGGAGGAGGAGGAGGAGGAGGAGGAGGAGGAGGAGGAGGAGGAGGGAGGAGGAGGAGGAGGAGGAGGAGGAGGAGGAGGAGGAGAGGAGGAGGAGGAGGAGGAGGAGAGGGAGGAGGATGAGGAGGAGGAGGAGGAGGAGGAGGAGGAGGAGGAGGAGGAGGAGGAGGAGGAAGGGAGGAGGAGAGGAGGAGGAAGAGGAGGAGGAGGAGGAGGAGGAGGAGGAGGAGGAGGAGGAGGAGGAGGAGGAAGAGGACGAGGACGAGGACGAGGAGGAGGAGGAGGAGGAGGAGGAGGAGGAGGAAGCGGAGGGGAGGCGGAGGCGGAGGCGGAGGTGGAGGCGGAGGCGGAGGCGGAGGCGGAGGAGGATGAGGAGGAGGAGGGAGGAGGGGGAGGGGAGGGGGAGGGGGGCAGGGGGAGGAGGGGAGGGGGAGGGGGAGGGGGAGGAGGGTGAGGAGGAGGAGGAGGAGGAGGAATAGTATTAATACTGATCATCATCTTTGTACTACTAAGAAGCAGAAGCAGAAGGTGAATACATAGAAAAAGAAGAAGGCGACGACGACGACGCCGACAGGATTCAACCACCAAGGCCTTCGTGGAAATTTTGCTCTGGGAGCCTATTGAAGGTCTTGCCCTCTTAGGACCATCCGCTTGGGGAGCTTTCATAACCCTCCTGTGGGTCTCTTTGGGCCCTCTCTTGGCCCCACCCTGGAGACCATCGATCGAACATTGAAGGTCACCCAGTAAGGTCCCCTCTCTGGAGCCTGAAACATCGTCGTGGTCGTCATCGTCGTCGTCCTTGTCGTCGTCGGCATCGTCGTCGTCGTCGTCGTCGTCGGCCAGCGTCGTCGTCGGTGTCGTTGCGGGGGTGGGTTGGGGGGGCTTTTGACTAGGGGGGGAACAAGGGGGGCGTAGCTTGCAGGGTTCGCAGGGGTCGAACAGGGAAAGGAGGGGAAGGGGAGGGGGCTTCCATCAGAGGTGCTCAAGGGGGGAGGTGTGTCGCTCCTGGAGCTCAAAAAGGGGGAGGAGGGGGGGCTTCTAGTTGGGGTGGTCAGAGGAGGGGGGGAAAGGGGGCAACTAGTCTGCAGAGGCTGCGGGAGAAAGGGGGGAAGGGGGGGAGGAGGAGGAGGAGGAGGGAAGCTCTTGGGAGCCTCTTGGGGTACTTTTGGAACTTTCATGCAGCTTCCTGATGGCGCCTCTTGGAGGCCTCTTGTGAGCCGTTGGGGGCTTCTTGGGAGCCTCTTTGGCCGTCTGAGGGCGTTCCTGGCCCGTCCGACGCCGTCGGACGCCGTCTTGGGGGCTTCTCTGAACCGACTTAGGGCCTTGTTGAGGCACTTCAGGGCGGTCTTGGAGACGATTTGAGGCGTCTTGGGGGCCTCTTGGGCCCTCTTGGGGCCGTTTTGCGGGCCTCTTGGGCCGTAGTAGGGACATTTTGGAGGCCTCTTGGATGATCTTGGGGCGACCTTGGGGGCTTCTTGGGCCGTTTCGGGCGGTCGGAAGGCCGAAGAGTCGTTAATCTATGAATCTCTCAAACGCCGAAAGAACATCTGAGATTTTGCCTCTTCAGGTCTTCCTGCATACCCTTTTGAAGGCCTCTTGGGCCGTCTTGGATGCTGCTTGGGGGCCTCCTGGGCCGTCTTGGGCCATGTTGAGGCCATCTTAGGCCGTCCGGGGTGCATCTTGGGCCGTCTTGGAGGCCTCCTGGGGCTATCTTTTCTGTCCTGGAGGCCGTCTTGGTCGTCTTGGAGGTATCCTGGAGGTCATCTTGGGCCATCTTGGCGGTCCTGGAGGCGATTCGGCATTTGTTCGGCGGACTACGCGGCCTATCGGGTGGCAGGTGCAACGGGCCGAAGCCCCCGGGGGTGATTTTTTTGGTCGGGGGGGGGGAAAGCCCGAACCAAAAGCCGTAAGGAATTCAGCACGCCAGGCACCCCTGTGGCAAGACCACAGGGGGCGGCGGGCCTGGTGGCCATCGACCCATCCCGCCACAGTACCTGGGTTGTGGGTCAGTAGCCTCTTGGATGCTTGTTGGGGTCTCCTGGGACGCCCCTGGGGGTCTCTCGGGGGCAGTTTTGAAGCCTCATGGGTGCCGTTGGGGGGCCCCTTGGGGCTTCTTCTGGGCCTCTTGGGGGCCAAGAGGTCTTTTGGGGACTTCTTGGGGGCTTGCTGGCGATCTCGGGGGCCCCCTTTGGGCGGAGGGCTCGAAATCTCAGCTCGAGTCCCCCATGTTGGGCCCATCTTTGGGCCCTCTTGGGGCCCTCTTGGACCGTCTTGGGCGCCTTTTGTGCCGTCTCTGGGCCCTCTTGAGCCGTCTTTGGGCCCTCAAGGGGGCCTCTTGGCCGTCTTGGGGCGATCTTGGGGGTTTCCTGGACCGTCTTGGAAGCTGTGAAAACCCAAGAGGCGAATATGTTGAAAATGAGCGTTGTCCGCAGGGAATGGGGCTACTTTTGTCTTTTAGGGTGCTCCTGGGGCCCTCTTGAGGCGTCTTGTGGGCTCCTTAGGCCGTCTTGGGGCCACACTGGGCCGACTTGAAGCTGTCTTGGACCGCTCTCTGGCCTCATTTGGCCATCCCAAGCGGTTCTTGAGACGCTCTCGAGGGTTTGGGAGGTCGTCTTAGGCCGGCCGAGGAGCTCCGGGGGGCCCAGGAGCTCCCAAGACTTTCCGGGAAATCCCCGGAGCGGCCGGGAAAACGGCGGTCCCGCCCCCTCGAACCTTACAAACCCTGTACCTCTCAGGGCTGCAGGGCTGCATGAGCTTTAGGGCATACCACCACGTGCTGAGGGCACGGTGGCGGATCCCCAGGGGGCGTCACGCGCATCCGAAGTCGTATAATCAGTCGTGTAATTACTCAGAATCTGGTGCCAGAGATCTTAGCACGCCTTCGAATTTCCAGGCTGCTTTCGGCATGCCTTTGGCTTGTCTTCTGGCTGGCCTTTCTTTCGAGTGCATGCCTGTAGCTGACAGCCAGCTCGTGCCGAACCTACATGCGTGCGCTTGACTTGTTGCATTGCATGTGTACGTTGTTTTTGCTTGCCTTCAGCTTGCTTCTACCTTTTATCGGCGCCTCTTTTTCAGAAGACGGAAGCCCAAGACTGGTTGCGTCGTGATTACGTTGTTCTCCAGAGGCTTCTCGGATGCTTTTTGAAGGCCTTTGCGGTTTGTTCTCCCTCACCCCCCTCTCCTCTTCCTCCCTCCTGAACTCCTCCCCCTCCTTTGCTCCTCAATCTTCGCGTTCCCTGCTTGGTGCAATTCGGGCGGTACGTTTTGCCTCAGTCTCCCTTGGCTGCCCCGCTGCCGAGCTAGTCTACACTCGGGGGAGTGTCACTTTGGAGTGCTTCGCTGAGGTTCAACTAGAGTGACACGCAGCCGAGTTATGCAACTTGGCTGCATAGCTCGGCTGCGTTTTCTCGGGCTGGTTTTTGCTTGGGTACGAGCGGTGCAAGGCATAGCATAGCAATGCGACTCGAATGTTCGCCGCATGAGGCAGTTGAACCGCCATGCAGTGAGTTTCGCTGGAGCCCTCACGCAGTGTGGTTCCGCATTGTGGCATGGAGGCTGCCTGTCTCCTTGGCAATGTAAGGTTGCTTCCCATGCGGCGGTCGATCAGTTTTCGTCGTCTTGCCGGGAGCTGCCAGGCGAAAGGAATGACGGGGATGAGCAAGAGGAGGGGCCAGGAAAGCCGTCGTAGGTTCGGCTGAGATGCGCGGAGCTGGAACACACGTGGTGAGTGAAAGGTGTGGAGCCGGACAAGCGCAACGTGGTCGCTCTGCAACATCTTGCTCGACGCAGTGGCTTTTCACAGGTGCCAGGTGCGCGCGCTCATGGCCCCCCGCCCCTGCCCTGACGCCGCTGCGGAGCGCCCATGGCAAGCGAGGAACATCATTTGAACCAGTCATTTGAACAGTCAGCTTCGCACAGCCCGGCCACCGCGGACGCCCGCAGAGCTCCCGATAGGGGACCCTCTCTGGAGGACGAGCTGCTGCTCCGCAGTGCCGAGGCCGATGCCTCTCGGAGGATGCCCGCGACCGTGGGAGGGGCTGTGGCCGCCGTGCTGCTCCTGGTCGGGACCGCGGAGTGCGGCCACATCCGTGCTGGCTTGAGCAACGCCGGGGCCCGCAGCAGGCTTTCGGAGGAGATCCCTTCGACGCTGCTGGCCCGAGGTGCGAGGGAACCACGGTGGCCGGGTGTTTGCAATCAAGCGGGGCTCGGGGCTCAAGCGACGGGGGTCGATGCAAGCGGGGGTCAGTCAGAGCGCCGGATCTTGCAGGATCCTGCAGGGCCGGGGTTGCACTGGCCCGGGCTTGGGTGCATGATGCAATGATCCTGCAGGATATTGCAGGATTGTGCTGGATCCTGCAAGGCCTGACTGACCTAGATCTGGATTGACCCGGGTCAGCAGATCCCCGAGGGACTGGGTTAATGGAGCTGCTGCCGGCGTCGCCACGAACCGCTGTCGCTGCCGCTGCTGCTGCTGCGACAGCCGTTGCGGCTGTGCATCGCCGCTGCCGCTGCTGCCTCCGTTGCCTCTGCTCCCCGCGTCGTCGCCGTTAAGCTGCTGCTTCTGCCACGCCAACGCCGCTGCCGCTGCTGTTTGGCTCCGCCAGGGGCCGCGCGGCACTGCCGCCGCCACTGCCGCGACTGCTGCGTCTGCTGCCATTGCTGCCGCCGCTGGCACTGCTGCCGCGCCTCGGTCCGTGGTGCTGGCGTCGTTTGTACATACAGTGCCGACTGGTGCTCTCCTAGCGAATCGGCACCAGCCAGAATATTCGCTGCCCCTTTCGAGGGCGAAACGTTACGATTCCGCAGGCGGTGGCTTGTCGACCACAAGTGCGCCGCGCAGGGAGAGAACTGCAGCCAGTCGCAGTGCTGCCAGCGCTCTGGCATGGCCTGCTACCGGAAGGAACCATTTTTTGTTGTTTGTGGCGTGCCATGTCCAGACCAGCTTGCGAATGCGAGTGTGTGCATGAGTCCGCCAAACGACGGTTTGCGTTTTTTCGTGTGTGTGTGTGTGAAGGTGGTTTGCTGGACCATTCGAGTGCTTATAGCGGCGGCCACTCCAGGGCATTCAAGACCTTGGAGGTATGGAGTGTGGAGGAGTGTATGGTTGTGTTGCTGCAATTTCCAGAGCCAGGCCACACCACGTGTTCCGCAGTTCACACGTTACTGGGACCTGCAGGCCTACATGCTTGTACAATGTTGGCAGTCTATCTGATCGATTCGTGGGATTCTCCCATACCTGTTCTTCGTGTCTCCATATCCGCTGCTCCACGCCCCTGCTTCCACAGCGACAGAGTCGCGGCTTCCAATTCGTCGTCCGCAGTCGCTGGGTCTGGCGCTTTTGCTTGTGCTGTCGGTGCAGGTCCTGCTGATTATTGCCTTTGGTGGCTCACAGAAGTGTGGGGCGCGGGGGGCGGCTTTCGAAGAAGGCATGGTGCTCCTTAGGAGAGATCGGAGGCTTCTACGAAGGCTTCTAGGAAGGTGAGTGGGGGTTCTAATGAGCCCCCCTGCCTTCTCAACAAGCCCACTTCTGTTCGCGTATACATAGATGCATGTACGTATGTGTCTCTGTTGCGAGAAAGTGGCGGTGAGAAGGTATGCATGTACGTATGGGTGTGAGAAGGTGGCGGTTGCGAGAACACGCGTGTGAGAAGGCGAGGAGGTCCGCGGCAGCCCGCACAGGGCGCGCTTCTGCGCACGCCGCACCTGACCTGACCTGGGCTGACGTGTGTGTGTGTGTGTGTGTGTGTGTGTGTGTGTGTGTGTGTGTGAACGTATCTATGTGTGTATTTTATGTGCATATACACAAATTTATACTTATACATGTATATATATATATGTATCATCATCGTCATCATCATCATCATCATCATCATCCACTGCCGATACGGCGCGTGCGACGAAGTTTTGATGCTGCGTCTGCATGTGTCACCAGTACTGTAGATACAGTAGCCCGTGGAATTTCTGCACATTGTTTCCCGACGCTTCCTTGCCGAACGCCTCGCGCTCGCTGTGCCCTCGTGCCGGGGTCTGCTTCTGGCTCCCGCAGCGGCGGCCACGGGTCCAGCGCCGTGCCGCACACGCCGGGCCCCCGCGGGACATGGCGTGGCCCCTGCGACTTGCGTTAAGTCGGGCACGTCTTTCTACAGGAGGAATATCCAAACATAGTTTAAGAATAGTCAGGGGACGATTTGTCGACTATTTGTGGATATTCTTTGGTATATGTTTTGACAAGTTGTGTGTGTCGTCGGAAACCCGCCTGCAGGAGGACATGCCCGACACAAAAGTTGCGCGAGCGAGGCGGGGCGCGGGGCGTCTCTGCTTGGGGTCGGGTCTTCCTCGTCGCCCCTCGCAAGTCAAGCTCGCGGCCCACGCCGCGCCCCCCCTTTACCGCGCCAGGGGGCACGACGGCGCAAGAGAAGCAGCGAAGCCTGGGGCGCCGCCGCGATCCAGAGAGGGCGTACGAGGGCGACCGCTCCGCGTGCGCAGCCACTGCGGGAGCGGGCAGAGGCATGGGGCAGAGGCACGCGAAGCAGGGCAGCACCAACGTACGCGAAAAAAACATCGTGCGCGCCATGGGTCCCACGGCAGGAGGAGGCGGAGGCGGAGAAGGAGGAGGCGGACGAGGAGGAGGAGGAGGAGGAGGAGGAGGCGGAGGAGGAGGAGGCGGAGGAGGAGTCGGAGCTCGATCCTCGCTCTGCGCAGAAACGCCCAGTCAGAACGGCAACACGACGTCGCAAACAAACACAAATCATGCAGGCAGAACGGCTGTGAGACACGCGCGCGCGCGGACACCCTCGGATGCACCGTGGGCGGACAGCCATACGGGCGGGTTCGTGTGGTGAGTGAACGGCTGGACGGGCGGTGACAAGCAAACCGATGGAGGAGGGATGGGATGGGATTGGATTAGATTGGGTGATTTTGTGATGCTGATGATGATGGTGATGATGATGGTGATCTTGTGATGATGATGATGATGATGATGATGATGATGATGATGATGATGATGATGATGATGATGATGATGGTGATGGTGATGGTGATGATGATGATGATGATGCTGATGCTGATGCTGATGCTGATGATGATGATGATGCTGATGCTGATGCTGATGATGATGATGATGATGATGATGATGATGATGATGATGATGATGATGATGATGATACTGATGATGCTGACGAGGATGACGACGATGATGATGCTGCTGATGTTGATGATGTTGGTGTTGATGTTGATGCTGTTGATGATGGTGGTCATGATGGCGAGGATAATTGTGGTGGTGCTGCGGATGATGGTAATGATGATGCTGGTCAGAGGGACGACGACGATGACGAGTATGACGCTGGTGACGAATAGTATGCTGATGCTGATGCTGGTTGTTGATGATCATGATGGTGGTGGTGGTGGTGGTGATGATGATGATGATGATGATGATGATGATGTTGCTGATTTTTGATGATGAAGATGATGATGGTGTCGGTGCTGAACATCGTGACTGTGATGCTGACGATGTGTGACCGGGTGAATGAATGAATGGCTGCATTTGCTGGTGATCACGTCCCGGCGCGCCCCAGCTCGCATGCTCCCGCACGCAGCGCGCTACAGTATGCGGCCGGGGAGGCGCGCCTGCTTGCAAGACCAATCGGGCTGTGCGGGGGGGTCTCCTTCGGGGGGGGCACGCTGCACTGCAATAGCATGCCCACCGCGTGCACCGCGAACTTCGTGACACGCGAGGCTACCATTGGCGGGGCGGCTGCGAGTAGGTGGGGGCGACGGAGAGCCGGGTGTGAATCTCCAAGACGCTGCGCGTGCAACGGTACGCAGCAGTAAGAGGGCGAAGGGCGAGCAGCGAACTGCATCAGGCGCAGCAGCAGCAGCAGCACCCCAGCGGCAAGCTGGATGGAAGGAGAGTCTCAGCAAGCGCCTGGGCACCAACATGCGCAAGCAACGCCGCCGCCGTCGTTTTTTGTGCAAGGGTCGATACAACAAACATGTATCCGTTGCCGCCTGAGGAGCTCCGGCTGCGCTCGTAAATTAATCGCGTCTGTTGCGAATTCCGTCCTTCCTCACATGCGCCCGCGGGTGTGCTTTGGGTGGTTTTGGGACGTAGGGGGCGGAGGACATGGGGACGACAAGGGCGAAAGGAAGAGGCACGGGAAGACGGCGCAGGGGTAGCGATGCCTGGGGGGGGGGGGGGGCGAGGGAGGCACGAGAGGGTGGGGCGGAGGCGGAAAGCGGGACAGGAACGGTGACGGGGTGCGGGAGTAAAAGGATGGGATGACATGGGGGGCGTCGTGCCCGTAGCTGTTTTGTCGGTTTGACGGCTTGGGCGCTGTGGTGCTGGTGATTTCCGTTGTGCTCGTCATGGCCGTCGTCGAACTCGCTTGCTAAATTGTGGTGGTCCGAGTCGCGTTGTTCGTTCAGGGAGGAGCGGTTGTGGCATTCATTCACTGGTAGTGGTGCCTGTCGTGGCGCCGTGGGCTCTAGTCTGCTGCTGGTGGTGCCGCTGTCCCCCGTCGTTCCTGGTGCGCCTTTCCCAGCGGTCGTGTGTTGAGTTGGGTCCGCATTTTGATGAGGGCGCCTCGCGTTTTTCATCTGCTCCCGCACCCCCCTCCCACCCCCTTCCAGCTCATGCTGCTGCCCCCCCCTGTCCATTTCACGCGCCACTCGCGCGTTTCTGTGGCCCTCCTGGGAGCTCCACCGACTGCTCTGGTGGCGAAGTCCCCTGGCGGCGCCGCTTCATGTCGTCGGACACCCTTCCTGCGCCCACAGTGCGATCCGTACCGTTGGCCACCAGTCCGAGGCTCGCCGCTGAGCGGACTCGCCGGTGCTGCCGGCATGCCGTCCCTGACCTGGACCTCGAGTGGCCCAGGCAGCCCGACGGCCCCCCGCGGCCATCTGCGACGGGGCCATCCACGCCACGCCGTCGGCACCGGCGTTGCCTGGGGGGGCAGGTGCCTGGGCGCGTGGTGTCGCTCGCGCTGGAGACTGCCCGCCGCGGGCCCCCTCGGCGCCCCCGCGCGCCTCCAGAGCGACGCTGGCGAGGCGGGGCGCAGGGCGCCGCCGTCTAAGATGGGGTTCTTGCGCCTCCCTTCGTTCGGCTTTTTGGTGTTAGCGAAGCGAGCTCGCAGCCCACGCCGACCCTCCCTCCCTCGCCCCCCCGCCCTCCCGCGACTCCGTGCGACGGCGCCTGCGGTCAAAATGTGTCCCCCCCCTCCCCTGCTGGAGCGAGGCGGCAGGGTGATGGCCCCGCGCCCGCGGCCAGCGGAAGAGCAAGGCCTGCAATGCAAATGGGCAACCTCGAAACAGCAATCCTCGTAGACGCCAGGCTCCCAGGGCAAACGTGCCAGAGACAGCGCGGCACAGCAACGGCCAAGCACGCCTGGGCACGGCGCACCTTGGGCACGCC
>CAUYUJ010014401.1:366397-383897 GCA_963575745.1 Prorocentrum cordatum | reverse complement strand
CCGGCGCGTGGGCGGGGACACAAGTTCAGCACAGCCTGCGGGCGAGGAGGGGGGGGGACGAGGCACAGACAAATTAGCAAACAGGCAAAGAGTGAGCAAGGAGAGCGGCTGGCTTGGGTTTCCAAAGGATGGAACTTTGTACGTTGATATAGTTTATGTCCAAGCTTGTTCGTCGAGGATGGCTTCGAGTGTTGTTGTTGAAATTCTAAAGAATAATTATTGTTGGGCCCCCTGGTGCGCGCCCCCCCCGCCGCGCCTAGGCCGCAGCCACGTTTTCATCATTTTCGTGAGGAAGCCTCAGGTAATTCGATGTGATCAAGATCCGGTTGTTTTGTTGTAATCCGCTTTCCCTTGCAAAAAACACTATAAAAT
Source organism: Prorocentrum cordatum (assembly GCA_963575745.1). NCBI lineage: Eukaryota > Dinophyceae > Prorocentrales > Prorocentraceae > Prorocentrum > Prorocentrum cordatum. Next base: position 383,525 of record CAUYUJ010014401.1, on the reverse strand, counting down.
GACATTTCTTGTTCAAATATAATCAAATTTCACGAATCCCTTGCAAAAAATAAGGTAAAGTGGACATTCGCGCGCGCAAGACGAAATCCTTCCAAAAGCTTAGTGTTCGGAGCGATTTTAACATAAAAACATCAAAAAACCAATGGTTTTTCAACAAAAAAAATGTCAAAATCTCATCCCGCGCGCTCTTGCGGATTCGTAGGAAACCCAACACTTTTTAAACATTTCTGTCAAACGGGCTTTTGCGAGCAACTTTTTCGAACTTCTGCGACAACGGTTGCGCACCTGCCAGGGCCATCATCCCTGTCAAATAATACCATGCGGGACACATTCGTTTTTTCTTCGCGCGCGCACGCCGAAATCTCCAAAAACCATTGGGTTCTGTGGGTGTGTACCCCACGCCAGTGTAGTAGCCACGGTCGTCCGCACGCCACGAAGTGAAGTGTCCCAACGTCATAGGGCGGGAAGCTGGGTTTGGGTGGTCGCGAAGAGTCGTTTGGATATTTGGTAGAGCTTGTAATGCCCCCCCACGAAGTGGGGGTATTGCCTGGTGTCGTATGAAAACCCTGGCACTGGGGAGAACACCACGCGTTCGGGTAAAATGATTGATGTTGTTGTTGTTGTTGTTGTTGTTGTTGTTGTTGTTGTTGTTGTTGTTGTTGAACATTATTCCTTCTAAAGAATTATTATTGTTGGGACCCCTGGTGCGCGACCTCTGCGCCGCGCCTAGGCCGCAGCTACATTTTCATCATTTTTTCGCGAAAGCTTCAGAAAAGTGGATGAGCTCCGGATCCGGTTTTTTGTTGACGCTCGTTTTCCCTTGCAAAAAACAATAGAAAATGAAAATTCTTGTTCTTACTTGATCAAATTGCAAGAATCCCTTGCAAAAAATAAGGTAAAGTGGACATTCGTGCGCGCAAGACGAAATCCTTCCAAAACCTTAGGTTTCGTAACGATTTTAACATAAAAACATCAAAAACCCAATGGTTTTTTAAGAAAAAATTGTCAAAATGTCCTTCCGCGCGCGCTGTCCGAATCCCACAAAACCAATGGTTTTTCAACATTTATGTTACATGAGCTCGCGCGAGCTACTTTTTCTTGTTCTAACATAATCAATTTTCAATAATCCCTTGCAAAAAATAAGGTAAAGTTGACATTCGCGCGCGCAAGACGAAATCCTTCCAGAACCTTAGGTTTCGTAACGATTTCAACATAAAAACATCAAAAACCCAATGGTTTTTCAAAAAAAAATGTCCAAATTTCATCCCGCGCGCGCTGTCAGACTCCCACAAAACCAATGGTTTTTCAACATTTATGTTACATGAGCTCGCGCGAGCTACTTTTTCATGTTCTAACATAATCAAATTTCAATACTCCCTTGCAAAAAAAAGTAAAGTGGACATTCGCGCGCGCAAGACCAACAAAAAACACGACGATCTCAGGAACTTGCCCCAAAAATGTGACCAACTCCGCTCTCTCTGTCTCTCTCTCTGTCTGCTCTCTGTCTCTCTCTCTGTCTGTCTGTGTCATGTATTGTATGTCACAATTGCAGGATGCTGGGCACACGCGCGCCCCGAATAAGTGACCAAGTTCTGTGGGTGTGTACCCCACGCCAGTGTAGTAGCCACGGTCGTCCGCACGCCACGAAGTGAAGTGTCCCAACGTCATAGGGCGGGAAGCTGGGTTTGGGTGGTCGCGAAGAGTCGTTTGGATATTTGGTAGAGCTTGAACTGCCCCCCCACGAAGTGGGGGTATTGTCTCGCGTCGCATGAAAACCCTGGCACTGGTGAGAACACTGAGCGTTCGGGTAAAATGATTGTTGTTGTTGTTGTTGTTGTTGTTGTTGTTGTTGTTGTTGTTGTTGTTGTTGTTGTTGTTGTTGTTGTTGTTGTTTGTTGTTGTTGTTGTTGAACATTATTAATTCTAAAGAATAATTATTGTTGGGACCCCTGGTGCACACGGCCCCCCTGCGCCGCCTAGGCCGCAGCTACATTTTCATCATTTTCGTGAGGAAGCCTCAGGTAATACGATGTGATCAAGATCCGGTTGTTTTGTTGTAATCCGCTTTCCCTTGCAAAAAACACTATAAAATGACATTTCTTGTTCTAATATAATCAAATTTCAAGAATCCCTTGCAAAAAATAAGGTAAAGTGGACATTCGCGCGCGCAAGACGAAATCCTTCCAAAAGCTTAGTGTTCGGAGCGATTTAACATAAAAACATCAAAAAACCAATGGTTTTTCAACAAAAAAATGTCAAAATCTCATCCCGCGCGCTCTTGCGGATTCGTAGGAAACCCAACACTTTTTAAACATTTCTGTCAAACGGGCTTTTGCGAGCAACTTTTTCGAACTTCTGCGACAACGGTTGCGCACCTGCCAGGGCCATCATCCCTGTCAAATAATACCATGCGGGACACATTCGTTTTTTCTTCGCGCGCGCACGCCGTCGTCGTCGGCCGCGGGGCCCTGAATAGTAGCCACGGTCGTCCGCATGCCACGAAGTGAAGTGTCCGAACGTCATAGGGCGGGAAGCTGGGTGTGGGTGGTGGCGAAGAGTCGTTTGGAAATTTGGTAGAGCTTGAACCGGCCCCCCCACAAAGTGGGGGTATTGCCCGCCTCCTATGAAAACCCTGGCACTGGTGAGAACGGAGTGTCCCCACGTGCTAGTAATTGTTGTTGTTGTTGTTGTTGTTGTTGTTGTTGTTGTTGTTGTTGTTGAACATTATTTAATTCTAAAGAATAATTATTGTTGGGCCCCTGGTGCACGCCCCCCCTGCGCCGCCTAGGCCGCAGCTACATTTTCATCATTTTCGTGAGGAAGCCTCAGGTAAAACGATGTGATCCAGATCCGGTTGTTTTGTTGTAATCCGTTTTCCCTTGCAAAAAACACTATAAAATGACATTTCTTGTTCTAATATAATCAAATTTCAAGAATCCCTTGCAAAAAATAAGGTAAAGTGGACATTCGCGCGCGCAAGACGAAATCCTTCCAAAAGCTTAGTGTTCGGAGCGATTTTAACATAAAAACATCAAAAAACCAATGGTTTTTCAACAAAAAAATGTCAAAATCTCATCCCGCGCGCTCTTGCGGATTCGTAGGAAACCCAACACTTTTTAAACATTTCTGTCAAACGGGCTTTTGCGAGCAACTTTTTCGAACTTCTGCGACAACGGTTGCGCACCTGCCAGGGCCATCATCCCTGTCAAATAATACCATGCGGGACACATTCGTTTTTTCTTCGCGCGCGCACGCCGTCGTCGTCGGCCGCGGGGCCCTGAATAGTAGCCACGGTCGTCCGCATGCCACGAAGTGAAGTGTCCGAACGTCATAGGGCGGGAAGCTGGGTGTGGGTGGTGGCGAAGAGTCGTTTGGAAATTTGGTAGAGCTTGAACCGGCCCCCCCACAAAGTGGGGGTATTGCCCGCCTCCTATGAAAACCCTGGCACTGGTGAGAACGGAGTGTCCCCAGTCTTAAATGATTGTTGTTGTTGTTGTTGTTGTTGTTGTTGTTGTTGTTGTTGTTGTTGTGATGTTGATGCTAATGTTATTGTTGTTCTTGCTGTTGTTGTTGTTGTTGTTGTTGTTGTTGCTGTTGTTGGTGGTGGTGGTGGAGTTGAATGTTCAGTACTCAACTCAACACATATTATTGTTGGACCCTTTCTAGGCGCCCGGGCGCTCTCGCTGGCTGCATTTTCATCGAACATGAAGCTCATTCTGGAGCGGTTTGGAGTATCGTCAAAACCGGCCCCCCACAACAACAACGCTCCCGTTCGAGACGTCCTCCTTTTTTACTCAGAGTCGGTGCTCATGCTCGCCGCCGAAAGCAGCCATCGAAGCAAAACCAGCGCTCCCGCTCGAGACTTCCTCCCTTTTACCTTGGACAGGCGCGCTACTCTTTCTCTCATCGGCGCCGCCACCCAGCAACAACAACGCTCCCGCTCGAGGCGCCCCCCCTTCTTTACTCAAGGCGGTGCTCTTGCTCGCCGCCGATAGCCCCCGTCCCGACAAAACCAGCGCTCCCGCCCGAGATTTCCTCCCGTTTTACGCTGGATTGGCGCCCTTTTCTTCTCCTCGTCCTCCTCGTCCTCCTCGTCCTCCTCGTCGTCGTCGTTCTCCTCCTCCTCCTTCTCCTCCTCCTCCCTCCTCCTCCCCCTCCTCCTCCTCCTCCTCGTCCTCCTCCCTCCTCCCCCTCCCTCCTCTTCCGCCCTCTTCCTTCCTGCACCCCCTCCTCTTCTCCCTCCTCCCTCCCCCCTCCTCCGTCCCTCTTTCCTCCCTCCTCCTTCCTCCCCCTTCTCCTCCCTCTCCTCTCCTCCTCCTCCTCCTCTCCTCCTCCTCCTCCTCCTCCTCTCCTCCTCCTCCTCCTCCTCCTCCTCCTCCTCCTCCTCCTCCTCCTCCTCCTCCTCCTCCTCCTCCTCCTCCTCCTCCTCCTCCTCCTCCTCCTCCTCCTCCGCTTCCCTCCTCCTCCCTCCTCCCTCCTCCCCCCTCTTTTTTTCCTCCCTCTTGATCCCTCCGCCCCCTCCTCTTCTCCCTCCTCACTCCTCCCTCTCCCGCCCCTCTTCCCTCCCTCCTCTATCCTCCTCCCTCCTCCTTTCCCTTTTCGTCCCCCTTGTCTCCTCCTTCCTCCTGCCTCCCTCCTCCCTCCTCCCTCCTCCCTCCTCCCTTCCCTTCCGTCCTCCCTCGTCGCTCCCGTTTGATACTTCCTCGCCTTTTACTCAAGACTGGGGCTCTCGTTTCGGCATCGCCTTTGGAGGGCCTCCAGGAGTCCCTGTTGAACCTGAATTCTTGTATAACTATCGTTTTTGCGTAGCATAGATAATGTGGAGGGGGAGGAGGAGGAGAAGAAGGAGGACGGATGACTTCTAGGGGCTCCAGGGATCGAGGGTCGAAGTATTGACTTCAGGGATTCCTTGAGAGGGTATGGAGGGGCAGGTGGAGGATGCGAGCATGGGAGCGGCAGCGCCTGGGGGCGTGAACGTCCAGGGTCACGCGCCGAGGCCGCAGGATGCTGGCGTAACAGTTTGAACGAGGAGTAAGAACCACCTCGTCCTAGGAGGTACTGCTGCTACAACTACTCCTCCTTCCTCCCCCTCCTCCTCCTACTCCTCCTCCTCCATCCTCCTCCTCCTCCTCCTCCTCTCAGTCTTCCTCTCCCTCATCTTCCCTCTTCGCCTCGTCCTCTCCCCCCTCCTCCGAGATGCGGGGCGTGCGCAGGGCGATTGCGATGGCGATGTGCCGTCCGAGCTCTGGGTGCCGAAGTTCCTCGGAAGAGGTGGTGGCAATATTTTCTTGGGCGGGAGATTTGGGCGAGGGACCGCCGGGCCCCGCGTGCCAGAAGGATTCCCCTATGATGGGGTTGGGTATCCAGAAGGATGCATGTGACATGTGGAAGCATGACGCATGATGGTACAATTGTTGTTGTTGTTGTTGTTGTTGTTGTTGTTGTTGTTGTTGTTGTTGAACTCTCATTCTTGAAGAATAATTATTGTGGATCCCCCCCCCGCCAGTGCACATTGATTTTTTTCGATTGAAGTGCCACCCCCGGGGCTCGCACTTTTTTTTTCTTTCTCAATGAAAGTCTTCCTGCTCAAACTGTGCCCCTGCCCCCCGGGCTACAACAACAACGGCTCCCGCTTGAGACTTCCTCGATTTTTACTCAGGTCCCCCGCTCCCGCCTGAGACTTCCGCGCAATTTACTCAGGAAAGGCGCTCCCATTTGAGACTTCCTCGCAATGTAATCAAGACCCTCGCTCCCGCCTGAGACTTCCGTGCAATTTACGTGGGAACGGCGCTCCCGCTTGAGATTTCTTCGGATTTTACTCAGGACCCCCGCTCCTGCATGACATTTCCGCGCAATTGACTCAGGAACGGCGCTCCCGCCTGAGACTTCCTCGCAATTTAGTGAGGACCCCCGCTCCCGCCTGAGACTTCCGTGCAATTTGCTCAGGAACGGCGCTCCCGCTTGAGACTTCCTCGCAACTTAGTCAGGGCCCCCGCTCCCGCCTCGAGATTTCCTCACAATGTACTCAGGACTGCGCTCTCGCGTGCGACGTCCTCACAAATTTTTCTGGAATTGCGTTTCGGCGCTCAGGAACCACGCGCGCGCCAAGGACGCCTTCACAACGTGGTATCTTCCCTCTTCCTTCGTCCTTCCCCCTCCCCTTCCTCCCGCTCTCCCTCGTTCTTCCCTTCCTCCTCTTGCAGGGCCCGCGCCAATTACAATGGCGGGCAGAGAGATGTACGCCCCCGAAGGATTGTCCGCCCGTTCCGGTTTGCCCGTACGTCCAAGCCCGCCGGCCCCAACAAAGAGAAATAATCCCCCCGAAAGGGGTGTGCTCGAAGACGAAGAGGGCGGGCTTCGAGGGTGTAGGGTATACGTGTTGAATGACTCGCGGGCAAGTAAGAGGGTACAGCCTTAAAATGGTTGTTGTTGTTGTTGCTGCTGTTGACATCGCTTCTGCGACCTTGCTTTGGGCTTGATTGGGAAGCAGTGGATAGGCTGGTGGAGGCGTTCGTGCTGATAGACGTGGCCCAATTTACTGTGGCAGGCGCTGACAGAACCGCCAACGATCATGATCACAGGGTACATGGGCAATGGACGAGGCAACAGTATTCTGGTAGCGGCTACCGAGGGGGAAATGACACCGACGCAGGAGCAGCGGGATGTGGAGATGGAGGTGAATGGAGCGTCTTTCACCTTGCCCATTGAGGATACCACACGGGAGCATGACACCACACAGGCTCCGACTGCCTCTCCGACCGGCAGTCTCCGGATGGCGTTGATGACAGACGCGATCGTCGACCACGTGGGCGGCTGCGACTCTGTATATTACGACACTTGTGGTGGCAATGAATAGTACTGGGGCTGCGGCTAGGCTTGAGCGAGCGGCCAATATTGGGTCACAACGTCATGCGAACGGTGCTGCCGACTGATACCGAAGGCCGTATACGGCGTCGACGATATTACATCCTGTGACGTTGGGTTTGGCGGCAGAGACACGTACCGCGGCTTCGAGTTTTGAGGGCACTTGTGAGCCTTGCGATGCTGCTCCGAGGATGCTCCTCTTCCCCTTTCCTTTTCCCTTCGCTGCGTTCTCCGCTCGCCTCTCCTTCGTCGCTCTGTTGCATGTGAGGTATTATGTATAGTGTTCTTTGCACGCCAATCTGGCCTCTCCCTGGCCACAGGCTGCCGACCCCGGGCTCCTGTGCCACGGGCTTGGTTCTCTGCCGCCGTTGGAGTTTCGGCCAATCCGGAGCGCCGTGGTGCCTCTGGTCCAAAACCTTTCGAAATCCCAGCGTTTGTCTGTACAGGCCGCTGCCTTTTCAGTCGCGGTTCCTGCCTGTAGCTATTCTCGTTTTTGCACATGGAGCCTGCTGGCTGTGATTGTGCTCCCCCTTTCCGCTCGCCTCCTTCCAACTCCTTGTTATTTCTCGTCTCTTTCCTTCTCTTGCCCCCCTGCCGCGCTTGGTGCGACACGCCAGCGTCCACCCGGCAACGGTGCCGCCAGATGATGATTTTTTGTCTAGGTGCTCATTCGCTTTGTGTGCCTCTCTTGTAGTTGCTGTGGAGCTGCCGCAGCCATTCTTTAGTCACGTTGCAGCTGGCAATGTGACATTTTGGATGCACCGGCCGATCCTCCACTTGAGGCGTGGCTTTGCTTTTTCCTCCCCTGTCTCCTCCGGCTCCTCCCCCCTCTCTTGTCCTGGTCCCCTTCCTCTTTTCTGCTCATTCCTGAGTGTTGTTTTCCTCGCTTGCCAAGTGGAGGCGCAGTCTTGCTGTGGTGATCCGCAATGCTCACATACCGAGGTGTTATCGTCGCCTGTGCGGGGGGGGAAATTGACTGTGGCAGGCGCTGACGCTTTCAGGATGCGTTTTAGGGCAGGTCCCTGAGCGAGTGTTTCGAGTTTGGCTAGTGGGGGGAGGGAGGATCCAAGCATGCTGGCCGCAGGCCTAGATTCTGGGCCAGGGCCGCGCGACCTCGCCAGGCCCCCCCTCGCCCGAGACGAAGTCGCTTCTTTCAGGACGGTCGTCGCTCTTGCGCAGCCGTTTCCCCGATAGTCTCGCCTCGACGCAGCTGGCCCTTTTTTTTTTGTCTTGGCGGCCAGGTTGTCAGAGCCTATCGTCGCGGACGCACCTGCTCTCATCAAGACGTTGAAATACCTCCACAGCTCGGCCAAGCAAGCGATCGCGGCTTGGGCAATGGATCCAGTCTCGCTCGTTTTCGTCTTGGCTGGCGGCCAGCGGCACTGGCGACGCTGGTGGCCAGCGATGCTGGCGGCCCATGCTGCTTGGCTCATCGCGGCAGCCGGCTCCTTCCTGCGTGCGGACTGAAGCGCGCGGTGGCCCGTGCCGTGGCCGTCGCGACTCTTGCCGTCCTCGGGGCCGACTGCCGACGCCCCAAACCTCAAGGTTCTGTGGCGCGACGCTTTGTTTGGCGATGTGCACCGTTCCGATTGGCATCGTGCCGAGCTTTGCTTTTCCGAGATGCTCTCGTCCCAGTGCCCGTTACGTGGGGCCTCTCCAGGGCTGGCCATGGTTTACGGTGAGCTTACATTCCATGCGCTGTCGCGCCCTTCCTCCCGCCCCGGGGCTGACCGACGCAATGCTGTCGAGCTTGCGGTCATCTGCGATTCTCTTTCTCGGCGATGTGCTCGCGTGTCCGGTGGTTGCTGCCTGGGCGGATGCTAGCGGGTCTGTCTGCCAAGGGGGGCGCAGCTAGGGGAAACCTAGCTCTGCGCGGCCTCCCGTGCCTTGGCAGGAACTGTTGAGTGGACGCGCATGGGCGACTGGATGAGCGCTCAAATCTCGTTCTCGTGGTGCGAGTCGCCGTAGAGGATGCTGAAGCGAACTCTTGACGAATTTGAAGTGCCATCTGGATTTGGTGTCTTTCTTTCTTCCATGGTGGTGGGAACTCCTCATTGGAGCTGTGCGATCTCTGTGCCACTACTGGGGTCTGGAGTGGGCCCCGAAGGTGTGCTCGCTGAACTTTCCTCTTTCTGTTAGTTGTCTTTGCCGCGCTGCTCCGAGCCAAACCCGCGCCCGTGTCCAGGTCCTGTTGTGCGCGGGGGCCGGCGACGTTGCGTGCTCTGAGGCTGGGGGGGGGGAGGAGGCGGGAGCGGGGCCCTGCAGCGGGTTTCGGTCCGCAGAAGCTCGGCCCGTCATCCCCCAATCCCTTTTGAAGGTCTTCGCAGTGAGGTCTCCCGTTTCTCCTTCGTGCTCTCCCCTCTCCCCTCCTTGTGTCCCATTTCCATCGCCGTCGGCCGCCCTCCTTTCTAGTAGGCGCTGGCGGGGCGTCGGGGCAGGGCAGGGCGGGCGGCGGAGGCGGAGGGCGAGGGGGTGGGAGGGGCGAGGGGCGCTCGCAGGGGCCGAGGTGCGAAGGGCGAACGACGCGCGGGCAGAAGGCGAACGAGAGGGGGGCGAGACAGGGGGTCTGAAGGGCGAGGGGCAAGCGATGGGAATGGGTGGTGGGCGTCGCTGGTGCCCATCGTGGTGCAGGTGCGCGTCGATGGTGCTGATCCTCGTGGGTGTTTCTCGTCGCTGCTGGTCGCCCTGCGTTGTTGGCCACGCGGCGTCTCCGGCCTTCAGTTGTCCACGCTGCGACAGCAGGCAACCGCGCGCGCAGTGGCTCTTCAGCTGTTTCGCTTTACTTTGTTAGGTTCTGCGTTTGTCCACGCGCAGAAGCGGATGGATCGAGAAACGGCCATGCGGGCATTCGCGTGGAAGAAGACATTGGTCCAGTCCACGTCGGAGCCATGCTCGCTGCACTTCGCGATCTCGGTCCCCCAGAACCCGCGCCACATCGGCAGTAATGGGGGCAGTGTTATGTTGCGCAGTGGGCGGGCGACGCACGTGCCGTGCGTGACCGCGAGAACTTCGGATCTCGCCGGGATGCCGTTGGTGTCCTTTCCTTTTCGTTCTGGTGGTGTCGGTTGTGGTCAGTGGACAAGGGGCACATGTCAATGCTGCTGTATGCTGACGCCGCGCCGCTGGTGGGTGCATCCCGATTCAATGTCAATCGCTCCTGTTGGCTGTTGCGGGCGCTGCTGACATCTTTGGGGCAGACTTGTGTTCATATAAGTTCCAGATGATGTGCGTGAAATGCGATATTCAAGTGGCCGCCCTTGCTGGCGCCGCTATCGCAGCGAAAGGGCGCATTAAGTACTCCGGGGAAACGTTGTGCAGCGCAGGCGAACTTTGGGGGGAACTTACAAACGAGCGTGATGGACACGGGGTGTATTTTGCAATGTGGACGCACGTGGCAGCACAGATCGATCACCAACGCCAGACAGCTGGAAGTCTTGCGACACGATGCATTCCTTGAACGCTGCTTGGTTAGACAAGGTGGGGCGAAGAAGAATCGATGGTTTCCAAGCTCCCTGCCTACGTTGTATCCCACATATACCTCACGCATCAGTCTCGAGGGTGCGGACAAGACAGTGCTCGAGCAGGCCAGGCGATCGAGCTGCGCATCTCAAGTCCCGCGACACCAGCTGCTCGGGTTTGGGCTGGCGACCGTGATGTGCTGCGCGCTCTGGTTTTCGAGACTCGCAGCCTGCGGCCCGCCAGTGGGGAGTTGCGGAAACCTGCGGGAACGACCCAGGCACGAGTGGGCGGAGGGTCTATGCGAGAAAATCCCCCCGCGTTTCTTTTCTGAAATCGCCGGGCAAATCTGCGCTGGCGACGAACGCAGCTGGCGCAAGCTCGCGGTGAATTCTGCCTTCAATGCTTCATTTTCTTGCCTTCGTACCAGCAGCGAGCAAAGCTTGCGGCCGGATCTCGCCTGTGCGCCGGGCGGCGTGTCGCTCCTCTGCCTGCCCGTCTCCCCCTGCAGGGTTGAACGCCCGGCCTCGGGCCTCGAAAGCGTAAATCGGTTTTGGAGGTCTTGCTGTGGTTCCGAACCCCCCGGACTGGCAACGTCTAATCGAACGGGCGGGAATGTTTTTTTTAGTTTTGGCGGTTTTGACGAGCGTTCGATTGCAGCGCATGTGTTTTTTTTTGGGTGGGGGAAGTGCAACCTGTTTTCTTAAATGGTATCTGGTATATTCGGCTTTTGCGGGTAATTCTGCTCGGGCAAGCGGGGTTCGGTTTTGCAAACTTCGCGGGTTTCGAAACCGACCGCGGACCTGCAAAACTGGTAGGTTTGTACTCGGTGTTCGGGCTTTTGTTGTTTTTTGGCGCACTGCGGGCTTGGCGAGATAGCAAACGCCGCCTTTGAGCGCCGCGCTAGGGGGCCGCTGGTGCGGAGCTGAAGCCTCCGTTCTTGGCGAGGATGTTTCGAGCGAGGCGCGCGCTTGGGCTCGCTGGCGCGTCTCTTGCTTTCATGGCCCGCGCGATCGCCGCGATATGTCAGCCCATGCTGGTCTTTGCAGGGCGGTAGCGAGGTCGTAACGGGCGGTAGTGTGGCCCATTCTCCGCGTACTTACCCAGCGCAAGAGGGGGCCACGACGCGGCAACGGGCGGCAGCGGGCAACGTGGCGGATCGTGGGGGCACCCACCCAGCGCATGAGGCAGCAGCGCGGCAGCAGGCAGCTGCGGGTGCCAGCGTGGCGACTTTTCGGCAGTCTCACGGGTGCACGAGGTGGGAGGCAGCGACGGGGCTGCCACGAAGTGGGCGACGGGCGGCAACGTGGCGACATTTTCGGGGCACTCTCCCAGCGCACGGGGCGGCAACCCAGGGGGCGTCGCGCGCGCAGCCAGCTGCGGTTCGCATTGCCTGGGGCTTAGCCTCCAGAGTGGCGGAAAATTATGGGAGGCCGAGCGGTCCTACATGCAGGTGTTGGCCTCGCCCGAGCTCGCCCTGGGAATTTTGTTGGCAAGGTGCCTGACAGTCCTGGGGGGGCAGGGGTGGGGGGTAAGGGATGCATTGGGGGATGTGGCATGGGTGGGGGCAATGGGGGCCGAATGCGCGCTGATTCCGCCGGCCGGGTGGCGGCTCTTCGTGGGCGCGGAGAGGAGGCGAGGCGATTTTTTTTTTTTTTTTTTTTTGATTTGCTCGCGGGTGATCGTCTGCCGAACACTCCTGCCCGTGGCGCCGAAACGACGAGCGAGGGGCCCGAGGAAGGGGCCGAAAGAAGCGAGGGACGGAACACCAGGACCCAAACAACGCCGAGCGAGGGACCCGACCGAAGAAAAAGGGGCACGAGAACCACGGGGGCCCGAAGAGTGCTCCACTACATCACGCACCTCCTGGTTGAGAGGTGCATCAATTGCTCTGGAACAGCCCTGCAAAGGTTCTGCAGAGTGCAATTACATACTCCTCCACCTCCTATCATCTCATACCTCCTCCCCCAACCAACTACGTACGCATAGACAGGCGGGAGGGGATGGAGGAGAGGAAGATCGCTGACCGCGGAAGGGAAAAATGGAAGAGAGGAGGAAGGCCAAGGTCATCAGATGCAGCCCATGCCCTCAGCCTCATCCTCATCATCCAATTCCTTCAGCAGGGCAGCTGCACTGGCACGGGTGGCGTCCGCCTGGGCCATGGGAGCTTCGTGAGACAGCCGAGGAGGACGGCGTCCACGATGCAGCGCACGATCGTCTTGGTGAACCACTGAGGCCAGCGTAGAGGGTACTGCGGACCTCGGTGCAGACAGCCTGGTCGTCGGACACGGGACAATCGAAACCGTAGTCGACGAGGCCGGAAGGATGCCAGAAGTCGGAGCACACCTGCGGGGCATAGAAGGCTTAGCCGTAGACGAAGTCTCTATAGCAGCGCTGGTGGTTGAAGCGGTTCGCAGTGTAGACCTCCCAGCTCCCGAAGCCAGCGAAGAAGGATCTGCGGACCTCGGTGCAGTCAGCCTGGTCGACGGACGTGAAGCCTTCGCAGCCGTCGTCGACGAAGCAGGAAGGATGCCAGGAAAGGAGCACGCCGAAGAAGCCTGTGACGCCGTAGCCGACGGTGGGGTAGAGGAGGCCATAGTCGCTGAAGCAGCTCTCGGGGTAGAGGCGACCGCAGCGAGCTCCACACCGCCAACGCGAACGGGAGGATCATCAGGTACATCATTGGTATGTTTCTCTTGCCCCTGATCTTGAGGTCCACCGGCAGCGCAAGAGCCGAGCGGCACCATCGCCTTGCACGCGGTGTGGAACTCGAACAGGGTGTCCTCGTACCGCTGCGCCGAAAGGTGTCGGACCATGTGGTACGAGATGTCGATCCGCTCGGCGGCTTTGGCCATGCGGCGGTCGATGATGCCCGCGGCACGCGCAGCGCGCGCAGCCACGGTGAGGCCCTCGAAGACACGGCCCGTGCGGACCTCGATGGCGTCGAGGAGCCCGTCCCTGAGCAGGTAGAGGCGCTGCGCCTTGGCCCCGAAGGCGGCCTCCATTGCAGGGAAGAAGAAATGCCTGACAGGCGCGCCGCGGACCCAGCGCTGGCAGAACCAGCGCCTTGAGCCAAAAATGGCTACGGAAGGCAGGGCGATAAGGAGGGAGGAGGAGGAGGAGGAGGAGGAGGTCGTGAGCCTTGAGCCAAAAATGGCTACGGAAGGCAGGGCGATAGGAGGGAGGAGGAGGAGGAGGAGGAGGAGGAGGGGATGAGGAGGAGGAGGAGGAGGAGGAGGAGGAGGAAGGAGGGAGGAGGGTAGGAGGGAGGAGGAGGAGGTGAGAGGAGGATGAGGAGAGGAGGAGGAGGGGAGGAGGGAGGGGAGTGGAGGGAGAGAATCGGAGGAGGGTGTGGGAGGTGGAGGTGGAGGTGGAGGTTGGAGAGGAGGAGGAGGAGGAGGAGGAGGGAGGAGGAGGAGGAGGAGGGGAGGAGGAGGAAGAGGAGGAGGGGAGGGAGGAGGAGGAGGAGGAGGAGGAGGAGAAGAGGAGTGAGGCAGGAGCAGGGGAGGAGGAGGAGGCGGAGGAGAGAGAGAAAGAGAAACAGGCAGGACCGATAGTACAATTACCAATTAGAACAAATTTCCAACCCTCCTGTGTTGGGTATTCGTTTTTGGTAGAGCACTACGGTCTCCACCTTCCTCTTTTCCTCCTCCCTCCCTCTCCTCCTTCCTCGCTCCTCCTCCTCCCTCCTTCTCCGCCTCCCCTCCTCCTCTCTCCTTCTCCGCCTCACCTCCCCCTCCTCCTCCCCCTCCTTCCCACCTCCTCCTCCCCTCCTCCTCCTCCTCCTCCTCCTCCTCCTCCTCCTCCTCCTCCTCCTCCTCCACCTCCACCTCCTCCTCTCCTCCTCCTCCTCCTCCTCCTCCTCGTAGCTGGCATCGGCGGCCGCACACATCCTCCTCCTCCTCCCCTCCTCCTCCTCCTCCTCCTCCTCCTCCTCCCCTCCTCCTCCTCCTCCTCCTCCCCCCCCTCCTCCTCCTCCTTCCTCCTCCTCCTCCTCCTCCTCCTCCTCCTCCTCCTCCTCCTCCTCCTCTCCTCTCCTCCACTCCTCCTTTCCCCTCGTCCTTCCTCCCTCCATTCTCCTCCTCCTCGTTTTCTTCTTCCTCCTCCTCCGCCTCCTCCTCCTCCTTCTCTCCTCCTCCTCCCTCGTCCTCCTCCTCCTCCTCCTCCTCTCCTCCTCCTCCCCCTCCTTCTCCTCCTACTCGTCCTCCTCCTCCTCCTCGTCCTCCTCCTCCTCCTCGTCCTCCTCCTCCTCCTACCCCTCGTCCTTCCTCCCTCCATTCTCCTCCTCCTTGTTTTCTTCCTCCTTCTCCTCCTTGCCTCGTGACGTCGCCGTTCCTTGGGGGGCTGCGATCCGCGAAATTGTCGCCACTTTCGTTGGCTGTACAGCGGTGGGGGTGTCCCACGCAGATCACCACGAGACCTCGCCGTTCCCTGGGGGCTGCGATCTGCGAGACTGTCGCCACTTTCGTGGGTTTCTGGGAGGTCCAGCGGTGGGGTGTCCCACGCAGATCACCATGAGACCTCGCCGTCCCCTGGGCAGCTGCGATCTGCGAGACCGTCGCCACTTTCGTGGGCTCCTGGGAGGACCAACGGAGGGGTGTCCCACGCAGATCACCATGAGACCTTGCCGTTCTCTGGGGGGCTGTGATCTGCGTCGCCACTTTAGCGGGCTCCTGGGAGGTCCAGCGGTGGGGTGTCCCACGCAGATCACCACGAGACCTCGCCGTTCCCTGGGGGCTGCGATCCGAGAGACTGTTGCCACTTTCGTGGGTTCCTGGGAGGTCCGGCGGATGGGTGTCCCACGCAAATCACCACGAGACCTCGTCGCCCCCTTGGGGGCTGCGATCTGCGAGATTGTCGCCACTTTCGTGGGCTTCTTGGGTGGCCAGCAGAGGGGGGTTGCGATCTGCGAGACTGTCGCCAGTTTCGTGGGCTCCTGGGAGGTCCAGCGGAGGGGTGTCCAACGCAGATCACCACGAGACCTCGCCGTTCTCTGGGGGGCTGCGATCTGCGAGACCGTCGCCACTTTCGTGGGCTCCTGGGAGGTCTAGCGGAGGGGTGTCCCACGCAGATCACCATGAGGCCTCACCGTTCTCTGGGGGCTGCGATCTGCGAGACTGTCGCCACTTTCGTGGGTTTCTGGGAGGTCCAGCGGTGGGGTGTCCCACGCAGATCACCACGAGACCTCGCCTTTCTCTGGGGGGCTGCGATCTGCGAGACTGTCGCCACTTTCGTGGGTTTCTGGGAGGGCCAGCGGAAGGGGGGCTGCGATCTGCGAAACCGTCGTCACTTTCGTGGGTTCCTGGGAGGTCCAGCGGAAGGGGTGTCCAACGCAGATCACCACGAGACCTCGCCGTGCACTTGGGGGCTGCGGTCTGCGAAACCGTCGCCACTTTCGTGGGCTCCTGGGAGGTCCAGCGGCGGGGTGTCCCACGGCGACCACCATGAGACCTCGCCTTTCCTGGGGGGCTGCGATCCGCGAAATTGTCGCCACTTTCATGAGCTCCTGGGAGGTCCAGCGGAGGGGCTTCCTACGGGGACCAGCATGAGACCTCGCCGTCCCGGGGGGGCTGCGATCTGCGAAACTGTCGCCACCGATCCCATGAGGCATGGGCGACCGGGTATTTAAACCTCGCGGCGGTCAGGCATAGGGCTGGTCACATGAAGCACAGGCAGGTGTGATCCCAACTCTGCTTACAGTCACCCCGTGGACGCACGACCTTTCCCCGTCGCATAGCGCATGGCGCTGTTAGATCGCACATCGCGGCGTGTGCGAGCGCCGCGCAGCGAATAGCGCATGGTTCTGTCCGTTGCCTATGCCGCATCCCTTCTTCAGCTGCCTGTTGCTTGTAATGCATGCGGGCACATGCTACGTTTAGCGCAAGGCGCTAAACAATGCGATGCGAACACAGCTGTCTTGCAATGCGAACACATCACAAGGCGCTGCTACTCCCACGGATTACCCTCCACATGTTTCCGCTCCCCCTCGTGGTCGCTCTCGTGCCAACGACCTGACTCTTAAGAGTGACGCCGCACATTTGAAACATCTGAGTCTGGCCCGACTTTGGCGACGCGCTCAAAGGGCGTTGCGGATCATTCAATGATTGTTTTTGTATTGGGCGCTCCGATGTACATTCGCCACATTCCTACAAAGGTTGGGCACGCTCCAGGGTTATGATTATTTGCTTTGCCTCCCGACGGGATGGGCTGTTCTATTTGGAGGCGAAAGCGATTTGGCCCGTCCCGACCGCCGCGCTTTCCGCGGCCGCCAGGCCCCAACGCCACCCTGTCTCCTCAATACCCCGCCCCGTGAGTATGCTATACGGCATGACGAGGTCATGTCAGACGAGAACGAGAAGGTACGACAGTGCAGTGACAGCCGCGGTCCGCAAGGCGCCGAAGAGCTGGGCAACGTGGGACCGCGTCTCGTCCACGCTCACGCGGCGCGCGACAGCCGACGTTGCAATGCAAACGCGCGCGCGCGCCGCGGTCGCCGCCCCAACACGCGACAAGCCAATGAACATGCAACTCCGAATTGCGGGAGCAGTTGCTGGAGGTAGGGGCGGGCCGGTGCAGAACGCACGCGCGCACACGCGCGAACAACGCAGTTCGCGCGCGCCCGCCACCAACTCCGCCCTGCCAGAGAAATTCTGGGTGAGCCTCACGTTCGCCCATTTAGGCTGCAGTGCCGTTCTGAGGGGTGAAGCTGCATCTGCAAGTTCACCGTTTGCACATCCGCTACGCTGGAAGCTGTTCGATTCACGCGGTGGGTTCATGAATTGCTGGCTTCTGCGGGGTGAGGCTTTCT
>CAUYUJ010014401.1:323897-361397 GCA_963575745.1 Prorocentrum cordatum | reverse complement strand
CCGCAGCCTGGACTGTCCGCCACCACCGAAGAGATCGAGACGGCCCGTGGCACGGCTGAGGCCAGACGTGCCTCGCGAGCTTGGCCACCCGAGGACGGGGCGCAGACTGCACAGAAAAGCAGTGTCTCGATGCACTGCCCGCAGCCGTGCCGCGAGCCCCGTCTGCTGCGGCTGCTTGACGGGGCCGCGGCCCACACGCCGCGCGCCGGAAGCTGCGCCGCAGCCGTCCGACGAGGGGCGAGCGGGCACCCCCAACCCGTCCGACGCTCCCCCCTCCCCGGGCGCCACGGGGCAGATGCCCCTCCGACAGCGCTTTACCCGGGATCCGTCCCTCGCGCGGCCCCCTGCCTGAGCCACGTTGGAGTGATGGGGCATGGGGACGGTGTAAGCGAGGTTATATATATAGAGAGAGAGAGGTGTACGCATATTCATAAACACACACATATATATACACTTATGTTCGGATATGTGTTTATTTCACTTCCAAGAGGTACTCATGCCGTGGCCATAGGTTGGCCCTTTTCCGAGAGAGGTGTCGGGAGGGGGGAGGAAGCAATGGAGGAGGGTGGAGGAGGGAGGAGGGAGGGGGAGAGCAGGCAAGGGGGGAGGGCCTGTCCTCTCCTCTTCGCTTCCCTACAACTGTGTCCCCTCTCCCCCTGCCCCCCCCTCCCGTCCGCAGTCCTCGCTGCCCTGGATGTGTCTGGCTCTTGACCCGCCGCCCCCGTGCGTGCGCTCTTCGCTGCAAGTCGGGGGTCGCAGTGCCGTTCGCCAAACAGTGCCTGCGCTTCCTTGCCTCCACTCCTCACAGGAAGTGCCTGGACGGGTCCGCCGAGGCCGCGGGGGCACTTGCGGCCAGGGCCCCGGGCGGCAGCGCGCCGGTCCAGCAGCGTGGTGAGGCAGCGCCCCTGGAGGCGGGGTCCCAGGGCGTCGCCGAGGCGGCGCCTGAACAGCACCATCTGCGTCTTTGCAGGCTCTCTCCCCCCGCCGTAGGGTGCCTGGCTAAACGTGGCGGACAGACGTGGAGCCCCCAAAAGCCGAAGACGCCCTGGCGCCCCGGTCGGTGACCGCCCCGTGGGCGCTCCCCGTGGGCGCGCCCCGTGCGCGGGGTGGGGCTGCCGGAGCCTTCACCCGTGGCCCGCCTCGTGCGGCGGCTCGTGCGGCGCCCGGTGCGCCGAGCGGGTCATGCCGGGTGTTTGTTCGCCTCGCGGCCGCCTCGCGGGCGCCCCCCGTGGGCGCCCCCCGTGGCCGCCCGCCGGCGCCTAGCATGGGCGCCCCTCGGGCCCAGCAGCTCCCCAGTGGGGCTTCCTGTTCTCCCTGCTTCTTCCGACGAAGGCCTCCCAGCAGTTGCTTCCTGAGGTTTGGATTGGCCAGGGTCAGTGGATCCGCGATCCTCCGGGGGGCGGGGCGGCGCGGGCGCGGGGCGGGGCACCGCGTGCTCAGCTGGCATCACACAGCAACTACCGCATCGCCTTGCAACGCAGGGCTTTCACCACACAGAGTGCTCCAGACGCAGGAGGCACGACGCAGCTCGTAGCGCAGGGCTGGCACGGCACACGTGTAGCGCATCTGCGTTTCTGGTGTGTGTACCTGCTGCATCGGTCAGGGTTGCACCACCCACTTTGCACCAGGCACAGGCCACCACATAGTTTATACCACAGAGCTCACCACATGAATTTCGCCACATAGCGTTTACCACATAGCCTGCACCACCTAGATGTCACCACATATTTCCCACGTAGATTGCACCACAGGGATAATTCGTATTCTTCTTCTTCTTGTTATTATTGGTATTTTTGTTTGATCTTCTTGTTCACTCCCTTCATCTTCTTCCGGTGGCTGGCCGCCCCTCCGTGCGGCGCCCGCAGGGCAGCGCTGGTCCAGTGTGGCGAGGCCAGCCGAGGCCGCCGCGGAGACATCCCGCAGCACCGTCCGTGGGCTTGGGCCTGGGTCGACCCCCCCGGGGCAGGGCGGGGCCCTGCTTGGAGCCTCGCGGGGGCGGCCCGGAGGTCCCGGCCCGTTCGGCGCGCTGGGCAGGCACGGCCTGGACCGAGGGGCGGGCCTCCCTGGCGCGGCAGGGTCACAAGGAGGGAGGCTGCGCTGTCGGCCAGGCAGCGACATCCAACAGCTCCTGCTCCTCTCTCCGCCGTCCTCCGTCCTCCGTCCTCCGCCTATTCCTCCTTCCTTCTGTCACATCTCTTTCTCTCTGGCTTGTTTCCCCCCTGTGCCTCTTCTGTTTCCCTTCTCCGCTCCCTTCTCCCTCCTGTTTCCCCCTTCTGTCCGCTCCCTTCTCCCTCCTGTTTCCCCCCCCTGCCCCTTCTTCTTTCTCATCCTCTTCCTTCCTCTCCTCATCCTCCTAGAGGTGTTGCACTGAACCTGGCACTCGCTGCTACGAGAAGTCGGGCCTCTGGGCCAGCTGCCTGGCCAGCTGCATGCCAGGCAAGCACGAGGACGATGGACTGGCACAGTGCAGGGATAATAAAAGACGATGTGGAGGAGGTAATATGGGGAGGAGACTGAGGAGGAGGAGGCAGATGAGGATGGGGAGAGAGGAGGAAGGATTTGGGGAGGAAGCGATTTGAGAGAGGACGGGGAGGGGAGGACGGGATGGGGAGCGAGGGGGGGGGAGGGAGAGGGGCAACTCTCTGTCTCTCTCTCTCTCTCTCTTTCACCCTCTTTATATCTAAAAACATTGCTGACATGTTTCTGTCTGTCTCTCTCTCTCTCTCTCTCGCTATATATACACATATCTCTATCTCTCTGTTTCTCGCTGTATGCCCATCTTTCTTTGTGCTCTCTCTCTCTATGTACTCTACGTGTGCGCACTAACGCTTGCAGATTTGTATGAATGCACATGTAAGCGCGACACACACATACATACATATATCCATGCAAACATACATACACACATACATGCATGGACACATACATGCATACACACATACATACATGCAACAATACACACATACATACAAACATACACACATACATACATACACATACATACATACATACATACGTGCATGCATACACACATACATGCACCATGTCTTCACACGCACATGCATACATACATACATACATACACACATACATACATACGTACACCATACACATATACGTACACACATGCATACGTTCATACATACATACACACATCGATCCATCCATATATATATATACACATATACATATATATATATATATACGTACGTACGTACGTACGTACGTACATACACACATGCATACATACACATACACACATCTATGATACATGTATGTCTGTGTACAGGAATGTAGGTCTGCCTGTCTGTACGACGGTATGCATATATGAATGTATGCATGCATGTAAGTATGCATGTATGCAAATATATATATATATATATATTATATATATATATATATATATATGTATGCATGACTGTATGTATGTATGCATCTACGTATGTATGTCTGTATGTATGTGTGTACGTATGTATGTATGCATATATGTATGTATGTGTATGTATATATGTATGCATGCATGCATGTATGCATGTATGTATGTATGTATGTATGTATGTAGGTATGTATGTAAGTGTGTGTGTGTGCATGCATGTATGCATGTATGCATGTATGCATGTATGCATGTATGCACGTATGCCTGTGTATATATATATATGTATGCAGGCATGTATGTTGTATGTATGTAGGTAGGTAGGTAGGTCGGTAGGTTGGTAGGTAGGTAGGTAGGTCGGTAGGTATGTATGTATGCATGTGTGTAAATGTGTATCCACACCACTTTTGACGCGCGCACGCACGCCGTACACACATCTATATATATATATATATAGATATAGACATTTGCACATATATATATGTGTATATCTTGACCTTCGGACCGTTGCGTCCTAATGCAGGGGCCCCACGGCCCATCTTGCGTCGTGTTGGGCCCATCGTGGCGGTCTTGGGGTGCTCGTTGGGCTCTCTTGAGGCCTCCTGGGGCCCTCCAGGGCCTTCTTGGGGCCATCTGAGGCCGTCTTGAGCCCTCCTGGGGTGGTCCGGAACCAGGCTCCCCTGTCGCACCTGGGGTTGTCCCAGATCAGTTTTTATGTATATACGTAACCATTTAGTACAGAATGTGCACACTTACAGACGCACATCAACATTCTGACATGATTGCACATCTATGCGCGTATGTGCATGCACAAATGCATGCGTATGTGCATGCGTGTGTGTGTGTGTGTGTGTGTGTTTGTGTTGTGTACATGTATATACATTTGCCCTGGGACCAGGGCCAGGGGCCTTAAAGGACAACGCCTCCAGGCCTCCCTGCCGGTGGCAGGGAGCCTGGGACCCTCGGAGACGGCCCCACAGAAACGCACCGACATGGCCTCAGAGAGCCCCAAGAACCACCAGGACAGTCCACGAGGCCTTTTTCTGCCCTGCTGCCTACTTCCCTCTCCCTGCTTGTGCTGCTGCTGTCCACGCGTTTCGCTGTCCATGCATTTTCACGCGCTGCGGAATATTACATCCTCTTTTGACACTTGAGCGTGCCAGTTTACGTCGTTACTCACGGAGCTTGAAAACAAAGGTCCACGAGGCCCCCAAGACGGCCTCAGACTGCCCCAAGACAGCTCGAGGTGTTCACAAGACGGCCCAAGAGTACCCAGAATAAGTTTTCAAGAGATCCCCGAGGAGGCGAGGCGCTCGAGGAGCTAGGACTTTGCTGCGACGCCGTCCCGACGCCTCCACCGCGGCGCCGTCTCGGGCCGCGTCGGGTGCGTCGGAACGTCGTCGCGGCAACGTAACGACCGCAGCGGGGCAACGGTCTTGGGACATCCAAAAGCCGAAATTCTGAACCGAGAGGGCGTCGTTGTCGTCGTCGTCGTCGTTGCCGGAGCCCGACTGTCAAAACTGTTTTCAGGCGTAGCCCGAAGTTGGTTCTCGCGAGGAAAATTGACTGAACTGAACTGAACTTAACATACTGGTCGCACCTGTTACGTGACGGTTTGATTCTTGGCCGCCGAGGGCGTAACCCATGGCGCAACCGATAGGAGACGGTTTGATTCTCGGCCGCCAAGGGCGCAACCTATGGCGCAACGGATCGGAGACGATTTTATTCTCGGCCGCCGAGGGCGCACTTTGTGGCGCAACCGATAGGAGACGCTTTGATTCTCGGCCGCCCTGGGCGCAACCTATGGCGCAACCGATCGGCGACGGTTTTAATTGTACTTTCGGCCGCCGTGGGCGCAACCTATGGCGCACCCGTTACGCAACGGTTTTATTCTCGGCCGCCGAGGGCGCAATTTGTGGCGCAACCGATCGGAGACGCTTTTGTTCTCGGCCGCCGTGGGTGCAACCTGTGGCGCAACCGATAGGAGACGGTTTTATTTCGGGCGTCGCCCGAATTTGGTTCTCGCGAGGTGAACTGATTGAACTGAATTAAATTGAGCAGACTGGTCACACCCGTTGCGTGACGGTGTTATTCTCGGCCGCCGAGAGCGCAACCCATGGCGCAACCGATAGGAGACGGTTTTATTCTCGGCCGCGGAGGGCGCAACTTGTGGCGCAACCGATCGGAGACGTTTTATTCTCGTCCGCCGAAGGCGCAACCCATGGCACAACCGATAGAAGACGTGTTATTCTCGGCCGGCGAGGGCGCAACATATGGCGCAACGGATAGGAAACGGTTTTAGGTTCGGCCGCAGAGGGCGCAACTGGTGGCGCAACCCATAGGAGACGCTTTTATGCTCGGCCGCCGAGGGCGAAACCTACGGCGCACCCGTTACGCAACGTTTTTATCCTCGGCCGCCGAGGGCGCGATCTATGGTGCAACCGATAGGGGACGGTTTCTCGGCCGCCGAGGGCGCAACCTATGGCACAACCGATTGGAGACGTTTTATTCTCGGCCGCGAAGGGCGCAACCTATGGCGCAACCGATAGGAGACGTTTTATTCTCGGCCGCTGGGGGCGCAACCTATGGCGCAACGTATAGGAAACGTTTTTATCGTCGGCCGCCGAGGGCGCGACTTATGGTGCAACCGATAGGAGACGGTTTGATTCTCGGCCGCCGAGGGCACAGCCTATGGCGCAACCGACAGGAGACGCTTTAGTCTCGGCCGGCGAGGGCGCAACCCATGGCGCAACCGATAGGAGACGGTTTTATTCTCGGCTTCCGAGGGTGCAACCTGTGGCGCAACTGATAGGAAACGTTTCATTCTCGGCTTCCGATGGCGCAACCTATGGCGCACCCGTTACGCAACGGCTTTATTCTCGGCCGCAGAGGGCGCAACTTGTGGCGCAACCGATAGGAGACGGTTTGATTCTCGGCCGCCGAGGGCGCAACCCATGGCGCAACCGATAGGAGACGGTTTGATTCTCGGCCGCCGAGGGCGCAACCTATGGCGCACCCGTTACGCAATTGTTTTATTCTTGGCCGGCGAGGGGTCGCAATCTATGGCACAACCGATAGGAGACGGTTTTATTCTTGGCCACAGGTGCCAGGAGAAGGAGGATGAGCAGGAGGAGGAAGAGGAGAAACGAGGCCGAGGTCTCAGACGAGGACGACGAACAGGAGCTGGAGCAGGAAGAAGCTGAGGAATACGAGGAGGATGAGGAGGAGGACGAGGAGGAGGTCGACGACGATCAGGATGGGGAGGAGGACGGGGAGGGATACGAGTAGTGCAAGGACGAAGTGTGGGTATTCGAATGCGTGCGGGGCTACGCCCGATTTATGCTCGCCGTTTGGGCTGGCGGTGGGGCCCAAGCGGCGAGCTGCCTTATGATTTTCGGGCGGCCGCGAGGGGCCGCTCGCCTCTCGTCCGCCCGCCCCCCTCTTTCTTGGAGGCTGTTTTGAAGTCTCCTGGGGCCGCTTGGGATCCCGAAGGGTTCACTTTTGAGCCTCTTGAGGGTCTCTCTGGGCTTCCTTGGGTTGCGCAGGGCGCCTCTGGGACCGCCTTGGAGCCGTCTTCGGGCCGCCTTAGGCTATCTTGGGCGCGTCTTGAGCCGCCTTGGGGCCATCTTGGGCTGTCTTGGGCCCCTTTTGTGGGCCCCTCTTAAGGTCCTCTTGGGCCGACTAGGTCGCATCTTGGGCTTCTCTGGGCCTTGAACGCCATCTTGGGGCCCTTTTGGGGCGATCTCGGGAGCCAGTGGGGCCGCCTTGGGCGCGTCGAGGTCTAAAACGACATATTTTTGAAAATCACATTCCCGAAAAGGAACATGTTTTTTTTTTGGTTGGCGGAGCCCTCTTGGGGGTCCCCTGCGAGCTCGCAGGAGGCGTTTTGGAGGCTTGCCATGCACCGAAAATGATTTTTCGAGCCGTCTTTGGCCGTTTGAGGGGTTCCTTGGGTGGCCGAACGCAATTTTTTGGGCGCCTGGGGCCGCTGTGGTGCCGCTTGGATGATTCTCAACCACCCTGTGGTGTTGGGTCCTTGTTTTGAAGAGAGCCTTCGTGGGGCCACGAAGCGTGGGAGGGGTGACCGAAGGCAGGGCGCTGCCATGCGGGCGTTGCCACGGGGGCCTTCGGTTGAGCGCCCCGTGGGGCCACGAAACGTGTGACGGGCGTGCCAAAATGTGGCTGCGCCGCCATGCAGGCGCTGTCGCTGTGGCCTGCGGTGGAGCTCCCTACGGGGCTACGGAGCGTTTGCGGGGTGTGCCGGCAATCAGGCGGTGCCGACACCTGGGCGCTGCCAGTGGGGCCTATAGTGGGGCTCCTTCTGAGGCTGCGAAGCGCGTGGAACGGGGGTGTGCCGAAGTGGAGGTGGCGCCGCCAGGCGGGCGCTGCCACTGCGCCTTCGGTGGGGGGGCTCCCTCTGGGGCCTCGAAGCGTGGGAGTGGTGTGCCAAGGCGACGGCGCCGCCATGCGGGCGCTGCCACTAGGGCCCTCGGTGGAGGTCACCCTTTGGGGTTGCGACATGTGTGAGGGTTGTGCCGGCATGGGCTGATGACGATGACGACGAGGACGTGTGGAGGCCAGAGGCAAGGAGAGGAGCAATGACGAGAGACGGGGCAGCGGGAGTGAGTGAATGACGCGGGGCGCTTCTGATTCGAAACGCAACATGATGGTTGCGAATAAAAGCGTGTGTTGGTAGTGTTGATCAAGACCATTGTGACGACGGCGAGTATGATGATGGTGAGGATGGTCATAATGGGAGTACTGGTGGGTCTCCTACTCAAACGATGTTGCTGCTCCTCTGTCTCTCCTTTCTCCAAGGACGATTCGCCAGCATATCGTGGACCGTGGACTTGTAAGCCCCTCGGGCGACCTGCTGGTACAGGACCGTTTCATTATCGCCGACCGCTGTCAGTGCTGCCCCTGGCTCGTCTCCTGCGCATCTTCGTGTTTTGTTTTTCTGGCCACTTCGTGTACCCTCCTTCCCTCGCCCTCTCATGTCCCACTTGCTCCCCCCCTCTCCCATATCCCCTTTGCCCCCTTTCCCGCCCTCAGCTCCCCCTTCCCTCCGCCCCTTCGCTCGTTCGTCCCGTCGTCCCGGGGAGGAGGCAGGGGAGGAGGCCGAGGAGGAGGAGGCCGAGGAGGGGGAGGAGGGAGAAGGGAGGAGCGAGGAGGCGGAGAAGGAGGAGGGACATTGTAAACCTACGTCGTAGTAGCGATGTTACAATAAACCCTTCCTCCAGGTTCCTTCTGTACAGGTTCTTTCAAGAATGGATCTTCATTGCGGGACGTGCCCCATTGGAAGACAACCGTCTGATACTCACCAATCGCAACAAATGCAACTCCTGGGACTTCAGCGCCGCGAATCATCGTGCCAGAACGCAAGTTTTAGAACTTCTTCACGGAGCCTTCAAACTGTTGGAAACTTTCACGTTGCGCCTTCAACTGGCTCTCGCCGTAGAGCCTTCACGGCGCTACGGCGAGAGCCACACTTTGATCACCCCCCGCCCTTCATCGGTGCAACTGTTGAAAGCTTGTTAGACGAACGTCCACGGCGAACAGGCGAGAGCCATAATTTGAAGGGCACCCGCCCTCCATCCGCGAAACTGTCGCAATATTTTCAGACGAATGTGCACGGCGCTACGGCGAGAGCCACAGTTTGAAAACGGCCCGCCCTCCATTTTGAAAGTGTCGCAATAATTCAACATGAATGTGCGCGGCGCGGAGGCGAAAGCCACATTTTGGAAGCGGCCCGCCCTTTCTCTGTGAAACTGTTGTAAATTTCAGGCTTCAGGATGATGAGTGGTAAGGAAGTTTCAGACGAAACGCCGTGCCAGCCCTGCCGACACGTCTGGGGGTGTGATAGAGAGGAGGTATTTTTACGGCAAAGGGATGGAGAAGTAGGAGGAAAAGAAGGAGGAAGCGGAGGAGGAGGAGGAGGAGGAGGAGGAGGAGGAGGAGGAGGAGGAGGAGGAGGAGGAGGAGGAGGAGGAGGAGGAGGAGGAGGGAGGAGGGGGAAATATTACTTCAAGAATGCAGCACGTGTGGCCGGCTATTGTATATCAAGGCGAGCAAAAGCAAGGGCAAGGCCAAACGTCGTCGAAGGAGGTCTGTCTGAGGTGTCACTCTTGTCTAACACTTTATATTCGGACTGGTTGCTAACTTGGCTGCGTGCGCAGACTGGTACCGCTTCCATTCTCTGCTCATGCTTGCAGTCTTCTATTCAGTAGGGTTACCAGCAGATTGGTAGGTCCCTGCCTCCATCTATGATTTCACATCGTACACATTTGATCGGTGAGCCTCCATTCTTACGGCTTCCTGTCGCTTGGAGGACCGCCACCTGTCTCGCGGCCGTTGCTGCGGCTAGTCTGGCGGACGGATCTGAATCTCCCTGTATTCCTCTGCTATCTCCCGTTCGCCTGCGCTGTGCCACCCCGACTCGACCGCACTGCTGCATGTTCGTTCGCTGCCTCCCTCTTGCCACCGCTCTTCTCCCTCCCTCCCCCCGCCTACGCTGCCCCCATGCTCTCCCTCTCCTCCGTCTGCTGGTCCGCTGGTGCCTCCCCTCCCTGCCCTCCCGCGTGCCAGTTCATTGCCTGCTGCCTCCTCTCCCCTCCCCCCTCTTCGTCGAGTCAAGGTGCACCGCTGGAGATTCGACACCGACTCTCGACAAAAGGGTGCGGCACGCAACACGCTGGACTCTCTCTTTTTTTGGTTCGCCTCCATGCCAATACGCTGTCCCTGCTGCATCCCGCAGGGTTCCCCTTGTCCTTGTACCATCCGGTCCTCATTTTCCTTTGCCCTTCCACCCATCTCCTCTTCTCCGAGCAGCAGCGCAACAAGGCGACTGCTATTCTACCGTCTGCCAGAAATCCGGCCCTGGTGGACTGCCAGCACGGTGCGTTTCCCTGAACGTTGGATCAGGAGGAATCCACCTCCTCCCCCTCCAGCCCCCCCGCCTTCCCCCTCCCAACCTCCTCTTCCTCGTCGTATCAGGACATCGTCCTGATCTTGCCGTGGAGTACGGCGGGCCCTCGATGGACATCGGACTACCTGCTGCACCACCGGGATCCCTCTCCTATTTGCACTCCCCTCGCCACCCTGCTCTGCATGCCAAGTGGTATCTAGGGGGCTTCGGAGCCTCGATGCAGAATTCTTTTATATCGTGAAGAGCGCTGTGCTGCTACCTTTGCGTGCGTCCCCTCTCCATCCATACGCCGCCAACCCAAACATCAAGAAACACGTATCCATCCACACGTTTCCCCCACTTCCGTCCCATTCACGGTCTGTGGTCATCTCCGTGTTCCCAGAGGCCGCTGCAGGTATCTGGAGTTTCAGAGCACATTCATTACACTGGCATAGAGACCCTCAACACGCACGCTGCACATGGTAAGGCACATGGTCAGCACGGCCCAGCACGACAACTTTTTTTGTTGGATCTTGAAAGTCATGGTCAGCACGTCACGGTAACTGTTCTGTATTACGAGAACTTGGCACGGCACGAGACGGCACGGTGTTTTTCCGTATTCTGAATCCAGCACGGCACGGCATTGCTGGCAGTTTTGGCATCATGAGAGCCAGAGGTGGCAAGAAACGGCACGGCACGACATCTTTTTTTCCATGAGGAAACGAAGCGCAGCATGTCACGGTTCTGACGATGTATTGGCATTCTGAAAGCGAGGCATGGAACGGCGCGGCAATGTGTCGCATCCCGAAACCAAGCATGGCATAGTACGGCACCTCAATTTGATCGCATTTGGATACCCAGGCGCGTCACGGCACATTCTTGGCGGTCTGCAAACAGGCATGGCACGGCATACTTCCTGATCCAGGCTCTTTCGATGACGCGGAGGTTTTCTCTTCTCGTAGTCGCAATGCAGCTGAGCGCAGCAGAATCGGGACTTTAGACTTCGTATGGAAATAGGAATGAATGTCAGGGGCAACGGAGATTCGCCAGTTACTGTTTTATGAGCACGCGTGCAGGGCACCGATCATTTCATGGCTTGGGTTACGTTGCATGTGGTCAGACAGACGATGCTTCGATGCTTGATCTGCTGTGTGCGGGAGACCCAGCGAGGCCTGAAGATGCCAGCGCCCATGTCAGAAGTTACAGTCGCCTCTCCAATCTTCTTCCTGCAGACAGAGTCGCCTGATGCCAGCGCAGCATAGATGGCAGGAGATGCCCCTCCTGGGATCTCGCTCCTGTGCTTCGCGGTGTCCCGCAGCGAGGGCACCGAGTTTCTGCTGGTCCTGAGCCAGGCGGTGGGACGGAACCGAAGCCGCTGTGCCCAGTTTGCGGGGACCAAAGGTATACACCACCATCACCTCCTTCATCCCGTCCCTCCCCCAGGAAGGAGGAGAGGAAAATGAGGGTGGAGGAAGATGGAGGAATCGACGTGGTGGTGGTGTATATTCTTGGGACCCGCGCAGTTTGCAGAGGCGTAGGAGGAAGAGGATGACGAGGGGAGGAGCTCGAAAAAAGAGAGGGGAGCGGGCGGGGCAACCCCGAGGCCGCTACGAATCGACCAGACGGATAGGCCTTCTGGAGCCGTGCCGCTCCCCGGCAGGTGCCCTGCGACCTGCACGTTTTGCCGAGCCCTGGTTGCCAGTGGTGAGCTGACATCGCCAAAGGGGGCACTCGTTCGAGACCGATGGTGAGCATGGGTAGCCATCCCGATGGTACCCTTGCATCCTTGCCTCTTCGGTTCATCCGTGACCATTTTCGGTGGCCCGCCGCGCTCGAAGACGCCTCAACATGGTCGTCCACGAGGCTTGCATCTTTACCCCGCATCCTCATTGTCAGTTTTGACCGTATAGGATGAGCTGCTGAAGCAGCCCGCCCGAGGATGACCTCCTGAAGCAGCTAGCCCTGCCCCTGCTCAGACCTCCAGCGTCTGGAGAGATCTCGACGAGGGTTTCTCGCCGATTTGGGCATCTGCAGGCAGTTTTTGCACCTTGGGACCGTCAGGTAGCTGCCTGGGATGAGCAACTGGCCCCATGGGGAAGGGTTGAGAGCTCCAAGGCCCGCGCACTTACACGATCACGTCTTGGGAGGTCTTCGATTAGGGGACCGACTACAGAGTTGATGAATCCCACAGTTGAAAGTCCCGTCGAACCTACAGACAAACAAAAACGTATAAGGTTTGTATATGTACGAAACTTGTACATTTTTGGAAAGAATCGACGGGCAAAGCAATTTTGAGGTAATTCATCTTTGTAGTCGATCCCCTACCCGAGGTCTGGACCACGGGCTTTTCTGAGAAGGCCGGGACCTTGGAGACGGATCCTCGAAAGTTCCCTCCCACACCTTCTGCCAGTTCCACGCCGGCGTCGGGATCTTCGCCTGCGACGGTCGGGTCCTGTTCAGCGATCGCGCCACCGATGTGCCGGACACGCAGGTGCTCCCCAGCTTCTGGGCGGAGACGCAGGCGCTCGGCCTGTGACAAAACGCTTGCGTGTGGTGATGACGATGACGACGGCGAGAGCGATGATGATGGTGATCACATCGCGATTATGCTGAAGATGGCGATGACTAACCGCATGCCCGCGATAATCAAGCAGTCCCCCCTGAACCCCTGAGTCATGAATATCCATGGGGTATTTATAGTTCGTAGGCGGGTGGAGCGGCGAGGCCGAACTTTATGACCACCAGGGAAAGTACGAATCGTACAGCGAGTCGTCTTATCATGATTCTCTTCTGTTAAAATCGGCATCCTTTGTTATCATCATCCACCAGAGCGCCAGGGTGCCCCCCGCCAGAGAGAGAGCGAAGTGTGGCTATACCATGTCATTTCGCAGGTTGTTCGCCCCTCCCACCCCGCCAGGGAGGCCCCGCCAGAGCGAGCGGGGTGTCGCTATACCATACCATACTATTTCTCAGGTTCCGTGCTCGTCCCACCCCATCCAGGGAAGGCCCCGCCAGAACCAAGAGCGAGGATGATTTCTCAGTCTTCATGCTCCCACATCTGTACATCGTACATGCCCACATGCGACTTGCCGGGACAATCTTTTATTCCCTACCTAGGTTCTGCCTAGAAGGGTTCTTATTCGGTTTGCTTTCTGGGCCGGGCAGTGCTAAGCGCCCCGGGCGGTTCCCCCAGTTGCGCTCCCTGGGCAAAGGCAAAAGCAAACGCGCGGTTCCCCCAGTTGTGCTCCCTGGGTGCCAAGCAACAGCAAAAGCAAAGGCAAACATGAAGGCAAAAGCGAAGGCACAATCATAGCATAGCGTAGCATAGCATAGCATAGCATAGCATAGCATAGCGCAGCATAGCATAGCGCAGCATAGCATAGCATAGCCTAGCCTAGCCTAGCCTAGCCCAGCATAGCATTGCGCAGTATCGCATAGCATAGCATAGCATAGCATAGCATGGCATGGCATGGCATAGCATAGCATAGCACTACTACTACTACTACTACTACTACTACTACTACTACTACTACTACTACTACTACTACTACTACTACTACTACTATACTACTACTACTACCGCTACTGCTACAACTACGACGGTGAGGAGAAGGAGGAGGACGGCGTTTACCGCTCCTACTAATGTTGCTTTCCTAGAGGCTCCAACTCCTAGGTAGGGTCGCACTGGGATAATTATCCACTGGGGCCTAGAACGTTATTATCCCCATGGTGTGATTATCACTGGCGCAGGGTTATTCTGATTGTGATGGTGATGGTGATGTTGATTGTGATGGTGATGGTGATAGTGATGGTGATCATGATGAGGACGATGATGATGCTGCTGCTGATGGTTATGACGATGGTGACAACGATGATGCTGATGACGATGATGATGGTGGTGATGATGATGACGACGATGCTGATGCTGATGCTGCTGCTGCTGCTGCTGCTGATGATGATGATGATGATGATGATGATGATGATGATGATGATGATGATGATTGCGTGGGCGACAACAACATCAACGATGACGACGATGATGACGGTTGTGATGATCACGGCGACGATGGTGACGACGGTGGTGATATTGACAACGACGATTATGATGACGATGACGGTTCGGGAGGTAACGGTGTGGATGAGGATAACGATGGTGTTGATGTGGATGATGGGGACCTGTTTGCCCGCGTACATTCAGAATGAGTGGCGCACCTAGTATTCACCAGCGCTGTTGGTTTAGTACGTGTTTTAGCATCTCCGTGCTGCAGTACGCAGAGGGCCACCGGTAGGAGAGGGAGGGCAGCGGCAGCGGTCCGCCCGTGGCGCCTGCAATTCCTGACCCTCGCGTGGTGCACTCCGCCGTATCAGCCTTCTCTTCGAGTGCAGCCTGGCCGAGGCAGAAGGTCGAGGTCGGTTCGGGGAGGGTACTCCAGATTTCGCCATAAAAGGGAGGAGGTCACAACCCTCACAGACGGGCAATTCCAGACCCCCCCAAACAAGCCATGAAGGGCGGCTTTTTGCCCAGACCCACTGGAACCCTCCAAGACAGCTCAAATCTGACCCCATCCCAAATCAGACCACCCCCCTTTTATTGTGAAATCTGGAGTACCCGAGTGTTCTTCGTGTTTGGTTGGGTATTCTCGTGCACCCCGTGGAGGGCACCCCTGCGTGTCCATCGTGTCTTGGCGGGCGGCGGGTCTCATGCTCTCGAGGGACGCTCTTCTGACCCAGGTCCGGCTGTATATTGCTCTCCTGCAGCATGCCTCGATGCGCCTCGTGCGCTTCCGATCAGCCTCTCCCCTGCTTTGTAGAGATTTCGTCCTCCTCCTCCTTTCTCCTCGGCTATGCGCTCGGAGGACACGCGCTCCCCAGTGTACCCGAACTCCTTTCTCCTCGGTTGAGGTATGCGTTCGTCGGTTGCTCCAGTAGCATCCCGTCTCCACGGAAAGCATTGAGCCCGACACGGTGATCTCTGCCAAACGGGTCGATGCACGTCTTGTGACGTGCGCTTGTGGAGCGATCATGGTGCATATCCTGATTTGATTCCCTCGTCTCGTCTCTTCCTCTTCCTCGCTTCTTCCTCTTCCCCGTCTCTTCCTCGCCTTGCTCTCGTCTCTTTCTCTTTGCCTATCTTTTTGCATCTGATGCAGCTTGGGCAGTCTGGGATGCTACTTTCGGCATCTTTGCGGCATTCGATTAGCCCATCCTCGCTCCCCGAAACAAAAGAAAATCCTAGTTTGATCCCTTGCCTTTCATGCTGACGAGTGGGACGTTTGCCGGGTGATTGCATTCTGTCCCCAAGAAACGCTGAGGACACCAGGCAAAACCCTTTCAATGCAAGTCAATTGTTTAATGAGCGAAGTAAGCATCCATAGTGGAAGTGCAGCAAGCCAGTGTGATTCTCCAGTTGCCCGGACACTTCAACTAGCAAGTCAGTGTGATTCTCCAGTTGCCAAGGTGCCAGGTGCATTCACCGCCTCGTGGGTCAACAGCAAGGGCTTCATGGACGCATGGGCCTGGATAGTTTCGGACGGCAACCTGGACGCGCATGATTGGGTGGCGAAGGTCGATCCAGACGCAGTTTTTTTTCCAGACCGGTTGAAGGTCCACCTTAACGACGGGAGATTCAAGGACGCGGCGAATGCCGAGGAGTTAGTTCTCTCTCGCGCCCTCGTGCACCTTGTGGCGTTCCGACCTTGTCCATTCCCGACTCACCCTCTGCGCCCTCGCTCTTCTATTGTTCTCCTGCCTTGCTTCTGCTCCTCTTCCTCCTTCCTCGCATTATTCCCATCTCCGTCTTTACCTTCGTTTCTTTCTTTTTCACTGTCGCTGCCTCTATGTCCATGTTTCTCTCTACCTCTGCCTCTGCCTCTACTTGCGTCTCTGTTGGTGTCTCTGTCACTGTTGACGCGTATTTCTCTGCATTTGTCTTAGTCAGTGTCTGCTTCTCGGTCGGTGGCTCCGTCTTCTTTCCCCTTTTCGTCTCTGTCTCTCTCTCTCTCTTTGTTTCTTGCGCTGTATGTATACAGGAGTTTCCCATGTGATCCCTAAAGAGTGCTTGCACTTCGGGCATCTTCTTTCTGTTTTATGGAAGTGGGCCTGGCTGGCCGTCTAGCGGCTATGTTGCCGCCGTCGCCGCCCCGTCACCGCCTCGTCGCTGCCCGTCGCCGCCCGTCGTCTGGGCCTGGCCGGCGGTCTGGCGGCTATGTTGCCGCCGTCGCCGCCCCGTCGCCGCCCCGTCTCCACCTTGTCGCCGCCCGCTGTCTGGGCCTGGCTGGCGGTCTGGCGGCTATGTTGCCGCCGGCGCCGCCCTGTCTCCGCCTCGTCGCCGCAAGATTGCACAACATCTCAACATATATTACACCGCATAGATTGCACAACATAGATTGCACAGCATATATTGCACAACATATTTTGCACGACATAGATTGCAAAACATCGAGTGCACCACGTGGATCGCACACCATCGTCTGACAACATGGACTGCACACTATCTATTGCTTCGCGTAGATTGCACAACATAAATTGCGCAGCGTCGTGTCACATAGATCGCACCGCAAGAACTTTTTCTGGGACCAGAAATTAAGATCTACCCCCCGCTGGGGTCAACGGCCCTGCCAAGAGTAGTACGGTTTTCATTCGAATATGCCCTTTGTTCATGTTTCATCGTCATATGAGTTCATACCGTGCCAGGCAGGACGGTATCGCCCCCTTCATCCCTGACATAGTAGACTTTGCGCGCGCACTCGTTGATCAGAAACCACCAGTGTTGCACAATCTAGTCCAAGGCCACTCGCGCGCGGCGTCGCGCGCGCATGCCGAAACCCTTCAAACACCGAGGGTTTCGTAAGGACTTCAAGACCGAGGCTCCCGAACACATATGAAGACGCAGAAATGGTTTTGTAACATGGGTTTTCCAAAACGCTTGCGCGCGCGCTATCGCGAATTCTTACAACAAGCCATCGTTCTTTCTTCAGATTTTACATCGACTGCGACCAAGCGGGCCTCTCGAGCGCGC
This sequence comes from Prorocentrum cordatum, assembly GCA_963575745.1. Classification (NCBI taxonomy): domain Eukaryota; class Dinophyceae; order Prorocentrales; family Prorocentraceae; genus Prorocentrum; species Prorocentrum cordatum. The sequence continues at coordinate 344,102 of CAUYUJ010014401.1, read as the reverse complement.
ATATCGAAATCATTCGAACGCCTTTGCGCGCTTGCTGGTGGGGCACGATCCGTGTCAAGTAATAGCATGCGGCCGCTCGCGCCCGTCGGCCGCGCGCGCATGTCGAACTCCTTCCAACATCTTCATCAGCGACACGTGGTCACCATCATCGTCATCGGCGTGATCAACATCGGCGCCGTCAGTGACCTTGTCGTCGTTATTGTCATCATCGCACCAGCATCGCTACTACCAAATCTTGCCTACCGTTGTCCACGTCGCCATAATACCGCGCTCGCCCTTCTTGGGCCGTCTTGAGGTTATTGTTGCGGATTTGGGTGAACCTGTGATTCTTTCGGGTTCCAAGGGGGCCCTCTTGTGGCCGTCTTGGGTAGTTTTGGGGGCCTTTTTGACCGTCTTGAGGCCATCTTGGGCCGTCTTGGGGCCATCTTGGGCCGTCTTGGAGGCATCCTGGACCAGCTCGGCGGCCTCGGTGGCCTGCCTCGGTCTTCTCGGAAACTTGGGAGCTCATATCCATCTTTCTTATGAGGGATCGAGTCCTCGGGAGCTCGGCTCCATCATGGCTTAACAAGCGATCGTGTCCTCGGGAACTCGGATCTGTTTTTCAAGGGGCGGGGGGGGGGGCGAGGCATGCGAGGGAGTGTTGCCCTGTCGGGGTCGCCCGGTAGAATGTAAAGGAAACCCTACCAGACAGCACATGGAATTCTACCACGCCTCAATGTTCTAGGGGAGACGGTGACGAATCCTCGGCAATGGCTGCCCTCGTGCAGGACGGCGCGTTCCTGAAGAACTGCTTCACCCCCGACTTGCAGCTGTACGGTTCGTTGGAGGCCCAGCCTGCTGCAGCATGATTCTCAGATTTGTGTTGCTCCTCACGCTCTCGATCTCTCTCCCTCTCTCTCTCTCTATGCGCAGTCGCGTAAACTAGTTCCACGATCACACCCCTCGGCTCGGGGCCACGTTTGCCCAAATGTCTGAATAGCAACGCTTGCGATATGCTTCCGTATTCGCGCGGGTCATGCCGAATGCCGCCAAGGCGAGAGTGACACATCGAGTCTTTGTCATGCTGGACGCTACGGGCAAGCTGAGCCGTCTGGAAGCTAGCTGCGCGTGCCGCTCCGAAAATGCTGGTCTTCCACGAGGTGCTCAGTCGTGGTGGCCAGCTTCCCGGTGGCATCCGCTCATGCTGCCAGTTGTTTTGGCTTTCCCTGCCCAGGCCAGGGGGGGCCGGCCAGAGCGCGCGCGAACCCCCCGCGGACGAGCCTCGGCCTTCCCTGACCTCCATGCAGGGCGCTGCCTCGGCCGTCTGGGCTTGCTGGACCTCCCTGCCAGCCTGTGAATACCTGGCCACGCGCAGAAGGGGGTAGGGGGAGGGGGGAAGGCTTCTTAGAAGCACCCCTGCTTCTTAGAAGGCGCGGGCCTTCTTTGTAGATGTAAGGCCGGCGCCTTCTAAGAAGCAGCCTCCTTCTGAGAAGCCTTCCCCCCTCTCCCTACCCCCTTGTGCGCGCCGCCAAAATACGGGCCCAGGGTGCTCAGGAAGGTGGCCAAACGGCCCCGGGAGAGCCCCGAGCGGCCCCAGGCACCCGCCAGACGCCCGGAGGCGCAGACATCATTCATGTCTTGTTATTTTGTGTGATCGTTGGGTGCTCGATTCTTCGGTCTTCCGGGCGTCCGCGATCGCCCATGAGACTCCAAGCGTCGCCCCGCAGCAATCCAGAAGAGCTTGCAGACAGTCCATGAGAGCGCCAAGACGGCCCAACAAGGCCCCAAGATGGCCCGAGGAGGGGCCCCTGACAGCTCGCGACGGCTCACGACGGCTCACGGTGGCCGCAAGCCGCCCCCGGAAGCACTCCAAATCGTCATCCCGTTCGCCGAGAGAGACCGCAGTTTGCAGCAAGGCAGCCCGAAGCAGTCCCCCGGAGGCCCCAGAAGGGCTCCCAGGAGGCCTGCAGAAGCCCGCAGGAAGCCCCTGAGCAGTTGCCGTCCGAGAGGCTTTCCACGGAAGAGCGTCCGCAAACAAGAGCTGAGGAGGTCGGGGAAGGGATCACAGGGTGAGGCGAGAGCCACGAAGCGGAAAAGGACATGTGAGAGAAGGAGAAGGACACACACACACACACATCCACACATCTCACAGCAACAACGACCAAAACGGCAACACGGAGTCATTGCGGATTTCTGCTCATTGACTTCTGTCTCATTCCGCCCGCAGTCCGAAAGTGAAGGACCGAGGTGCATGGCGCTAAGCGCTGGTGCAATCTTGTATATGCGTGCGTCTGTGTATGTACATATATGTGTGTACATACATACATATGTGTGTCGGTCTTAGCCAGCGTGGGCCCCAAACAGTGCGATTATATTAATTTATGTTGTGAAGTCTATGTGGTGCAATTCACCAGTGCTCAACTTGAAGTTGTCCACTACACTGCTCGCGTAAACATCCCACCCACCCACCCGCAACTTGGTTTGCAAACCGCATGCGGAAGCGATTGCGATGGGTGCTTGGTGTTAGCTGGTGCATCTCTGCGGCCGCGCTAGCCCGCGCATGCTCGCGCGCGCAGCGGCCAGCTAGTTTGGCGCGAGCGACGCGAACGCGGTGGCGCTGACCGCTCGGCACATCCCAGCGGGCACTCCAGTGCGAGTCGGCGACTTGGGCGGGCGCGGTGTCATGGCAACGTCGGCAACTGTAGACACGATGATGATAGTAGCGATGCTGGTGACGATGCTGACAGCGACGACGGGGCAGCCAGTGATGGCGCCGATGCTGATCACGCCGACGACGATGACGGCGTCTTCGCGTCGGTGATGCATGTTTTGGACAGAATTGGAAATGCGCGCGCGCGGCAGACGCGCGAGAGTGGCTCGCATGGTTCTGACGTGACACGATTTGACACGGATCGTGCCACCACAGCACGCGCTCAAGGGCGGTCGAACGATTTCGACATGCGCGCGCGAAGCCCGTTTGGTAGCATGTTCTGAACATGTTGAAACACCTACGGTTTTCTTCCGGATTCGCAAGGGCGCGCGCGCGCTTTTGTTGAACATCCGTGTTGCGAAACTTATATAGTTATTTGTTCCATAACATATACACATATATAATGTTGTTTGGACACTCGATTTTGCAATCCTTCCGGCATCGACGATTTTTTTTAAGGATTCCGGTATGCGCGCGCGACGATGCGCGCGTGTGCTTTTCGTCCCGCTTTTTCGCAAAAGGGTTCTCGCCACGGCACGCGCGCAAAGGGCGTTCGAACGATGTCGACATTCGCGCGCGCGAAGCCCGTTTGGTAGCATGTCCTGAACATGTTGAAACACAAACCCACGGTTTTCTTAAGAATTCGCAAGGGCGCGCCCGCACGTTTTTTTTTTGTTTTGGTTTTGTTTTTTTTTGTTTTGTGTTGTTTTGTTGTTTTGTTTGCTGTTTTTTTTGTTTCTCAAAACAAAAATCGTGTTGCGGAATTTATATAACTATGTATTTGTACTTTTATATGTATGTATGTATGTACGTGTGTATGTATATATATATATATATACATATACTGGACACTCGATTATGAGATCGTTTCGAGACCCAAAACATTTCTGAAGGATGCGGCATGCGCGCGACGACGCGCGCGTGTGCACTTCGCCTTTTGTCGCAAGGTTTTTTGAAATCTATAGTTTTTGATAAACGAGTGTGCGCGCATATGTTTTTTTGGGGGGCAGAGGATGGCGGGGGGGGGTCGTTACTGGCTGCCCATGGGGCTGTCCTGGGGCCTTCTCTTGGGGTGTCTCGGGGTCTCCTTGGGGGCCTCGTGTGCCGCCCTGGGACGATCTCTTTGGGGCCCCTTTTTGGCAGTCTCGGACGCCGTCAGGACGACGAGGGCGAGACTGTGCAACATTTGTATGTCTCCTTCGGGGATGGGGCGATTCTCGCGTCCTGGGGCCCTCTCGGCGGCCTTCCGAGAACACTTCTGGGCCGTTTTCGGGTCTTGTGGGCTGCCTCGAAGCCGGCCTCGATCCGATCCTTTTGGGGCTACCCTTGGCCGTGTCGACGCTCTCTTGGACTAGTTCAGCGTTGTGCTTTGGCCCTTCTGGGCCGTCTTGTGGATTTCTGGGGGCTCCGGAAGCACCGGGCGAGGCGCTGGCGAGTTCCCCGGGGGACCCCCCCCCGCTCAACCGGCAGTTTCGGCCCTAGCGGAGGGGGAACGGGGGATGGGGGCAGCCAAATGTCTCACACGCATTTTCACCCCTGGCAAGCAGGGGTTGGCGGATATTGTGCAAGCGATGTGGTTCAATCCATACGGTGTAGTCTATGCGGTGCAAGCTTTGTGGTGCAATCTATGCGATGCAACTATGTTGTACAATCTAGGGCGGCGACGAGGTGGCGATGAGGCGGCGACGGCGGGAACATAGCCGCCAGACTGACAGATAGGCTCAGCTCCTTTGTAGCAACAAGAAAGAACTCCTAACTGCAAGCGCTGTGTAGGGTATGCATGCCTGTATGTATGCATGTATGTTTGTACGTATGCATGTATGTATGTATGCATGCATGCATGTATGTCTGTATGTATGTGCGCCTGCATGCATATATAATTGTGTATGTACATGTGCGTGCATGAGTATGTGTATATGTAAAAATATATGTTGGTGCATCTGTATATGTATATGCAGTTGTATGCATAAATGTAGGTGCTTAGAGCTGATAAGGTATATGTGTATATGTATATGTTTTTGTACATGAACATGTATACGTATATGTACATGTGTATGTGTATGCCAATGCATATTTGTACGTATGTATGTATGCATGTATGTATGTACGCGTAGCTGCATGCATGCATGTACATATGTGTATGTATGTGTATATAGGTATGTGCATGTGTACATGTATGTGTATGTGTATGCCTATGTGTATGTGTATGTGTATGTGTGTGTAGGTGTAGGTGTAGGTGTAGATGTGGGTGTAGGTGAAGGTGAAGGTGAAGGTGTAGGTGGGTGTATGTATGTATGTGTATGTCTGTATGCATGCATGTGCTCATGCGTGTGTGTGTGTGTGTGTGTGTGTGTGTTTATGTGTGCACGTATGCATGCATGCATGCATGCATGCATGTATATGATATGTATTCATGCATGCATGCATGCGCGCGTGCGTGCGTGCGTGCACGGATGCTACACGTATGTGTGTGTGTGTGTGTGTGAATGCCTGCGTTATGCATGCACACATGTAAATGCACCTTTCGTGGCGTCGGGGCGAACGGTTTCGCAGGTGCCCGGAGGTCCCCAGAGGTCTCTCCAGGTGCCCGGAGGCCGCCAGAGGCCCCTGGAGACCCCCAGGCCCGCAGAGATCCTTGGAGGCCCCACGTGTGGCAGTCATTGGTCAAATCCCAGTCCTCGTTCGTCATTCTGCGGGTGGTTGTCATCTGCCTTGTCGTTTCCTGCGTCCGTTGCCACACTTCTGGTGAGGAAGAAGGCGGCTTTCAAGTGCAACCGGCATTCGCGTTACGACGGTGGTTCTTGAATCTTGCGGTCCGCTCCCATCTTCTCCTTCCAACCCAAAAAAGAAGAAGTCATTCTGCGGGTGGTTCTGAAGCTCAATTCTTGTTCTGTCATGCGTCCTGTCCACTTCAAACCGTGATGAGAAATCAGTGGCCTTGCAGGTTAGGGTCTTTTTTAGGGGGAAGGGCCAGGAGCGAGACCCTGGGCATGAGCTGGATGAGAAGGAGAATGAGGAATCGAGAATCGAGGGTTGCGGTTTTGTGATGTTCTTTTTGAGGGGGTGACTTCTGGAGAGGCTCATCTTTGCTCAAGCCATCTTTTGGCTCAACTTTGGCTGAGGCAGATTGGCTCAAACACTTTGTCTCAAGCAGTTTTTGGCTGAAGCGTTGATTTCTGAATAGTCATGGTTCAGGATCGCCGTAGGTGTGCGACATGCGGCATGGATCTCGACCCAGCGAGTCTCTCTCCGAGGCGACCGCAAATGCGGGCAGAAGGATAGAGAAGTGGAGAGCAGCGCTGCAATTGCTCCGTGAGGCATCCCTGCAATGTGTGAAGATCAACCCAGGCCAGTATGTCGCCGCTGCTAGCGCGTGCGGCAAAGTCCAGCAATGGCAAAGGGCGCTATCGCTTCTCATGCTCGAGATGCGGCAGGCGAAGCTGGAGCCCGACGTCACCTCTTCTACAGGGCCCAGAGAAAGCGCGTGCCAGACGGGCGCAGACCCGAAAGCTCCAAACTCGACCTGGCCGGCCCCGTCGGGCACCCCGGCGCGCCCTGGCCCGCCCCCATGAGAGCCCCGGCGGGCCCAAGACGGCTCCAGGGGGGCCGCGTGATAGCCCCAAGACGGCCGAAGGCAGTCCCGAGACGGCCTCAAGAGTCGCACGAGGACCCCAGGAGGGCCCATGAGAGCTCCCAGAGGGGCCCCAGGATTATGCCGAGACGCCAACATCTTTTTTTTTGTCCGTAAGGTTTTTTTTTTTTTTTTTTTTTGTTTTCTTTCTTTTTTGTTCGGGGGGGGGGCAACGTTTGTGATGTTCCCGCCTTTTCGGGCTTCCGATGCTCCACGACGGCCCAGGAGGCGCCCAAGATCGTCCAGACAGGGCCGAGGGCCCCCAGACGGCCCAAGAGGCCCCACGACCGACCAAGCGGCCCCCTTCGGCGAGCCCCGGCGGGCCTCGGCGGGCTCCGACACGGCCCAAGATGGCCCCAGACGCCTCTCGACGGCCCAGGAGGCCACGAAGATGGCTTCCAGGCAGCCTCCCAGGGCCCCAGCACGGCCCAGGAGAGCTCCCAGAGGCGTTCCAAGAGAGCGCGCAGGACGCCAGAATCAGGATCCTCCTCCTCCTCCTCCTCCTCCTCCTTCTCCTCCTCCTCCTCCTGCTCGTCCTCCTCGTGCTCCTCCTCCTCCTCCTCCTCCTCCTCCTCCTCCTCCTCCTCCTCCCTCCCCCACCAGTTCTTCATCATTTATTTTTGCCTCTCTCGGTTTCCCAGAGGCCTCCCGTGCTCCCAGACGGCACAGGAGGTCCCCACGATCGTCCCGGCACGGCCCCGGCGGGCTCCCGAGAGGGCCCCCAGGCGGCGGGCTCCGGGGCGGCCCCGGCTGGCTCGAGACGCCTCCAGCCCAAGAAGGTCGCCAACATGTAGCATCCAGACGGCCCACCCAGCAGCGCCCCCACACAGCCCAAGGAGGGCCCAAAGAAGCGCCCCGAGAGGGCGCCGAGCGGCCAAAGTCATTGATGCTCCCCAGGTTTTCCGCCCCGACCCCGCGAGTCTTTTCGGAGAGCTTCCGTGGACGGAGTCCACGCGGGCGCGAGAAGGACGCTGTCTGAAGACCTCCTCCCGCGCCCCGTCGGGCCCTGTCGGGCCTCCGGGGCGGCCCTGGCCGTTTCAAAACTCCCCGAGGCGATGCAAGACGCCCAAAGAGAGCTCCAAGAGGCGCCTCAAGACGGCCTCGGACGCGCTCCTCCGGCTGCTCCCAGACGCCGAAAATAGCTGCAAGATGGTCTAAGAGGCCCCCAAGACATTCCAAGAGTACTCCACGAGGGCCCCCACGATGGTCCCAAGAAGCAAAAATCGCACCAAACCTTTAGGACAGTTCACAATTTCAGCATTTTCGTTGTCTTCGTTTTAACAGCGTCCGAGACTGCGCTGAAGGCCTTCAAGATTGCCCCAAGACGGCCCCAGAGCCCCCCAAGAGGTCCCCACGACAGCCCAAGACAGCCCCAGGACGGCCGAAGAGGCGTCCCAGACGGCCCCAGAGGATTCCAAAAGCGCCTGAAGAGAAGCCTAAACCTGCCCAAGAAGGGTCCAAGACGGCCCAAGAGGCGCCCAAGACGGCACCAAGACGGCTTGAGAGGCGCCCAAGACGGCCCCAGAGGACACCAAAAGGGCCCGAAGAGAGGCCCAAGACGGCCCAGCACGGCCCAAGACGGCCCGAGAGGCGCCCCCAACGGCCCCAATATGGCTCGAGAGGCGCTCAAGGCGGCTCCAAGACAGCCCGAGAGTAGCCTGGGCGACCCAAGAGGGTCCCAAAAGGCCCCGACGAGGTCCGAAAGAGGACCCAAGAGACCCTTGACCAGCCCCCAAGAGGCCCCAAGAGGCTTCAAAACTGCCTCCACGACAGGGGGGCCTAGGCGCTCCTGACACGCCCCGAGCTTCGCCCTTTGCAGAAATCCGACACAACGGCCCCCCAACCTAGCGGGGCTGCTTTTTGAGTTCTTGTTCGACGCGAAGCCCTCTGGGAGCCGTGCTGGGCTCCCCCGAGAGCGCCCTGCGAGCCTCTCCAGCGATCCCAGAACCTTTCTGCGAGCCTCTCGGCCGTCCAGTCAGGAGCCCCCGAGGCGCCCCCGATGGCCTCCAATGTATCGAACATCTGGCAAGACGGCACGTCCGACCCAGCATCAGCAACACCCTGCAGCTGCAAGCAGTGGCAGCACCTAGCAGCGGTGGGTGACCATGACGAGCAGCACGCAGCAGCGGCAGCAGGCAGCAGCACGCAGTAGCATGTGCGGAATGCGGGGTTCGAGCCTCACGCCCTCCTGTCAGCCTTTCGGCAGCATGTCCACCAGCACATGCCAGCTCGTGCAGATGTCGTGGACGTAGTCCAAGGGCCAGTACCTACAACATCTGGAGCAGCGAATGGCGCACTGCTCTGGTGGCAGCGCGAGGGGGGCCTGCAGGGAGGGCCCGCCAGGATGGCCTGCGCCTCCCAGACGGCCCAAGCGAGTCCACGAGGCCTCCAAGTTCTATGCCTCCGACACGGCCGAGGACGGCCTCAAGATGGCCCAGGATATGGCGTCCAGACGGCCTCAGAGGGCCCCAAGATAGCCCAAGGCGACCTCCAGACGGCCGCAAAAACTTCCAAAAGGCTCCAGAGCGCTCCAAGAGTACATCCAGCAGGGCCTTCGGTGCAAGAGCATTGTGTTTTCGGCAATGCTCTCTTTAGCATTTCGAGCGTACCAGACTTTTGGGCCCCTGCAGCGTCCACGACGGCCCAGCATCTCCCAAGATCGCCCCGGGCCGGGCCAAGAGGCCTCCGACGAGGATCCCAGCGCGGCTCCAGAGAGCCCCCCGGACGGCCCGAGACGGCCCCGAGAGAGCCCCAGGACGGCCCGGGAGGCGCCCCAGACGACCCGAGGCGTCCCCTGCAGGCCTCCCGGGTGGCATCTCGAGGCGAGTCCGCGCCCTCTGGGCCCTGCAGGCCCTGCGCCTGGAAGCCGTCGTCGTCGTCGGGCGTCGGCGCCGTCGTCGTCGTCGTCGTCGTCGTCGCCGTCGTCGTCGCCGTCGTCGTCGTCGTCGTCGTCGTCGTCGTCGTCGTCGCGTCGTCGTCGTCGTCGTCGTCGTCGTCGTCGTCGTCGTCGTCGTCGTCGTCGTCGTCGTCGTCGTCGTCGCCGCCGCCGCCGCCGCCGCCGCCGCCGCCGCCGCCTCCGCCGTTGCCCTGACACACTCGTTTACAATGGAGGCCCATGCCAAGAAACACCTTGCTTGCCTCCAGGGTGCCCTGGGTTTCTTGGGTTTCGATGGTTCTGCGATGGAAGCGCGACGTTCCCACACCAAAGACCCATGGACGTGCTGGGGTCTCAGGGTTGGGTTTCTGGTGGAAGGTTTTTTTGTGAACTAGCCTCCACTGTACGTGGAGCCACGCGTGGTGCGTTGCTCTGGTGGCAGCGCCCAAGCGAATCGCAGAGGCCTCCAAGTTCGCCGAAGATGCCTCCGAATTGCCGAGGACGGCCTCAAGAAGATGGTCCAAGATGGCGTTCAGACGGCCTCAGAGGGCCCCAAGATGACCCAAGACGGCCTCCAGACGGCCGCGAAGTTTTCAAAAGGCTCCCAGAGCGCTCCAATAGCAGTTCCAGCAGGGCCTCCCGGTGTAACATCCGGAGGCTTTTGTAGGTTTGTTTCCAACGTTGTTAGCGTACACGCCTTTTGGGCACTTGCAGAGTCCACGACGGCCCAACGGACCCCAAGATCGCTCCAAGCTGGCCCACGAGGCTCCCCAACGATGGCCAACTAGAGCCCCAGGTGCATCCCAAGGTGGCCCCACGAGCGTTCCCTGAGAGCCCAAAGAGGCACCCCAACGGATGCTACAGCGCACCGCCCTGTCGTAGCATCCGTCGGGTGCTTTCTGGGGCCCTCTTGGGGCCGTCTTCGGGCCTTCTCGAGGCCCTCTTGGGGCACTTTTCGAGGTTCCCCGGGTGCACCCAGAGCCTCCTGCAAGGCTGCAAGACGACCCAAGAGAGCTGCAAGACAGCTCAGGGACAGCCCCAAGACGGCCAGGATGCGCTCAGAACGGCCGAAGATGGCCCCGAGATGGCCTTGCCGCGTTCCCCTGCCAGGGCACCTACGGATTTGCTCCACGGGTACACACTAATCTGTACTACAATTCCGGGCGAAGCGCGTGCGAGAAGTACAAGCAGTGGCAGCGCCCCGGGCCGCCCAGAGAGCTCGCGGGCCGCCCGGAGAGCCTTCGGGCCGCTGCCCGACGGGCCCGGGAGGCCCCTGGACCGCTCGCGGACTGATCCAGGATTCCCAGATCGCCCCCAGACGGCCTCAGGAGGTCCCGAAGACGGCCCAAGACGGTCCAAGAGTGTATCCGAGACGCTTAAGGTGGCTTCAAGACGCCTTCAAGACGGCCCGAGACGCCTCCACGAGGCCCCCACAGCGCTCGAAGTGCACCTCCAAGAGGGGCCGCAGAAGCCCAAATCGTTGATTTTCTTTGTTTTTTTAAATGTTTCTGGCCTTCTCGCTTTTTCGGCTTTCCGACGCTCCAGGCCGCCCAAAAGGTCCCCAAGACCGTTCCAAGACGGCCCAAGAGGCCTTCAAGGCGGCCCCAAGACGGCCCAAGAGGGCCCCAAGACGGCCCAAGAGTCGCTCAAGACGGCCCAAGAGGGCCCCAAGAAGGCCCCAAGAGAGGCCCAAGACGGACCCGGAACCGAAAAATCGAGGCCTCCACCCCAAGAGGCCCCCAGGAAGCCCCAAGACGCCCCAAAGAAACGCCGGGACGCTCCCAAGACATCCCCAGGAGGCCCCAGGACGCCCCAAAGAGGCTCCAAGAGGCCCCCCAGAGGCCGCCAACCGCCCCAAAAGGCCCCCAAGAGGCCCCAAAAGAGGGCCCACGAGGCCCCAAGACGCCCCCAAACTGCTACCAAGAAGCCCCCAAACTGTCTCCCAGAGGCTCCCGAGAGGCCAACCACGAGATCCCAACCAACATCCACGAGATCTCTTACCCACTACCCAGGCCCGCGGCGAGATTGCCCGCAGGCCACTACAGCCGCTTCGGGGGCCCTACGTATACCAGCACCCGCACCCTTGGCTGTATCGGGGGCCTCACCGCTGCTCTCTCGGTTCTGCTGGCTTCGATCTGCCAGAGCTCTCGAGACGGCCATCTCGACGGCCCGAGAACCCCGAGATGGCCCCAGGACCACCCTGCGCGGGCCCGCTAACGTGGCCCCTTCACTCTGACGGTGCCTGAAAACCCTTGAGTTTGCTGATCGCGCCCAGTCCCAGCGCGATTAGCAACAACCCATTCCTTTTCACGCTTCCAGGTCAGTACCCCCGGGGGCTCCCCGACTGCTTTCTGAGATCGCCCCTGGACGTGGCCCCTTACACGTCGGCCCCACGCGCGGCCTCCAAACGGGACCCGCAAAGGCGGCCCCCACACAAAGCCTCCGAAGGTCGCCCCTACCGCCCCAGTAAGCGTGGCCCCCGAACGTCAACCCCACGCGTAGCCCCCAGGCGCCCCCAAACGTGGCCCCAACACACACAGCCCCAACCATTGCCCTCAAACGTGACCGTCACATCTGCCCCCGAACCCCACACCCTCAAACGCGACCGTCACATGTGCCCCCGAACCCCGCACGCGGCCCCCAAACATGGCCCCCGGCAGGGCCGCGAACGTTGGCCCCAACCATGACACCCTGACGAGACCCCCCAACGTGGCCCTCAAACGAGGCCCCCCAACGTAGCGCCCAACTCTGGCCCCCACGCGTCTACCCCCCACATCGAACTTCTCGCGTACAGGGACTCTGTAACATCGTTCGGGCCCCCTTACTCTGATTGCGTCTGAAAACCTACGTGTTTCTGCTACTCGCGCCCAGGCCTCGCGCGATTAGCAAAAACACATTGCTTTTGACGCTTCCAGCGCTTCCGACACGTGCGCGTTCGGGACCACTGCCTGGACCTGCGGGCCGTGGATTTTTCACGGGTTCACACTAGTCTCTACTACATTGCAGTGATACGTGCGTGCCAGAAGGGCGCAGGCTCAAATGTCTCAAAACCGCCCCGGGCTGGCCCCGGGCCGCCCCGGGCCGCCCAGGCAGGCCCCAGGACATGTCGAGAGGGCCCCCAGAAGCCCCCAAGACGGCCCCAGAGAGCCCTGGCACGCTTAAAGATGGGCCCAAGACGCCCGAGATTCGCCCCAGGCAGCCCAAGAGGCGTCCAAGACGCCCGAAGAGGCCTCCCAAGAGGCCTCCCAAGAGGGCCCCGAGCGACAGAAATCGTCGATTTCTACTGTGTTTTTCGATGTTTTTGGCCTCCTCGCCTCGTCGGCTTCCCGACGCTCCAAGACGGCCCAAGAAGCCCCCCCCGACCGCTCCAAGACGGCCGAAGAGGACCCCAAGAGAGCCCCCAGACGGGCCAGGAGGGCCCCCAGACGGTCCCAAGACGCCCCAGGACGGCCCCCGGACGGCCCAGGAGGCGCCCAAGACGGCCCAAGAGGCACCCAAGACGACCCCAGGAAGCTACAACGCCGGTATCAGCGCGTGCGGGAAGGGCGAGCAGTGGCACCGGGGTCTGGCGCTGCTCAGCGAGATGTGGGAGACGAAGCTGGAGCCCAACGTCATCAGCCTCAGCGCCGTGATCAGCGCGTGCCAGAAGGGCGAGCAGTGGCAGCGGGCTATGGCGCTGCTGGGCGAGATGCGGGATGCGAAGGTGGAGCCCAACGTCAGCTGCATTCAAGTTCTGTGCGAAGCGACGTCAAAAGAGGCGAGCAGCGCGAGATCCTCGCGTGCCTCTGGGAGCGCCACGTCGGCTATACAGCGGGTCCTCCGATTGCTCCAGAGGCCACCCTCAGACGGCCAAAAGGACAGCTCTGACGCTCTCGAGAAGGCGGCACGACGGCCCAAGAGAACCCGAAGCGAGCCCCATGTCGGCCCAAGAGGGCCTGCAGGCTCGCCAGGAGGCTCCACAGACGGCCCACGAGGACCCCGATGACGGCCCCACGAGGCGAAGCAAACATACAAAACAATCTGTTTCATGGTTTTTCGCACTCTCCCCGTGACGAGCCCAGGCCGGCCCCACGCAGCTCCAGGTCCTTCCAAGATCGCGTCCAGATGGCCCAAGTGGCCCTGGCGAGCCCAGCAAGACGACCCAGGAGGACCCCAAGACGGCCCAGAACAGGCCCTGGGGAGAGCCTCACATAGCCTCAAGTAAGACAGCCCCAAGCGGGCCCTGGGAGCTGCCCAGAGGGCCCAAATCGCTCCGAGATTCCGAGATGCTCCACAGCCTCCTCAAAGACTCCGACACTTGTCAGTGAGGTGAGCTCCCACGAGAGCCTCCGGCCCCAGCACATTTCTCCGTTTTTGGATTCTCAAGAGCCCCCAAGAAAATCCAGAGACCCTAAAAGGCCTCAGACCACGCCTACATGCCCCGCAGCACCCCCATCAGAATTCGATGGTTGCCAAGGAGCTCCCAAGAGAGCCTCCAGCCACGGCACCTGCTGCAGTTTCTGGGTCACCCGAAGCCCCAAAGGACAACCCGAACCCCAACTTACTCGACGCAGAGATCCCCAATCTGTGCATCTCATATTCCTGGCAAGCCTCGCTGAGGGACTCCGTCTGTGAGCATCTGCATGCCAGAGCGAGTCCGCGTAGACCACGGGGGTGGAGAGCGACGGCGCGAACGGGGGAGTGGTATATGCCCTGGCGGCTCCCTCTTGGGAGTGCTGAAACCAGCGCCTTGGTAGAGACATTTCACACTCTGCTCCGAAAGCGGAAGATGGTTGGGGGGCAGAAGCAGGCAAACCGCCCGAGACATCGCCGCACACATTGGGCGCGACTCCTGGAGTGTCCCCGACACTGGCGCCCCCCCCCCCCGGGTGCTGAGACCAGCGCCTCGCCCGAGACAGCCTCGCAATCTGTTCCGACAGCAGGGGATCTTGGGGAACAGCAGCAGGCAAGCCGCCTGAGACATCCCCTCAATCTGGGCGCGAGAGTCCTGGAGTGTTCCCACCCCTGGCGGCTCCCCCTTGGTGTGCCAAATGCCACGCCTGCTATATCGCGGCGAGCAGTGGACCGCCTGAAAAGTTTGAGTGAGCTTGAGTGAGGAAGAGTGTGTCGGAGTGCTAGAACCTGAATGCGTATCAGTTCCCTGAGTGGGCCTGAGTGAGCTTGAGCTTGAGTAAATCTGTGTGGGGATGGCTGAGTCTGCGTGAGACCGAGTGAATCTATGATGAACCAGCATTTCGCCTGAGACACCCTCACAATCTGCTCTCAACGCAAACAAGTCTGAGTATAAAACAGGAGAACATCCTGAGACATCCTCGCAGCCTGGGCGCGAACAAGGAATGATATACCCCCTGTCGCCCCATGGGAGTGCTGAAACCAGAGTCTCGCGTGAGACATCCTCACGATCCTATTCTGAACGCAGACGGGTCTGGCCACCAAAACAGGCACAATGCGCAACGCAGGCAAACCGCTTCAGACATGCCCGCAACCTGGGCGCGAACGGGCCTGTGATATACTCTCTGGCGCCTCCCCCTTGGCATTGCTGAGCCCCGCGCTTCGCCAGAGACTCCTCACACTCTGCTCCGAACGCAGGCGAGTCTGGCCACCAACACACCGAAGCCGTTTGTAGACTCCCCACGGCCTGGGCGCGAACGGGCCTGTGGTATATACTCCCTGGCGGCCCCCACTGGGGTGCTGGAGCCGGCGCCGCGCTTCAGACATCCCCAGAGCCTGCTCCGAAAGCAAAGGGTGCTGGCCACCCAACGAAGCAGGCCGCTCGAGACACTTCCACAGTTTGGGCGCTACCGGGCCCGCGATGTGCTCCCTGGCGGCCCCTTCCTGGTAATGCCGCAACCGGCGCCGCGCCTGAGGCCAGCCACCAGCACTGGCACACCGCTCGAGACAGCCCCACAGCCTGAGCGCGAGCGGGCCCGTGTTGATGGGCCTGTTTTCCACCACCACCACCATAAATTGGAGGTGGGAGGGTCCTCCTCCTCCTCTTCCTCCTCTTCGTCACCAAGCGAGCACTCTACGGCGTCACCAAGCGGCTCAAGTACTTCAAGAAGCGCGCCTCCGTGCCAGACTGGTCACTGCCCGCCGAGATCTTCCAGATGACCCTCCAGCCCGCCAACATCACCAAGCAGAAGTCGAAGACGACAGGCGTGGGCTACGATGGCGAGCTCGCTGAGGCTTCCCTCGCGCAGGAGAGCTTCGAGCCAGTCCTCAACCACGTGTACCGCGTCGGCTTCGCCCCTCTCAACGCCCACCACAGCCAGAGCTTCACCCTCGACAAGAAGAACGGCAAGCCCAAGGTCCTCGGCTTGCGCATGCTCCACATGCTGTGCCCCTTTTGGCGCTGCTTCTACAGACAGCTCCAGTGCAAGTCCAAGCCGTGGTCACCTCCTCCCCATGCTCACGGCTGCTGGCCTCATAGGCGTCGCGAAGTCCCCATGGCAGCCTCCCGCATCGTCGCTTACCGCCTGCAGCGGGTCAAAGCAGACTTCATCGTCGGCAGCAAGGACGCCACCAACGCCTTCCCCAGCACCAAGATCGACAAGGCCATCAACACCATCCCGGCCGCGCTCAGCGTAGCAGAACAACGTCTATTTCACCAACGCTACCAGTGCGCCAGCGTCCAGATCGACGGGTTCGACTCCGCAGGCGACTTCTACCTCGGCTCGGGGGTCATGCCAGGTTGCAGCACAGGACCGACATCCTTCAACTTCGCTTATGAGCAACCAGTGGGACAATGGCTCGAGGAGACCCCGCAGGACACCGCCCCCTTCGCGGCCGTGTCACCCATCACGCACGCCCTGCTCGACCTTTCCGTCTACCTGTACGTCGACGACATCTTCAAGATGCACCTCGTCCCATCGGGCGCTGCGCGGGACGCCGCCTCGGCCCTCGCCAACAGCAACACCATCCTCGATCAGTGCCTTGCCGAGTACGGGTTCCACCAGAACAGGGACGAGGCGGAGATCGTCGGAGGCCTGCGCACGCGGAGGGAGAACCGAGCCCTAGCAGATCAAGTCCAAGGGCGAGTCCTTCGCACCCTTAAGTATCTGGGCGGCCACTTCCACCACGGCGGCAGCAACACCATCGAGATCGACATGCGCATTCAAAGCATCAAGCGAGCCTGGCACATCATGGGCAAATTCTGGCATCGCAAAGTACCGTGGCGCCTCAAACGTATCATCTTCATTAACAGGGTGATTGGTGCCGCAACCAGCGGCATGGATCCTACCTCCTCAAGGGCACCGAATACAAGCGCCTCGACGCCGTCATTGCCACCTACATGCGCGTACTCATGCAAGGCAAAGCCACCAACATAGACGAAGCGGGCACCTACCGCACCATCGCTAACAGCGAAGGTTACAAGCACTGCCACATCTCCCCGATGTACATTGAGCTGCGAGTGAGGAGGCTGCGCATGATACAGACCTCTGTCAAGTACCCGCCAGATTACGATCAGTGGCTCACGGCGCTCTTCGGCTCCATCAAGTTCGAGAACGACTACAATCGTGAGCGCATCGGAGAGCTCGACGACCATGGCCATCTCATCGCGGACGCGAGCCCCATGGCGAAGCAGTACTACAACGACGTCCTCTCCATCCTCGAGTTAGACAGCGCCGAGGAGTTCAGCTACGCATGGGGCGGGAGCATCACTCAATTGTATTACGACTCAGAAGTTGCAGCGGCCTTCATCAAGATCGACGTGGCAGAGCTCAGAGCCAGGGCAACAGCAGTAGCGATTCCACCTCCTGGTTTCGAGCCTCAACCACACGAACAAGACCAACGAGCAGGAGACGAACTGGGTTACTACATGTGACCTGTTAACGGACGCGGGACAAGCCTGCGGCCGAGTTTTTTCATCATGGACAGCGCTCTGTACCCGTCAGACCGCGACAAAAGGAGGAGAGCATGGGCTTCGATCAGCAGCTGCAGCAGTCACCATCACCAATCAGTGTCCGCTCTGTCGTACCACGTTTCTCGATGGAGCCCAAGCCGAAGATCATCTGTTGCGATCCCTCAACCACAAGCGCTGCATTGCCGACGACACCAGGCTTCACTATCCGTTGACACCGATCGAGAACCCAGTCTGTCTCCTCTGTCCACACCTGCATCCGTTTGCACATCTCTCGAGCTTCCGGGACCACGTGTGCACGTATCACCTCCCCACCGCAGATCGCGAGATTTCGCTCGACATCGGCCCCTTCCAGGATGACTTGGTGCGTGCCAAACGAGAAGGACATCGAGGAGGTGGCGAGCAGCATGGCGGACGCGGAACGCTCCAGCAAGCAGCGCAAGACTACGCACCCCAAGGGCAAGGGCGGCCACCACAAGAAAGGCGCAAAGGCAGAGGGAAAGGGCGCGGACGGGGGCGCCACTATGCAGGACAAGGAAGAGGAAGAGCAGCAGGGCGTGGCAAGCCCAGCAGCAGCCGCTGCTTCAGGCCAGCAAGTACGACGCCAGCAACGAGGGGGAGAAGCCTACCAGACCAAGTGCGACCCCAAGCTGAAGAAGTTGCTCACGGTGCTGATCAAGCAAGTGCTGGCCAACGCGCAGCAGATCGCCTGGGTCGTTTCCGCGGTATACAGCACGTACCTGATGCCGACTCAGACCAAAGTGATCAAGGCGCTCCGAGCCTGCAGGAAGATCTACGCGGACAAGTGCAAGGAGGCGGGCAAGGGACGCTCGCTGGGACCACCAGAAGGACACCTCTACGTCACGCTTATTTCGACCCTCTGCTCCGAGGACGTGGGCGCCAAGACCAAGAGCATTCTCGCAGAGCACGGGAAGTTCGTGGACCAGGTCAGTGTGGCGACTGTCCACAACAAGGTGAAGCACTTGAAGATCAGCAAGTGCTACGACAGCAATCAGGCGAATCTCACGCTGCATATCGAACAGGGGCCCTGGACCGACGCGGAGGCCGAGGAGGATCCTTCAGAGGAACAGAAGCAGCAGAGCAACATCAAGGACAGCATCCACAGAGCGCTGATCCAAGCGGGAAGCACGGTGAAGACGGGCAAACCACCAGCGGGAGTCATGGAGGATGAGCTGGCTGCGTGGCTGGCAGGGCTATGACTATGAGAAAATGGATGGCCGACTCGACTACGCCTCGTTCGGCAAGGTGATCGGCGTGCGTGGCGCCGTGATCACGATGAAGGTGCCGCTCTGAGCGGCGACGGCGGGGGCCCATCCTTGCGGCCGAACGCACTGCTCCGCCCCCCTACGCCGCTCTATCTATCTACCTCCTCCTCCTCCTCCTCCTCCTCCTCCAACTTCTGGTGGTGGTGGTGGTGGAAAACAGGCCCACCACGTGTCAGAGCCCCCCCCCCCGCGACCCCGCCCCCCGGATGTGCTGGAACCAGCGCCTCGTTTGAGACATCCTCACATGTTGCTCTGGCCGCAGACACCTCGAGGCATCCCCACAGCCTGGGCGCGAGCGGGCCCGTGATATACTCGGGGGTGGACAGAACCCCCAGCAGTGACACGTCGATTAGTGAATTGTCAGTTTTCGGTTCTCGAGAGGGCGCCGCGGCTGTTATTTCCCAGGCTTGCGCCCGCCAGGTTTGGGCCTCAGGTCGTTTTCACTAAACCACGTTTTACTAAAGGGAGGTCTGTCCATCTCCGATATACCCCCTGGCGGCCCCCCTTGGGGTGCTGAACCTAGCGCCTCGCTTGTGTTACATCCTTTCCATTTGTTCTGTGCACCACGAGCCCGGCCACCAAAACAAGCGAGCCGCTTGAGAGAGACCCCCGCACGAACTGGGCGCGAGCGGGGATCGAGATACCCCCTGGCGCCCCTCCCGCCTTGGAGTGCCGAAACCAGCGCCTCGCGTGAGACATCCTCGCATACTTATTCTGAACGACGAGTCTTGCTACTAAAACAGGCACAAGGCTTGCGACATCCCCACAACCTGGGCGCGAACGATATACCCCGTGGCGCCCCCCCCCCCCCCCCATGGGAGTGTTGAAACCAACGCCTCGCCTGAGACATCCTCACAATATGCTCTGGGCGCAGGCGAGTCTGGTCACCAACACAGGCAAGCCGTTTGAGACATCTCCACGACCCGGGCGCGAACGGGCCCGTGATATACCCCCTGGCGCCCCCCCTTGGGGTGCTGAAGCCAGCGCCTCGCCTGAGGCATTCTGACAATCTGCCTCGGAAGCAGACGAGTCTGGCCACCAGCGCAGGCAAACCGTTTGCGACATCCTCACCTCGGAGGATCCCCTCCTGGGGCGCTGAAGCCAGCGCCTCGCTTGAGGCATCCTCGAAATCTGTTTTGAACGCAGGCGAGTCTGGCCACCTAAACAAGCAGACCGCTCGAGACATTTCCACAACCTGGGCGCGAACGGGGAGTGAAGCCTGCGCCTCTCTGGAGACATCCGCACAATCCTATCCTGACCGCAGACGAGTCTGGCCACCAACACATGCAAGCCGCTTGAGACATCCCCACAACCTGGGCGCGAGCGGGCCCGTGAGATACCCCCTGGCGGCTCCCCCTTGGGAGTGCTGAAGCGAACGCCTCGCCTGAGACATCCTCACAATCTGCCCTGGGCGCAGGCGAGTCTGGCCACCAACACAAGCAAGCCGCTTGAGACATCTCCACGACTTGGGCGCGAACGGGCCCGTGATGTATCCCATGGGGCCCCCCCTTGGGGTGCTGGAGCCAGTGCCTCGCGTGAAACATCCTCACATTCTGCCTCGGAAGCAGAGGATGTTTGCCACCAGCACAAGCAAGCCGCTTGAGATATCCCCGCGATCTGGGCGCGAACGAGGGTCCGAGTGTGAGCTCGTGGGAGCGTCTGTCTGAGTTTGAGTGAGTCTGAGTGTGCGTGTGTCTGAGTGTGAGGGAATCTGAGTGTGAGTGAGTCTTCGTGGGTCTCAGTGTGAGTGAGTCGGCGTGTGAAGGGGGGGGAGAAGGAACGGGAGGAGGAGCAGGATGAGGCAGAGGATGCGGAGGATGAGGAGGATGAGGAGTAGTAGTAGTAGCAGTAGCAGTAGTAGTA
>CAUYUJ010014401.1:240000-323797 GCA_963575745.1 Prorocentrum cordatum | reverse complement strand
GGCGGGAGGGAGGGAGGGAGGAGAAGGAAGAGGAGGAGGAGGAGGAGGGGGAGGTGGAGGTTGATGATGATGACGATGATGATTAGGAGGAGGAGGAGGAGGAGGAGGAGGAGGAGGAGGAGGAGGAGACGGGAGGTGCCTAAGTATTTTACTCGATGCGGAGACCCGCACATCTGCATCTCACATTCCTGGCAAGTCTCGCTGAGGGAATCCGTCTGTGAGCCTCTGTGTGCGAGGGCAGGTCCGCGTAGACCACGGGGGCGGAGAGCGACGGCGCGAACGGGGGAGTAATGTACCCCCTGGCGGCTCCACCTCGGGAGTGCGGAAACCAGCGCCTCGCCTGAGACATCCTCACAGTCTGCTCCAAAAGCAGAGGATGTTGGTGGGCACAAGCAGGCAAACCGCTGGGCACGTCCCCGCAACGTGGGCGCGAATCCAGGAGGGTCCCCACCCGTGGCGGCTCTCCCCTGAGATGCGCACAACATGGCACGCCTGCTAGATTGCGGCGAGCATTGGACCACCAGAAAAGTCTGAGTGAGTTTGAGTGAGGAAGAGCTTGTCGGAGTGATCTAGTTTGACCGTTTATGGGTGAGAGTGCGCCTGAAGCTAATTCACCGGGTGGGTCGGAGTGAGTCTGAGCGGGTCTGAGTCTGAGCGAGTCTGAGTGAGGAAGTGATGTGGGTTAGTCTGCGCGGGGAAGAGCGAGTCTGTGATGAACCAGCGCCCCGCCAGAGACATCCTCACCCTCACAATCTGCCATGAGCGCAGACGAGTCTGCCCACCCAAACAGGCAAAACGCTTGAGACCTCCCCACAACCTGGGCGCGAACGGAGGAGAGATACCCTTTGGCGCACCCCCCCTGGAGTACTGAAGCCAGCGCCTCGCCTGAGGCATCCTCGCAATTTGCTTTGAACGCAGACAAGTATGGCCACTAAAACAGAGAACCCGTTTGAGACATCCCCATAACCTGGGCGCGAACGGGCCTGGGATCAACAACCTGGCTGCACCCCCTGCGGTGCTGAAACCAGCGCCTCGCGTGAAACATCCTCACAATCTGCTCTGGGCGCAGGCGGGTCTGGCCACCAAAACAGGCAAACATCTTGGGGCATCCCCGTGACCTGGGCGCGAACGGGCCCTTAATATACCCCCTGGCAGCTCCCCCTTGGGAGTGGTGAAACCAGCGCCTCGCCTGAGACATCCTCACAATCTGCTCTGAAGGCAGACGGTTCCAGCAGCCAAAGCACGCAAACCGCCTGAGATGTTCCCACGACCTGGGCGCGAACGGGCCTCTGATGTACACCCTGCCCACCCCCCGGAAGCGCTGAAGCCAGCGCCTCGCTTGAGACATCCCCACAATCTGCCCTGGACGCTTGCGAGTTTGGCCACAAAACAAGCAAACCGCCTGAGACATCCCCACGACCTGGGCGCGAACGGGGGAGTGATCTATTCCCTGGTGGCTCTCCCTTGGGAGTGCTGAAACAAGCGCCTCGCGTGAGACATCCTCGCAATCCTATTTTGAACGCAGACGAATCTGGCCACCAACACAGGCAAGCCGCTTGAGACATCCCCACAATCTGAGCAGAACAGGCACACAGCTTGAGACTTCCCCATAACCTGAGCCCGACCTGGCCCGTGATATACCCCCTGGCGCCCCCCCCTTTGGGGTGCTGAAACCAGCGCCTCGCCTGATACATCCTCATAATCTGTTCCGAAAGCAGAGAACGTATGCTGGCCAGCCAAACAGACAAACCGGTTGAGACATCTCCACGACCCGGGCGCGAACTGGCCCGTAATACACACCCTGGCGCCCCCCCCGGGGGTGCTGAAGCCAGCGCCTCGCTAGCGACATTCTCACGATGTGTACCGAAAACAAATAATGTTGGCCACCAACACCGGCAAGCCGCTCGAGACATCCCCACGACCTGGGCGCGATCGAGGAGGTGATATACCCCCCAGCGGGTCCCCCTTGGGATTCCTGAGGCCAGCGTCCCGCCCAAGACACCTTCGCTCGCTGGGCAGGAACGAGAGTCTGAGTGTGAGTGAGTGTGAGTGGGTCTGAGTGCGTGTGTGCGTGTGTCTGAGTGTGAGTGAGCCTGAGTGTGAGTGAGTGCTAGTGAGTCTGTGTGTGTCTGAATATGAGTGAGCCTGAGTGTGAGTGAGTGTGAGTGTGATCGAGTCTGAGCAGGAGTGAGTCTCACTGTAATGGAGTCCGAATGTGAGCGAGTTTGAGTGTCAGGGAGGACGAGGAGGGCAGGGAGGAGTAGGAGAAGGGAGGCGTCCAAGTGATACTAAACGACACATTGCAGTGCATGGGTAATAACAGCAACTCTGTTTATATTTCCTGTTGCAGGACATATTCATAGTTTCTTTCTTTTCTATCGTATGGTATCTTCTCTTTTGCGATCGTATCATTTATTTCCATGATCGTATATCAAATTATATTATATCATCTTCCCCTCTGTTATATTGTAGTGTAGGCTCGTCTCTTCTCTTCTCTTATCTGCTCTTCTCTCCTCTTATCTTAGCTGCTCTCCTCTCCTCTCCTCTTCTTTTCTCTTTTCTTCTCTTCTCTTCTCTCCTCTCCTCTCCTCTCCTCTCCTCTCCTGTCCTCTCCTCTCCTCTCCTCTCCTCTCCTCTCCTCTCCTCTCCTCTCCGCTTCGCTTCGCTTCGCTTCGCTTCCTCTTCTCTTCTCTTCTCTTCTCGTCTCTTCTCTTCTCTTCTCTTCTCTTACCTTCTCTTACCTTCTCTCCTCTTCTCTTCTCTTTTATCATTTTCTCCTCTCTTCCCTCCTATCCTCTTCTCTTCTCTTTCTCTTCTCTTCTCTTCTCTTCTCTTCTCTTCTCTTCTCTTCTCTTCTCTTCTCTTCTCTTCTCTTCTCTTCTCTTCTCATCTCTTCTCTTCTCTTCTCTTCTCTTCTCGTATCCTATGTTATCTTCTCTTCTCGCATGTTATCTTATGTTCTTCTTTTTATCTTCTCTTCTCTCCTCTTAGCTTCTCTTCCTCTTCTCTCCTCTCATCTCCTCTCCTCTTCTCTTCTCTTCTCTTCTCTTCTCTTCTCTTCTCTTCTCTTCTCTTCGCTTCTCTTCTCTTCTCTTCTCTTTTCTTTTCTTGTCTTCTCTTCTCTCCTCTTCTCTTCTCTTCTCTTCTCTTCTCTTCTCTTCTCTTCTCTTCTCTTCTCTTCTCTTCTCTTCTCTTCTCTTCTCTTCCCTCTCCTCCCGGTGCCTGCACACCCCTCTCTCCGGTGCCGCCCTCTTCCGCGTGGTCTCGCCTCGGTCTCCTCCTTCCTTCCCCTCCCCCCCTCCTCTCATCCCTGCACACGCCTGTAGGCCTCGGCCCCCCCTAGGGAGGAGGAGGGAGGAGGGAGGAGGAAGGAGGGAGGAGGGAGGGAGGGGGGGAGAGAGAGGAGGGAGGGAGGTAGGGAGGAGGGAGGAGGGAGGAGGGAGGTGGGAGCAGGGAAGAGGGGGTATGCAGGAGGGGTGGAGGGAGGGGGTGGAGGGGAGACCTCCGCGACAGCGGCTCCAAGGAAAGCCCCAGACCCCAAGCCGGGCCCCAGAAGGCTTCTCATCCCCGTCCTCTGTTCTCTTCCTCCTCCTCGGCCCATGGGAGCCTCCACCCCCCTTTTCTGGTGCCGCTCTCCCTCTTCTTCTTCTTCGTCTTCTGCCCGCGTCGGCGACATGTGCGCGTTCGGGGCCGACACTTCGACCTGCCTGCTGTTGGCTTTCCACGGGGATGCACTCCTCAGCTACAGCGCCGGGATCAGCGCTTGCGAGAAGGGCGAGCAGTGGCAGCGGGCTCTGGCGCTGCTCAGCGAGATGCGAGAGGCGAAACTGGAGCCCAACGTCATCAGCTTCAACGCTGGGATCAGAGCGTGCGGGAAGGGGGAGCAGTGGCGGTGGGGTCTGGCGCTGCTGAGCGAGATATGCGAGGCGAAGCTGGAACCCGACGTCATCAGCTACACCTCCGGGATCTGCGCGTGCGAGCACGGCGAGCAGTGGGAGCGGGCCCTGGCGCTGCTGAGCGAGGTGCGGGAGGCGAAGCTCGAGGCTAATGTCATCCGAACTACAATCCTGGTCGCGGCGCGTGCGAAATGGGCAAGCTCCTGGCGCGCCTCGGGACGCTCCACGACGGCTCCAGCGGGTCCCTGGATGGCCCCACGACTGCTTCAGGCGGTCCAAGGACACGTCTGATGCGCTCAAGAGGGCTCCAGCACAGCCCAAGAAGAGCCGAAGGGAGCCCCATGCCGGCCCAAGAGGGCCGGACGACTTGCCAGGAGGCTCCACACACGGTCCGCGAGGATCCCGACGACGGCCCGACGAGGCCCTAATGAACAAGTAACCTGGGGTTTGAGAAGGGTTTTCAGGTTCACGCGACTTCAGGCCTGGTCCTTCCCAGATCGCTCCAAGACGGTCCGAGAGGCCCCGAAGAGGGCATCAAGACAGCCCAAAGGAGGCCCAGAGTGCCCAAGAGAGGCCCAAAACGGCCGAAAAGAGCCTCAAGCGGCCCCCAAGACAGCCCTAAGGGGGCCCAGACGGGCCGAGATCCCCAGCACGGTGGACTCCATAGAGATGCCCGGGATGCCCCAGAGTCCCTGGAGATGCATTAGAGCCCCAACCAGAACGGCCCGAGATGCCCAACAGCCATTAGAGATCTGAAGAACAAACAACTTCCATGGACTCCAGAATCCGTGCCGGAAGGCCAAACATCTGGACTGGACCCTGGGCGTTTTCTCGGAGCTTCTTTTATCGTAGAACTTTCGCATATCTGGACCTGGATTACTGTTTAAGAACACGCTTGGAGTGAAGCCGTTTTCCTTTGTGTAGCTTTCTTAATTCTAAGCAGGGGTGTAGAGTCCGTGAACTGACTCCGACACCTGCCAAGGGGTTCTGAAGAGAGCCTCCAGCCCCAGCACCTTTCGCCGTTTTTGGTTTCCCAGAAGCCCTCAAACGAACCCCCGACCCCAACGACGCCCCAGACCACTCCCAGATGCCCAAGAGCCCCCCAAGAGACCCCGATAGTTGCCATGGAGCTCCCAAGAGAGCCTCCAGCCCCATCACTTCTCGTTTTCAAAGGATCCGTAGTAAGTTGCCCCAGAGACAGTTCCAGACCTTCCGCGTAACCTCACCAGCCTATCCAGAAAACTGCCCAGGCGAGTTGTCCTGATCAGGGATCTGGAGGAGCATGCAGCGGAATACAGGGCCGGGGGAGCCGTCGTACCCCAAGAGGGGGAGGATGGAGGAGGATTCGGAGGAGGATCTGGAGGAGGATGAGATGCGATGCGATGCGATGCGATGCGATGCGATGAGATGAGATGAGATGAGATGAGATGATATGAGGTGAGATGAGATGAGAGATGAGAGATGAGATGATATGAGATGAGATGGAATGGAGGAGGAGGAGGAGGAGGAGGAGGAGGAGGAGGAGGAGGAGGAGGGGGGGAGGGGAGTAGAAGGAGGAGGAGGGGGGAGGAGGAGGAGGAGGAGGAGGCGGAGGCGGAGGCGGAGGGGGAGGCGGAGGCGGAGGCGGAGGCGGAGGAGGAGGAGGAGGAGGTGGAGGTGGAGGAGGAGGAGGAGGAGGAGGAGGAGGAGGAGGAGGAGGAGGAGGAGAAACGCTTTAGGACGTTGCTGAGCACGACGTGCGGGGAGAGAGGAACGCACCGCCGCAAGGCCCATGGAGGACCATCCGGACTGCTCCTCAGCGGTGAGTGCTGGTCCGCGGCGCCGCCGAAAGGCGGGTGACTTCTCGAGGAGCGCCCCGGACCTGTGCCACCCCCTCGGCACCTCAGCGGTGAGCGCTGGGCCGAGGCACCGCCGAAACGCGGGGGGGTTTAAGGAGAACCCCGAACCAACAACGTCACCCGGGGAGGTCGAGCAGCACCTCCGCCACGAGCATCACGATTGAATCGTAATGCTCGTGGCGGATTGTGACGACTCGCCCACGACCCGCCACGAGCGGCTCGTGGCAGCTCGTGAAACACGGGCGCATCGTACGACTCGCTCGTCAGGCACCGCAGGCCCCTGGTCCATCCGAGCTGCTCCTGTGAGTAGTCTGAAGTCGGGCCTGTCCCCCTGCAGGATACCCCAAGAAGGTAAAAAAATATTAAAAAAATAATCCCCAGACTATTTTTGGATGATTATTTGATTATTTTCGGGGTATTTTTATTTTTCGTCGAAAATCCCCCTGTAGGGGGACCCGCCCGACTTAAGAGTAGTCCTTCGCCCTCGTGGGCCCGCGCTCCGGCAGCCCTCGCGCTGGGCCTCCGCGGCGCCGTGCGATTGGCCGCCCTTGGCACCCCTCGCAGCGGAAGACCTCAGCAGCGTGCAGTCCCGCCGCGGTGGCGGCGCCTCGCGCGTGGCGGTGCCGCGAGGACCGGCACAGTCGGGTGTGTCCCCCCTACAGTCAAGTCGGGCCTGTCCCCCTGCAGGGGGATCTTCGACGAAAAATAAAAAACCCAAAATAGTCAAAACATAATCCAAAAATACTCTTGGGGACTATGTTTTGAGTATGTTTTGATATTTTTGGCGCATTTGTAGAGTATTTTTCATTTTTCGTTTAAAATCCCCATGTAGGGGGACAGGCCCGACTTAACCCTACAGGGGGATTTTAAGCGAAAAAGGAAAACATATTCGAAACATACCTCCCAAAACGCCCCAAAATGGTCAAAACATCGCCCCCATACGCCCCCAAAGCGCCCCCAAAGTCGGGCGTGTCCCCCTACAGTTAAGTCGGGCCGGTCCCCCTGCAGGGAGATTGTCGACGAGAAATAAAAATGGCCCCCAAAATAGTCCAAATATAGTCCAAAAATGCTCGGGGAATTATTCTTTGAGTATTTTTTGGCCTTTCTGGGGTATTTTTGGGGTATTTTTTATTTTTTTCGTCGAAAGCCCCCCTGTAGGGGGACAGGCCCGACTTAACCCTACAGGGGGATTTTGGGCGACAAATGCAAACATACTCGAAACATACCCCCCAAAACGCCCCAAAATGGTCAAACAATCGTCCCCTGACTATTTTTTGACTCTTTTGGAGTATCCCTCCTGTAGAGGGACAGGCCCGACTGAAGCATAGACCGCCCCTGCTCGCGTCGATGATCTCGGAAGAGAACCTCTCCGACTCGATCACGAGGTTCGCCATGCGCCGCTGCCGCGTATCGAGCCTCCCAAGGTCAGCCGTGTCCACGGGAAAACTGCTTCTCGTGCGCGTCGCCGTTCTCCGAACTCGACGGCCGCGATCCCCCGTCCAGCTCCGAACTCGCCGAACCCGAATGACTTGAAGGATGCACCGCACCACTTCTCCATCCGCCCCCCCCCCGATCTTGCCGAACTCGAAGGACCTGGAGGAGAACTCAGAGCAGCTGCTCCCTTCGCCCCGCTCCACCTCTCCTGCCGAGCCCGAGGGACTCGGCGGCGGGACCTCGCCCTCCTCGCACTCCTTTGGGGCGCGGCTGCCCCAGCCCGCAGGAGCCCAGGGGGAGGCACTCGGCAGCCTCGGCGCGAAGAGGGGGGGGGCTCTTGGCCGCCACCCGCGCCTCGCACACGGCAGCTTCACCACGCCTGCGGGCTGCGGCGCCAGACCGCCCGCGGCCCCGGGAGGGCGCGCGCGGCACGCCGCGCTGCCCGCGGCCAGCAGCTCCTCCGCCTCGCTGCTGGGGCCTGGCTCGTGACGCCCGGGAAAAGGGCCGCCGCCACCGCGGCCCCCACGCGGGGCAGATGGCAGCCGACCGCATCGCCTGCGCGCCGGTGTGCCACCGGCGAGGCCCTCGAGAGCCTCACCCGCTGGGCCCGCGCGGCCGCTCTCGGCTGCCCCGGCTCGCGGCGGCGCTCCCGACGGAGGTCGCCGTGCCCAGGGGTCTGGGCGCTGGCCGCAGCCCAGCACCCACTCCCCTGCGGGGGCACCCATGGCCTCGTGCGCGCCGATGGACTCCCGTGAGCCAGCTCACTTTGAGCCAACATGGCTACGGAGGAGGAGGAGCAGGAGGAGGAGGAGGAGGAGGAGGAGGAGGAGGAGGAGGAGGAGGAGGAGGAGGAGGAGGAGTTGGGACTTTGGTTGGGGCCGAGGGCTTGCCCTCCTCTTGATCCGTATCTGCTGAGTGACTGAGCGACTCTCATCCGCAGTTGCTGGTTGTGCTCTGGGTTGACCCTTGATGTCTAACGGTGCATTGCCTGCTGCTGCCTCTATTTTCCTTTTCCCCGTCTCCTTCAACTTTTTACTCAGGATAGGCTGCGAACTTCTATTGCCTTTAGCTCTGTACTGTACTGTACTGTACTGTACTGTACTGTGAGGAGAAGAAGGAGTAGGAGAAGAAGGATGGGGAGGGGGAGGGGGAGGAGGGAGGAGGGAGGGAGGAATAGGCGGATGAGGGATGAGAAGGAGGAGGAGGAGGAGGAGGAGGAGGAGGAGGAGGAGGAGGAGGAGGAGGAGGAGGAGGAGGAGGGGAGGGGTGAAGGGAGCAGGAGAGGAGGAGGAGGAGGAGGAGAGGAGGAGGAGAGGAGGAGGAGGAGGAGGAGGAGGAGGGAGAAGGAAGAGGAGGAGGAGGAGGAGGAGGAGGAGGAGGAGGAGGAGGAGGAGGAGGAGGAGGAGGAGGAGGAGGAGGATGGCGAGCAGAGAGGCCAGAGGCCTCTTGGATTCCCCTCGGAGTCTCTTCGGGTGCCTCTCGAGAGTTTCTTGGGGTCCTCTTGGGGTGTTTTGGGGGCCTCTCGGCCCACGAGGGCTCCAAGAGGGCCAGAAGAAGCCCCCGTGCAGTTTCCAAGCGGCCCTATCGAGAGATCCCTAAATCAGGACCCAAGAGGCCCCGAGGAGGGCCCCGAGCGGGCTCGAGACACCCCAAACCGTTTGGAGAGCGCCGGGGCCGCGCAGTCCCACCACGGAAGCCCCATGGGCAACCCAAGGGGAGACTGGATGTTCGGCCGCACGCGCGCCGCGGCCATCCAGACGTTTTGTTGCTGCGTCGGCGGCCAGGCAGCGGTCGTCCGCGCTGGCGGAGTGAGGAGGCCATGCAGACGTGCGGGTGCTGGCTCTCTCTCGTGCCTGTGCCCTCTCGCTCCTTGCTCCTCGCCCCTCGCCTCCCTCTCCTCGCTACGGGCTTCTCTCTCCTCGCTCCTCCTCGCTACTTCCGCCTCTCTCCTGGCCCGTCGCTTCTCCCTTCTGGCTCCTGACGTCTGTCTACTCTTTCCTCTTTCGGCGCTCCCTCATTGCCCATCTCTCTCCTCGGCCGTTGCTCCTCCCTTCTCGCTCCATGCTCCTCGCCGATCGCTTCTCGCTGATCGCTCCTCGCTTCCCCTACCTCCCCGCTCGACCCTGAATCCTCGTTCCTGGCTCCTCACTCCTCGCTCCACTCACGAGCTGCAGGTTGCGTCACCTTTCAAGGGTACCAGAAAGGAGCACTCTGCAGCCTCAAGAGCTCCTGAGACAGCCCAGGACGCCCACCAGGGGCCTCTGGAGGCTCCCAGCTTGGCCAAGATAGCCCCAAGACGGCTCCAAGGGAGGCCCAAGCAGGCCAACTCTGGAGCAACCTCCCTCCCCATCTGGCCGTCTCCAGCGAGCCCCCAAGACGCCCCCCGAGAGTCTCCCAGGAGGCCCCGGAGACGCTCCCAAGACGCTCCCAGAAGCTGCGGCCTAGGCAGACACCTCCCGAAACCCCTCCCCTAACCCCTCCCCCCAGGGTGCACTGCAAGTTGGTACTTCGTGGGGGCGCCGGCGGCCGCCTGAGTGTTTCTGGGCCGAGCCGCAGACGCCCAGGATCGCTTTTTCAGGTGCACCTCTCGCACGGCGCGTTTCCCAGTTTGTATATGTAGATACATATCTATACAGATAATAAGTATTAGTGACATTCTATCGGGGGACGAAATCTATACATATCCACTGCTCCCTGGCCAGGCCCATCCTGAACCCAGGAGCTGTGTATACGCCCTCCTGGCCAAACCAGGAGGGCGTGGCGTATACACAGCTGCTGTGTTCAGGATGGGCCTGGCCAGGGAGCAGTGGATATGTATAGATTGCGTCGCCCTTTTCTATAGATATACGTGTATATATATATAGATATAAAAGATGATTGTTTGTTCCTCCTCGACCTCCTCGTCTTTCTTCTCCTCCTCCTCGCTGCCCACGGCTCCCTCTGCCCAGTGGCTACCGTGTTTTGCTGGTCACGTCGCTCCGACTCGCTATCGGACTACTGCCGATGCTGCCAGATCCGCTGCTGCTGCTGCTGCTGCTGCTGCTGCTGCTTCTGCAATCGCTGCCCTGGACGCCGACACACATCAAGCACACAGCTCGCGCTCCAACGTACGCAGCAGCAGGCGCACCCTCGATACTCTGGCACTCGTGCACGGTAGTCCACGGGTCAGCCCTAGTTAGCTTCAACGCTGGGATCAGCGCGTGCGGAAAGGGCGAGCAGTGGCAGCGGGCTCTGGCGCTGCTCAGCGAGCTGCGGGAGGCGACGGTGGAGCCCGACGTCATCCACCCCGCAGTCGAGCAGCTGGCTCAGGGACCTCCTCCCGAACAGGCTGGGCCAGCGCTTCTGAACCGACTCGGCCGGAGAGCTGGCTCAGTTGTTCTTGAGCACGCTCGCCCCCCCAGCGTTGTCAGCAGAGGTTTGCCCAGATGATTCTTTGTCAGGGAAGCCTCCAGGAAGGTGGTGGCCCACAGTCCTCTTGTGTGGCTGGGAGCGGCGCGTTCCAGAAGGATGGCGGCCTCGAATGGGCCAACATCCCTCCCCCCCCCCCCCGCGGGCGCTAGGGAGGGCCCCCGCGCGCCTCGGGGGTCGGCTCCTACGCAGCCCAGGACGCCTGCTGGGAGCCCCAGGAGAGGCCCCCGAGACGACAAAAAGACGGGCCCGCAAGACGGCTCCGCGACGCCCCGCAGTGTCTCCAGGCGGCCAGACCACGGGCCACGGGCCAGGGTGACCCCGATGACGGCCCGATGTGGCGAGGCACAAGCAGTAGAACCCCATGCCAAGAAACACCCTGCCTGCTTCCAGGGTGCCCAGGGTCTCTTGGGTTTCGATGGTTGCGCTGTGGAGAGCGTGACGTTCCCGCCAGACATCTATGGACGTCCCGGGGTCTCAGGGTTGGGTTTCTTGTGGAAGGTCTCTTGTGGTCGAGCTCCTACTGTAGCTATTCCTTACAGTAGCTGTTCCAAGGTTTTTCGTAGGGGTCTCGCCAGTCCGGGCAGAGAACGGGCCAAGACGGCTACGGGCTCCTCCCAGAACGCCCCCAGACGGCCGACGAGGCTCAGCTACAACGCTGGGATCAGCGCGTGCGAGAAGGGCGAGCAGTGGCAGCGGGCCTTGGCACTGCTCCGCGAGATGCGGGAGGCGAAGCTGGAGCCCACCGTCGTCTGTCCTATAGAGCACCGGGAGAGCAGCGCGTGGAACTTGCAGCTCGTGGCAAGGCCGGGGGCCCGCCGGGAGGGCCCGCCGGGAGGGCCCGCCAGGAGGGCCTGCGCCTCCCAGAGGGCCCAACGCGAGTCCAGGATGCCTCCAAGTTCGCCGAAGATGCCTCCGATACGGCCGAGGATGGCCTCGAGATGGCCCAAGATGGCGCCCAGACGGCCTCAGAGGGCCCCAAGGCAGCCCAAGACGGGCTCCAGACGGCCGAGAAGCCGTCCAAAAAGGCGTCCAGAGGGCTCCAGGAGCACACCCGGCAGGGTCTCCCCGTGTAGACATTGAAGGTTCTCTGCCGATGTTCGAAGATTTTCAGAATACACGGCTTTTGGGCCCTTGCAGCGCGGGGCAATCTGCGAGGTCCCCTGCTGGGTGCTCCCAGAACCTCCTGCACGAGACCCAAGAGAGCTGCAAGACAGCTCAGGGACGCCCCAAGACGGCCAACAGGCGCCCGAGACGGCCCAAGATGGCCCAGAGATAGCCCCGCCACGTTCCCCTGCCAGGGCACCTGCAGATTTGCTCCACGGGTGCGCACTCGTCAGTTACAATGCTGGGATCAGCGCTTGTGAGAAGGGCGAGCAGTGGCGACGAGCTCTGGCGCTGCTGCGCAAGATGTCGGAGGCGACGCTGGAACTCGACGTCATCAGCTACAGCGCTGGGATCAGCGCGTGTGGTAAAGACCAGCAGTGGCAATGGGCGCTATCGCTCGTCAGCGAGTTGGTTGAAGCGAACGTTGAGGCTAGCGTCATCAGCTGCAACGCTGGGCTCAACGCTTGCGCGAAGGGCGAGCAGTGGCAGCGGGCGCTGGAGCTGCTCAGCGAGATGCGGGAGGCACAGCTGGAGCCCGACGTCATCAGCTACAGCGCTGGGGTCATCGCTTGCGAGAAGAGCGAGCAGTGGCATCGGGCGCTGGCGCTGTCCAGCCAGATGCGGGAGGCAACGCTGGAGCCCGACCTCATCAGCAACAATGCTGCGCTCAGCGCTTGCGGGCAGGGCGAACAATGGCAGCGGGCACTGGCGCTGCTCAGCGAAATTCGGGATGCGAAGCTGGAGCCCGACGTCATCTCTTCTACAATGCAGCGCCTCCTGCGTGTCAGAAGGCCCTGTGTCTTTATTTTTTTTTCTGACTCTCGCAGGCCCCCAGAGCTAAAAAGCACAGCCCGGGCGCTTCAAGGCAGCCCAAGAGGGCCCCAAGACGGTCCAAGATTGTCCGAGACGGCCCAACATGACTTTCAGACGGCCCAACAGGGCCTCAAGATGGCCCAAGAGCGGCTTCAAGAGGCCCCCCGAGGGGGCCCCGAGAGGCGAAAATCATTGACTTCCTTCAGTGTTCAAAGGATGTTGACGTGCTCGCCTTTTCGGCCAATATCGCCTCCAGATGGCCCACGAGGTCCCCAAGAGGGCCCCCAGGCAGCCCAAGAGGGCCCCAAGAGGGCCGAATCGGTCCCCCTAGAGGGGGAACCCGAACGGACATGTCGCACCACCCGCCCCAAGAAGATGACCCTCGGGACCGTCAGGAGCCCCCCAGACCCCACAAGCCCCAGGAGGCCCATGAGGCCCAACGCAGGCCCCAAGAGACCCCCAAGAGGCCCCCAAGAGGCCCCGAGAGGCCCCCCAAACCGCGTGCTTTTCGTTTTGAAAGCGCCCAAGACGACAGTACAGTCTCCCAGGATTGTCACCAGAGCGCCCAGGAGGCGCCCGGGAGGGCCCGAAGACGGCCTAAAGCGGTCCCAGGACGGCTCCTGAGGCGCCCATGACGGCCCAGGAGGCTCCCATGACAGCCCCAAGAGAAGCCAAAGACGACCCGAGAGAGCCCCAAGGCGGTCCGAGGACAGCCCCGTAGTCGCCCAAGACGGTCTCAGACGGCCCCAAGACGGGCCAAGGGGCACCCAAGACGGCCCAAGAGGGCCCCAGGAGGCTCCCAGGAGGCCGCCAGACGGCCCAACAGGGCCCGAGAGGTTCTCACAAGGCGGAACGCGGCGCGGCCACACCCGCGGGAAACAAACCACGATTTCGAGGTTGATTTTCCGACGCCCTGGGTCGGAGCAGTCAACCCTCGCCCAGGACGTTCGTCGACTCGCCACGTCCACGGAATGCCAGCACCTAATTCGAAGTCTCCCTCTCAGGCTCCAGATGGGGCACAGACGTCTCGCCCAGATCGTTCGTGCATCAATGACGCCCACAAAAAATACTCCGTAACCTCGGAGGCCATTCTCCATGGTCCTGCGGTCGGCCCAACAAAAACGCCCTCCCAGACCACTCCTCGGCCCGACACGTCGACGGAAAATAAACACCGTGCTCGAGGTTTATTCTCCGAGGTCCCAGGTGGGCAAAAGGGTTCTGGAGAGACGTCTTTTGTCTACCTGCGCTTTGGCGCTTACGCTGGAGTTCTGGGTTTCGTTTCTGCGATGTTCCGTCTATATCCTCCCAATGCATGACCTGGGGCGCGGCCACACCCACGGAAAATACACCCAGACTTCGAGGTTTACTTTCCAACGCCCTGGGGCGGAGCCGTTAACCCTCGCCAAGGACGGTCGTCGTCTCGCCGCGTCCAGGGAATGCCAGTACCAACTCTGAAGGTTTCCTCCAGGCTCCAGATGGGGCACAGACGTCTCGCCCGGATCGTTCGTGCATCAACGACGCCCACGAAAAATACTCCGTAACCTCGGAGGCCATTCTCCATGGTCCCGCGGTCGGCCGAGAAAACGCCCACCAAGACCATCCCTCGGCCCGCCACGTCGACGGAAAATAAACGCCACGCTCGAGGTTTAGTATTCGAGGTCCCAGGTGGGCTCCAGGGTTCTGGCGAGATGTCTTTCGCAAACCTGCGCTTTGGCGTTTACTGGAGTTCTGGGTTTCGTTTCTGCGGAGATGGAGGGTGGAGGAGAAACCACTATTGTGTCAGAGAAGGGCGCGCAGCGGTTCTACCCTCCAGCTCGGCGCACCCCTCACACGGCTCGTGGCTGCATTCGGAGCGCTGCCCGTCTCCGAGGGTGCGGGCACAAGGGCGCGAAGGTTACCCTGCCTCGCGCGGCGCAGCGCCGCGAGGTGTTTGGTTGGCACACGATCTGGGCGTGCTTCCGAGAGGCGGCCCAGGCGATGGACGCAGAGAGGATGCCAGCCTCTGCCCAGGCTCGGGCCAGACGAAATCAGCGGAGGCCGAGTTCACACACAGACAGTTCGCGTTCAGGAGGGCTCCTCGCCGCCACGGCTGGACGCAGTAGACAACACTGGTGCGCTTCGACAGTGGGGGAGGGCCCAGGGACCGAATCTGACAGCTCTGCCCCCCCCTTCCTCGGCCGCGACAGGCTGTGCAGGCACGCGGGACGTCCCGCCAGTTCGGCGGAGTGTGGTCCCCATCCACTGGCCAGGCTCCGGCGGCTCGCCGCGCGCCACCGTCATCGTCGTCGTCGCTGCCACTGCCAACGTCCAAAGCGGGGCGCTGCTGGAGAACGGGCTCACGCCATGTGGATAGCCTTTCGGCAGCGTTTCCGCCGCTCCCCCTAGAACCATTTCGGCGAGATGTCGTGGACGGAGGAGAGGCCACGGGTCAGCCCTAGTCTCTACTACATTGCAGGGCCCAGTGCGTGCCAGAAGGGCGCAGGATCAAGTGACTCAAAACCGCCCCGGGCTGGCCCCGGGCCGCCCCGGGCCGCCCAGGCAGGCCCCAGGACATGTTGAGAGGGCCCCCCGAAGCCCCCAAGACGGCCCCGGAGAGCCCCGGCACGCTTAAAGATGGGCCCAAGACGCCCGAGATTCGCCCCAGGCGGCCCAAGAGGCGTCCAAGACGCCCGAAGAGGCCTCCCAAGAGGCCTCCCATGAGGGCCCCGAGCGACAGAAATCGTAGATTTCTAGTGTGTTTTTCGATGTTTTCGGCCTCCTCGCCTCGTCGGCTTCCCGACGCTCCAAGACGGCCCAATAAGCTCCCCCGACCGCTCCAAGACGGCCGAAGAGGACCCCAAGAGAGCCCCAAGACGGGCCAGGAGGGCCCCCAGACGGTCCCAAGACGCCCCAGGCCCAGGACGGCCCAGGAGGCGCCCAAGACGGCCCAAGAGGCACCCAAGACGACCCCAGGAGCGGCCCAAGACGGCCCACGACAGCCCAAGAGGCGCCGAGGCGGGTCTCAGACGGCCCCAAGACGGCCCAAGAGGCACCCAAGACGGCCCGAGAGGGCCCTAAGAGCCCCCCCGGGAGGCCCAAACGAAGGCCGAAGAGGCTCCGAAACGGCCCCCACGAAGCCTTCAGTGGCTTCAGAATTCCCTCCAGGAGCGGGGGAGCGGACGAGAGGCGACAGGCATATCGCAGGCAAAAACGCCCCAAGAGATCCCCAAACGGCCCCCACGAAGCCCTAAGTGGCCTCAGAATTGCTTCCAGGAGGGGGGGAGCGGACGAGAGGCGACCGGCATATCGAAGGCACAAAAGAACAATGTTGGACGCTCCGAGGGCCTTCGATGTTTCTCCGTTGGGGAGAGTCGTCGTAGGATCGACGATTGCCGACCGAGGGCAGCGAATCCAGTGGAGGCCCAAGAGGCCCCCAGGAGCCCAAAAGAGATCCCCAAGAGGTGCCACGGGGCTTAAAAACTGCTTCGAAGCGAGGGGGGCGGACGAGGGGACCGCCTCAGGAGGTTTTGGACGGTTTTGGGCCTCAAAATCGTCCGCGTTACGACGGTTTTGGAAGGATTTTGGCCTTCTCGCCTTTTCCGCTTTCCGACGCTCGAAGACGGCCGAAGAGGCCTCCAAGAGCGCTCCAGAACGGCCCAAGAGGTTTCCAAGAGCGCCCCAAGACAGCCCAAGAGGGCCCCAAGACGACCCAAGAGACGCTCAAGACGGCCCACGAGGGCCCGAAGACAGGCCCAAGAGGGGGCCAAGAGGGGGACCACGGACCGAAAATCCGAGCCTTCCGCCCCAAGAGGGCGCCAGGAGGCCCAAACAGGCCCCCAAGAGGCCCCAAGGGGGCTCCCAAGCAGCCCAAACGAGGCCCCTTCAGAGGCCCCAACAGCTTCCAAAATGGCCCCGAAGAGGCCTCGAGCCCGCCTCCGAGCTTCCTCGCCGCGAGGGTGCCAACACGGCCCCAGACCGGCCCAGGACGGCCCAAGGCGCGCTCAAGACGGCCCAAGACGATTCCAAGACGGTCCCAGGAGGGTGCGCCCAGGACGGCCCAAGGACGCGCCCGTTCGGGGCCTCAAGACGGGCCAAGATGGCAAAGAGTCCCAGCTGGCAAAAATCGTTAATTTTCCATTGTTTACTGTTACACCCTTTGCGTTTCCCGCCGTTTCGGCGGTCCGATGCACCAAGAGGCCCCAGAAAGTCCCAGGAGGGTCCGAGGAACCGCCCAGGAAGGCCCCAAGACGGGCCAAGACGGACCCAGCACAACCCAAGGCGCGCTGCGACGGCTCAAGACGGCTCCAAGACAGCCCCAAGAGGGTGCCAACACGGCCCCTGCTGGGCCCAGGACGGCCCAAGGAGGCGCACAGGAGGGGCCCAAGACGACTCCAAGGCGGCCTCCTCACGGTCCCAGACGGCTCCAAGACAGCCCCACGAGGACCCCGATGGGCCCAGGACGGCCTACGGACGCGCCCATGAGGGGCCCACGACGAACCAAGACGGCCCCATCAGGGCAAACGGCGCCCTCAAGACGGGCCTAGACGGCTCCAAGACGGCCCTTTGAGAGAGCCAACGCGGCCCCACACCCTTCGGGCGCACACTTGGGGGGGCTGGGAGCTTGCGACAAGTCTCCCACATTCATTGTCCTGCCCCATTCTGTTCGCCTGGAGGCCTCCTCCAACCCTGTGGGCGAACAAGAGGAATCCCAGCGGGACGCCAACCCTGGGGCCCGTGGGCCCCGCGCCGCTTGGGCAGAAGACGAACGCCGGGTCTGACAGGCCAGCTACCGCCCCCCTTTGCCCGATATGCTGTGCCATTCTGTTCCCCCAGGGGCCTTGGCAAACTCTTCGGGCCAAGCAGACCGGACCCCTGGGACAGCAGCCAATTGATATGACCCTGGGACCTCTCCGCATTCTTCGGACGAGCATCTGGGGGGCCCAGGAGATTCGGACATGTCTTCCCCATTCCTTGCCCTGTCCCGTTCTGTTCGCCCGAAGGCCTCCACAGACCCTCTGGGCGAACAGAATGGGACATGGCGAACAAACCCTCCCGTTGGCGGTGATGCGACTGGATCGCACCATCAAGGCGCGCCCGGAGGTGATGGCCGACCCAACAGCGGTTTCTCTTAAGAGTTCACTGGATTTCAAATTTTCTTGAAGCTCTCTTGGGCCCTCCCTGTAGATCCTTGCGAGCCTCCCCGGCGCTTTCGGTGGCTTTCCCCGATGGCCTCCCGAGCCCTTCCCCGAGCGCTCCTGAGACGCCTCAGATGGGCTTCGACTTCGACGCACATCCCCGAGAGACTTCGAAACTGTCCTCAATAGGAGGGGGGTGAACGAGCAGTGCGCTGGGCCAAGCTGCTGCAGCGCTGCAAGAGCTCGGACACGAAGGCGCGGTCTCGCTGCCGCCGCCCGAGCCGCCGCCGTGTTTGTAGATTTTCGGTACAATCTGCGCCGTTCCTCCGAGAACCATTCCAGAAAGATGTCGTGGACGGAGTCCACGGGTCAGCCCTAGTCTCTACTACATTGCAGGGCCCAGTGCGTGCCAGAAGGGCGCAGGCCCCAATGCACCGAAACCGCCCCGGGCTGGCCCCGGGCCGCCCAGGGCCGCCCAGGCAGGCTCCAGGACACGCCGAGAGGGCCCCCCGAAGCCCCCAAGACGGCCCCGGAGAGCCCCGGCACGCTTAAAGATGGGCCCAAGACGCCCGAGATTCGCCCCAGACGGCCCAAGAGGCGTCCAAGACGCCCGAAGAGGCCTCCCAAGAGGCCTCCCAAGAGGGCCCCGAGCGACAGAAATCGTCGATTTCTGTTGTGTTTTTCGATGTTTTCGGCCTCCTCGCCTCTTCGGCTTCCCGACGCTCCAAGACGGCCCAAGAAGTCCCCCCGACCGCTCCAAGACGGCCGAAGAGGACCCCAAGAGAGCCCCAAGACGGGCCAGGAGGGCCCCAAGACGGTCCCAAGACGCCCCAGGACGGCCCCAGGACGGCCCAGGAGGCGCCCAAGACGGCCCAAGAGGCACCCAAGACGGCCCCAGGAGCGGCCCAAGACGGCCCAAGACAGCCCAAGAGGCGCCGAGGCGGGCCTCAGACGGCCCCAAGACGGCCCAAGAGGCACCCAAGACGGCCCGAGAGGGCCCTAAGAGCCCCCCCGGGAGGCCCAAAAGAAGGCCGAAGAGGCTCCGAAACGGCCCCCACGAAGCCTTCAGTGGCTTCAGAATTCCCTCCAGGAGCGGGGGAGCGGACGAGAGGCGACAGGCATATCGCAGGCAAAAACGCCCCAAGAGATCCCCAAACGGCCCCCACGAAGCCCTAAGTGGCCTCAGAATTGCTTCCAGGAGGGGGGGAGCGGACGAGAGGCGACCGGCATATCGAAGGCACAAAAGAACAATGTTGGACGCTCCGAGGGCCTTCGATGTTTCTCTGTTGGGGAGAGTCGTCGTAGGATCGACGATTGCCGACCGAGGGCATGGAGAATCGAGCGAAAGAGGAGGAGAAGGTGGAAGAGGAGAAGGAGAAGGAGGAGGAGGAGGAGGAGGGGCCTGGCGCTGCACTGCGAGATGTGGAAAGCCAAGCTGGAGCCCGACGCCATCATGATTGCCTTTCGGCCCTGCAGCCGCACCCCCCCGCGCTTGCCCAGAGATCCCTCGCCACGTCGAGCTGATGTCGTGGACGGAGTCCACAGGTCTGCCCTAGTCAGCTACAACGCTGGAATTAGTGCGTGCGAGAAGGGCGAGCAGTGGCAGTGGGCTCTGGCTCTGCTCGGCGAGATGCGGGAGACGAATGTGGAGCCCGACGTCATCTCTATTACATTGCACGCATACGTGCGTGCTAGAGGGGCGGGGTCGGGGCGCGGGGTTCTGGCGCCCCGGCGGCCCCTGCGGGCTCATGCGAGCCCCAGCAGGCCCCAGCGCGCTTCCAGGAGGCCCACGAGCGCTCCGAGACGACCCTGGGGCCCCCCAAGAGTGGCCCAAGACGGTGCAAGAAGGCCTCCGAGATGGTCCAAAAGCTCTCGCAGACGGCCATGATAGCCCCCAGACGGCCCCAGAGGCTTCCAAAACGCTCCAAGAAGCACGCTTTCGCAACTTCCGCCTTTCGTTTTCAAAGCGTCGACGAGGATAATTCACGCCCCCAAGATCGCCCCAGGACGTCTCAGGCGTGCCCCATGCGGGCCCCAAGTCGACCCAAGACGGCCCCAGGACGGCCCAAGACGGCCCCAGGACTGCTCCTGAGGCGCCTACGACGGCTCAAGAGTCACCCAAGGCAGCCCCAAGAACGGCCAAAGGTGGCCCAAGACGGCCCCAAGTTGGCCCCAGAGGCGCCCAAGACGGCCTAAGCCTGCCCCAATACGACCCAAGGGGCACCCAAGATGGCCCAAGAGGGCCCCCAGGAGCCCCCCAGGGAGCCGCAAGACGGTCCAAGGGGGCTCCTAAAGGCCCCCAGGAGGCCGAAAAGAACACCCGCGAGGCTCCCAAACAGCTCCCGAGGAGAAGGAAGCGCCCGCCATCAGTGGCCGCATAATCAGGGAGCGTTGCCCTCCTCCGTGGGTGCGGGCGCGAGAGCGCGAAGCTAATCGGGCTCGCACGGCGCCTCAGACGGCTCCGAACCGCTCAAGAGGGCGCCACCACGACCAGACGTTTCCAAGCCGCTCCAGAGGCCACCCCGACGGCTCCAGGGGCGCTCCGAGCCGCTCATGAGGCTGACCCGACGGCCCCGAGGGCTCCAGGGTTGGCCAGGAGCCTCCGAAGGCTGCCCTCGAGGATTCCCCAGGACAGCCCCGAGGCGCAAAAACCGCTCCATGTCCTCAAGAAAAAATTGAAAGGTGTGGCATCCTCGTGGCTTTTCGCCCCCGACGCGCCCACGAGGGCCACAGAGCCCCCCGCGCTCGTCCTACGATGCACCCCTCCGGGCTCCGCGGCCGGCCCAGGACGGCCCAAGATGTGCCCAAGACAGCCCACGAGGCACCGGAGACGGCCCCAAAGACGGCCCCAGGCGGCCCCACAGACGGCCCGAGCACGGCTCAAGGGGCGCCCGAGACGGCCCACGACGGCCCCACAGACGGCCCGGAAGGCACCCACGACAGCCCCAGGGGCCGCCCAGGACGGTCCAAGACGGCCCCCAGACGGCCCAAGAGGCGCCCAAGACGGCCCAGGACACTTCCGAGACGGCCCAAACGGCGCCGACGAGAGTCCAAGAAGGCCCCAAGAGGCCCCCTCGAAGCCGAAAAGAGCCCCAAGAGGCTCCCACGCGGCTTCCAAGAGGCCCTACGTGTTTATCTAATTCCCTCCAACAGAGCGGGGGCGGACGAGAGGTGAGAGGCAGAACGCAGGCCCCAACAGCCGTTTTCGAAGCTCCGAGGGTCTACGATTGACGATCCAATATCCAAGGCATGCAGGATCGAGGCAAGACGGCGGAAGAGGAGGAGGAGGAGGAGGAGGAGGAGGAGAAGGAGGAGGAGGAGGAGGAGGAGGAGGAGGAGGAGGAGGAGGAGTAGGAGGAGGAGGAGGAGGCGGAGGCAGAGGAGCAGGAGGAGGAGGAGGAGGAGAAGGCGGAGGAGGAAACCCGAGACATGAGGGTCCAGATGACGTACGGAGCTCTGAACGTGGCCCTGAGACGGCTCAAGAGGAGCCCAGACGGCCCAAGAGGGTCCCAAAAGGTCCCGAAGAGATCCACAAGAGGACCTGAGAAGCCCTCAACCACCCAAGAGACCCAAAAAGGCTTCAAAACTGCCTCCAAGAGAGTGGGCCCGGCACTCCTGACACGCCCGAGAGAGCTTCGCCTTCAAAAGAACTCCAACAAAGCGGCCCTCCCAACGTAGCGGAGCACGTTCGACCCAACAACGGTTTCTGTTAAGATCTTTTTGACTTTCATACCCTCTTGAAGCTCTCTTGGGCCCTCCCTGGAGATCACCTTTCCAGCGCTCCCGGTGGCTTTCCCCGAGGGCCTCCCGAGCCCTTCCCCAGGCGCTCCTGAGACGCCTCAGATGGGCTTCGACTTTGACGCACATCTCCGAGAGACTCCCAAACTGCCCTCAATATGATGGGGGCGAACGAGCCGCGCGCCGGGGCCAAGCTGCTGGAGCGCTGCAAGAGCTCGGACACGCAGGCACGGTCTCGCTGCCGCCGCCCCGGCCGCCGCCATGCTTTTAGGTTTTCGGCAGCATGTCCGCCGTTCCTCCGAGAACCATTCCAGAAAGATGTCGTGGACGGAGTCCACGGGTCAGCCCTAGTCTCTTCTACAATGCAGGGATCCGCGCGTGCGAGAAAGTCCTCTGTCTTGAGTGCCTTTCCGGGCCCTCCTGGGCGCCCCCCGGGGCGCAGATGCCCCCAAAACGGCCTCGGGATGGCTCCGAGAGGCTCCAGGGGGCGCCAAGACGGCCTCAGAGCACCCTTGAGAGCCCCATGACAGCCTCAGAGGCCCCCCAAGGCAGGTCAGGAGGCTCCCAAGACGGCCCAAGAGGGCCTCCAGGAGATCCCCAAGAGGCCAAATGATCCAATTCCCGATGGGAAAACGCACATTTTCACTATGTTCCGTTTTTTCGTCCTCGCAGCGTCCAACACGGCTATACGGGCCCCCCAGCTTGCCCCAAGACGCGACCAGAGGCCCCCAAACGGCCCCACGCGGCCCCAGGACGGCTCCAG
The DNA here is from genome assembly GCA_963575745.1 of Prorocentrum cordatum. Classification (NCBI taxonomy): domain Eukaryota; class Dinophyceae; order Prorocentrales; family Prorocentraceae; genus Prorocentrum; species Prorocentrum cordatum. Next base: position 301,686 of record CAUYUJ010014401.1, on the reverse strand, counting down.
AGGCACCCGAGACGGCCCAAGACGCACCCAAGACAGCCCCAAGAGCAGCCAATAATGGCCAACGGAACGGCTCTGAGAGGCTCCAGGGGGTGCCAAGACGGCCTCAGAGCACCCTTGGGAGCCCCAAGACAGCTTTAAGGCCCCCAAGGAGGGCCTCCAGGAGAGCCAGAAGAGGCCCAAATCGTCAGTCCCGACAGGAAACGTACATTTTCAATATATCTTGCTTTTTCGCCCTCGCAGCGTCCAAGACGGCTATACGGGCCCCGCAGCTCGCCCCGAGACGCGCCCAGACGCCCCCAGGAGGGCCCCCAAACGGCCCCACACGGCCCCGCCCAGACGCCCCCAGGAGGGCCCCCAAACGGCCCCACACGGCCCCGGGACGGCTCCAGAGGCACCCGAGACGGCCCAAGACGCACCCGAGACGGCCCAATACGCAGTGAAGAATGGCCCAAGACAGCCCCACCGCCCTGTCCAAGATGGCTGTAGAGGCCCCCACCGCCCTGTCTCCAAGCCTTTCCGTTTGGACAGTCTCCAAGACGGTCTCTGGGCCGTCCGGGACGGATCCAGAGGCGCCCGAGACGGCCCAAGAAACAGCAAAGACAGCCCCAAGAGCGCCCAATATTGGCCCAAGATGGCCCCAAGACTGTCCCAAGATGGTCCGAGAGGCGCCCAAGACGATCCCACATCGCCCCAAGACGGCCCAAGACGCACTCAAGACTGCCCAAGAGGGCTCCGAGGGACCCCCAGGAGGACGAAAAGAGGCCCCCAAGCGGCCCCCAAGAGGCCTTGGATGCTTCTCTCTTGGGGAGCGTCGAACTTACACCCTCTGGGAGCCATCTCTGCGCCATTTGGGGACGTCTTGGGGCGGTGCGCTCGAAAGGTCGATTCGTGTCCTCGCATTGGGGCCCGTCTCAGGGAGTTCCGTCTCGCCGTCCTCTTGCGGGCCTCCTAGGCCGCGCCCATTGGCCCCACTGTCACCACACTACCAGATAAAATTATCATTCGGCCTCTGCGAAGAGCAGATCAACTTCTTACGGCTACCCTCCCCGCAGAAGCTATGATGAACACAGACTGCGGCGTTAGAAACAGCTTCTGTCCACACCATCTCATGCCTACATGGGTGTGCTTCCACTGGCACCGCCTCCACCACCGCGTTCCTGCCTTCAGGCCTGCTTCCTGCATCCCTCGCCCACCTCCCCCTCCGCCACCTCCTCCATCCACGCCGTCCCCTCCAACCTCCCCTTACCCGCGAGGCCCCAGAGACGCTCCACTTCCACGTCCACGCCATGGCGGGCAAATTCCGCGGCTGGAAGGCCGCGGGTCAGTCCTAGTCTCTTCAACATGGCTGGTGGAAGCGCGTGCGAGAAGCCTAGGGCCTCAAGTGGACAAAATCGCCCCTGTACGGCGCCACCACGGGGCCGAATCGCTCAGGCCGGTCCCAGAGGCGCTCCAGAGGGGTTCCCAGACCGTCCAAGAGCGCTCCAAGACGGCCTCAGTGGGTCCCGAGACGGCCCACGAGGGCCCGAAGTCTTCCGGGGCTCCACGACGATCCAAGAGGCCGCAAAGACGCCCCAAGAGGGCCCCGAACGCACGCCAAAGAGGCAGGGAAACGTATATTTTCAGCATGCCCGCCTTGTGTGCTCCTCAGCGGCCCAGGACAGGCCAAGAGGCTCTTCAAATCGCCCCAAGAAGACGCCAGGGGCCCCTAAGAGGGCCCCAAGACGGCCCACAAGAGCCCCAAGACGACGCCAGAGAGCCCTGAAACGGCCTCACAGAACCCCAAGACGGCCCCAAGAGAGCTCCGAGGGGGCCCCAAGAGGCTCCCAAGACGGCGGCCTCAGGCAGCCTCATGAGAGCTCCAAGACGGTCCAAGGCCTCCCGGACGCCCCGTGACGGCCCACAAAGGCCCCAAAACGTTCCAAAGCGCTCCCAGAGCAGTCTGAAAAAGCCTCAGAATGGCCCGAAAAAGACCTCCACAAGGACCACCAAGCAGGCCCAGAGACGCCCATTAAAAGAGCGATCGGTGAAGTACAAAGCCCCAGAGGGCCTCCAGACGGCCCCCAGACGGCCTAAGACAGCCCCAGACGGCCCCGAGAGGCACCCAAAGCGGCCCAAGAGGGCCCCAAGATGACTTCAGGAGGTCGCAAGACGGCCCAAAAGGGCCTCAAGAGGCCCCCAGGAGGCCGAAAAGGAACCCCGAGAGGCCCCCAAACAGTTGCCAAGCAGAAGGCAGCGCCCGCTATCAGGCTTCGAAAAGTTAACCCGAAAAGAGTCACCAGAGCCTTTCGGGTGACTTTTTTTTCGGCCCCAGGTGCTCTCAAAATGGGTCAAACCAGGGGGAGCAGACAAGCGGCGGGAGGCACACCGCAGACCCACCATAGCCGGCTGTGATGCTCCGAAGGTCCAGGCGGACGTGGAGCGGAAGGCGGACGAAGACGAGGAAGCGCCCGCCTTCAACTTCGGAATGGCGGCCGGAAAAAGTAACGGAAGGCTTCGGGGTGGCTTTTTCCTGGGCGGGGGCCCAACGTGGAGGCCCGCCAGGGGGACCTGCTGGTCGTTGACGAAGTCCACAGGTTCGCCCTAGTCTCTGCTGCATGGTCAGTGGAAGCGCGTGCGAGAATGTCCCAGGGCCTCAAGTGGACAAAATCGCCCCTGTACGGCGCCACCACGGGGCCGAATCGCTCAGGCCGGTCCCAGAGGCGCTCCAGAGGGGTTCCCAGACCGTCCAAGAGCGCTCCAAGACGGCCTCAGTGGGTCCCGAGACGGCCCACGAGGGCCCGAAGTCTTCCGGGGGGGGCTCCACGACGATCCAAGAGGCCGCAAAGACGCCCCAAGAGGGCCCCGAGCGCACGCCAAAGAGGCACACACCGTCAAATTCCCGTAGGAAAGCGTATATTTTCAGCATGCCCGCCTTGTGTGCTCCTGAGCGGCCCAGGACACGCTAAGAGGCCTCCCAAATCGCCCCAAGAAGACGCCAGGGGCCCCTAAGAGGGCCCCAAGACGGCCCACAAGAGCCCCAAGACGACGCCAGAGAGCCCTGAAACGGCCTCACAGAACCCCAAGACGGCTCCAAGAGAGCTCCGAGGGGGCCCCAAGAGGCTCCCAAGACGGCCTCAGGCAGCCTCAAGAGAGCTCCAAGACGGTCCAAGGCCTCCCGGACGCCCCGTGACGGCCCACAAAGGCCCCAAAACGTCCCAAAACGCTCCCAGAGCAGCCCGAAAAAGCTTCAAAATGGCCCGAAAAAGACTCTCACTCACAAGGACCACCAAGCAGGCCCAGAGACGTCCATTAAAGAGCGATCGCTGAAGTACAAAGCTCTTCTCACCAAGGAGCTAGACGCAGCGTAGAGAGCTCTCCCAGGCACAGCTATCACGAGCGAGCGGTGACGTCGGGACACCCTTCCGACCTCTCACACAGGAGCACGCACGCACAGCACGCAAGCACAATAGATTTCCTGGGCTGTCCCCTGGAAGAGGCTCGGGGGGACAGCCCGGGAACGGCCCCAGAGGCGCCCACAAAAACTTCAAGAGAAAAGGCCCCCAGGAGGCCGCAAGACGGCCCAAAAGGGCCCCAAGAAGCCCCTAGGAGGCCGCAAGACAGCCAACGAGGTCCCAACAGGCCAGGAGCTCGAAAAGAAACCCCGAGAGGCCCACTAACCGTTCCCAAGGAGACGGCAGCGCCCGCCATCAGGCTTCGAAGATGCAACCGGAAGAAAGTCACAAGAGCCCTCCGGGTGACTTTTTTCAAGGCCCCAGGTGCCTTCAAAATTGAAATACGGCGAGACGTACATCGCAGTCCCACCATAGCCGTCAGTGACGCTCCGAAGGCTGTCTAGGCGGAGGTAGAGGGGAAGGCGGACGAAGAGAAGGAAGCGGTCCAGGAGGGCCTCCGAGACGGCCCAAGATCGCTCGAAGACGCTCCAGACGAGCCGCGGCAAGCGAAATCATTGATTCTTCGATGCTTTCTGAAAGATTTCCACCTTCTCGCCATTTCGAGCGAAGACAGGCCCAAGACGGCCTTTTCGAGCCAAGACTGGCCCAGGATGACGTGGACGAAGTCCACGGGTTCGCCCTAGTCTAAACTATATGGCCGGAGGAACCGCGTGCCGGAAGGAAAAAAAACCAAATGGCCGGAAACGGCTCCGAGACGCTCCGGAGGCCGCCCCGACGGCCCAAAGACGGCTCCGAGCCGCTCAAAGACGGCTCCGAGCCGCTCAAGATGCCCCGAAGGCGGCCCAAGAGGGCCCCGAGACGCGCAAAGGTCCGGCCGAGACGCCCAAGATTGGCCCAAGACGGCCCAAGAGCTCCCCAAACGGCCCAATAGGCCTCCCAAGAGGCCTCCCAAGAGGCCTCCCAAGAGAGCCCCGAGAGGCCAAAATTGTTGATTTTCATTTGTTTTTCAAAGGTTTTTTGCTTCCTCGCTTTTTCGGCTTCCCGACGCTCCGAACCCCCCCAGAGGCATCTAAGACCGCCTCAAGACGGTCGAAGAGGTCCCCAAGAGGACCCCAAGACGGTCCAAGAGGGCTCCAAGACGGTCCAAGGCGGCCCCAGGACGGCCCCAGAGGCGCCCAAGACAGGCCAACGGGACCCCAAGATGGGCCAAGAGCGTCCCACGATGGCTCCAAGACGGCCCGAGGACCGCCCAAGAAGGCCCTAGGGGGCCCCAAGACAGCCCAAGGGGCGCGATAGACGAGCCCAGAGAGGCCCAAGAGGCCCCCAGGAGCCCAAAAGAGGTCCCCAAGAGGTGCCACGGGGGCGGACGAGGGGACCGCCTCAGGAGGTTTTGGACGGTTTCGGGCGTCAAAATCATCCGCTTTACGACGGTTTGGGAAGGATTTTGGCCTTCTCGCTTTTTCCGCTTTCCGACGCTCGAAGACGGCCCAAGAGGCCTCCAAGAGCGCCCCAGAACGGCCCAAGAGGTTTCCAAGAGCGCCCCAAGACAGCCCAAGAGGGCCCCAAGACGACCCAAGAGACGCTCAAGACGGCCCACGAGGGCCCGAAGACAGGCCCAAGAGGGGGCCAAGAGGGGGACCACGGACCGAAAATCCGTTCCGCCCCAAGAGGGCGCCAGGAGGCCCAAACAGGCCCCCAAGAGGCCCCAAGGGGCCGCCAAGAATCCCCCAAAGAGGCCCCAGGAGGCTCCTAAGGAGCCCAGACGAGGCCCCAACAGAGGCCCCAGCAGCTTCCAAAATGGCCCCAAAGAGGCCTCGAGCCCGCCTCCGAGCTTCCTCGCCGCGAGGGTGCCAACACGGCCCCAGGCGGGCCCAGGACGGCCCAAGGCGCGCTCGAGACGGCCCAAGACGATTCCAAGACGGTTCCAGGAGGGTGCGCCCAGGACGGCCCAAGGACGCGCCCGGTCGGGGCCTCAAGACGGGCCAAGATGGCAAGAGAGCCCCAGCTGGCAAAAATCGTTAGTTTTCCATTGTTTACTGTTACACCCTTTGCGTTTCCCGCCGTTTCGGCGGTCCGATGCACCAAGAGGCCCCAGAAAGTCCCAGGAGGGTCCGAGGAAACGCCCAGGAAGGCCCCAAGACGGGCCAAGACGGATCCAGCACAACCCAAGGCGCGCTGCGACGGCTCAAGACGGCTCCAAGACAGCCCCAAGAGGTGCCAACACGGCCCCTGCTGGGCCCAGGACGGCCCAAGGAGGCGCACAGGAGGAGCTCAAGACGACTCCAAGGCGGCCCCCTCACGGTCCCAGACGGCTCCAGACAGCCCCACGAGGACCCCGATGGGCCCAGGACGGCCTACGGACGGCCCATGAGGGGCCCACGACGAACCAAGACGGCCCCATCACGGCACACGGCGCCCTCAAGACGGGCCTGGACGGCTCCAAGACGGCCCTTTGAGGGAGCCAACGCGGCCCCACACCCTTCGGGCGCACACTTGGGGGGGCTGGGAGCTTGCGACAAGTCTCCCACATTCATTGTCCTGCCCCATTCTGTTCGCCTGGAGGCCTCCTCCAACCCTGTGGGCGAACAAGAGGAAACCCAGCGGGCCGCCAACCCTGGGGCCCGTGGGCCCCGCGCCGCTTGGGCAGGAGACGAACGCCGGGTCTGACAGGCCAGCTACCGCCCCCCTTTGCCCGATATGCTGTGCCATTCTGTTCCCCCAGGGGCCTTGGCAAACTCTTCGGGCCAAGCAGACCGGACCCCTGGGACAGCAGCCAATTGATATGACCCTGGGACCTCTCCGCATTCTTCGGACGAGCACCTGGGGGGCCCAGGAGATTCGGACAGTCTTCCCCATTCCTTGCCCTGTCCCGTTCTGTTCGCCCGAAGGCCTCCACAGACCCTCTGGGCGAACAGAATGGGACATGGCGAACAAACCCTCCCGTTGGCGGTGATGCGACTGGATCGCACCATCAAGGCGCGCCCGGAGGTGATGGCCGACCCAACAGCGGTTTCTCTAAAGATTTTACAGAATTTCAATTTTCTTGAAGCTCTCTTGTGCCCTCCCTGTAGATCCTTGCGAGCCTCCCCGGCGCTTTCGGTGGCTTTCCCCGATGGCCTCCCGAGCCCTTCCCCGAGCGCTCCTGAGACGCCTCAGATGGGCTTCGACTTCGACGCACATCCCCGAGAGACTTCGAAACTGTCCTCAATAGGAGGGGGGTGAACGAGCAGTGCGCTGGGCCAAGCTGCTGGAGCGCTGCAAGAGCTCGGACACGAAGGCGCGGTCTCGCTGCCGCCGCCCGAGCCGCCGCCGCGTTTTTAGATTTTCGGTACAATCTGCGCCGTTCCTCCGAGAACCATTCCAGAAAGATGTCGTGGACGGAGTTCACGGGTCAGCCCTAGTCAGCTACAGCTCTGGGGTCAGCGCGTGCGAGAAGGGTGAACAGTGGCAGCGGGCGCTGGCGCTGCTCATCGAGATGTTGGCGGCGAAGGTGGAGCCCAACGTCATCAGCTACAACGCTGGAGTCAGCGCGTGCAAGCAGGGCAAGCAGTGGCAGCGGGCACTGGCGCTGCTCAGCGAGATGCGGGAATCGGAGCCGGAGCCTAACGTCATCAGCTACAACGCTGGGATCAGCGCGTGCGAGACAGGCGAGCAGTGGCAGCGGGCTCTGGCGCTGCTGAGCAAGCTGCGGGAGGCGAAGGTGGAGCCCGACGTCATCTGTACTACACTACCAGGCATTATGTATGTGTGTGTGCCAGAAGGGTCCAATCGGCTTCCCCGTGACGCGGTTCGTCTGGGGGCTCAGGAGGCCCCGAGATGGCCCCAGGGCCCTTACGGCGGCCCCAAGGCGGCCCAAGAGGGCGGTGTCCCCAAGATGCCCTAAGCTGGCTGCGGGTGCCGCAGTTCATGCTTCAGGAGCTTGCCGAGGCCCTCCTGCTTCCCAAGCCAAAGCAGCTTCCAAACACGATGCCCCAGGGAAAAGCCCCAAGGTTGCCCGATGAGCGGCCCGAGAGGCGTCAAAGGTGTTCGGCAACGGGCACGCCGAGGCAATTGCACTCGTGTGCTGGCCGTTGCTCAGGCCTCGCCCTGTGGCTCCTCGCCCTGTGGCTCCTCGCTCCTCGCCGCCCTCTCCTCGCTCCCCGCCGCCCTCGCCGGGCTCTGGCGCCACCCAAACGTACTGACACTATGTGCGTGGCCCACGCAGGGGCGACGCGCGCGTCAAGGCAGCTTGTAGTGTACGCTCGGTGGCGGCGCCTTCGGGCCATACCGCTCGGGGAAACGTCTTGCAACAAACATAGAGGCAAGGCACATCCAGTGGAAACCCACGCCAAGAAACACCCTGCTTGCCTCCAGGGTGCCCTTGGTTTCTTGGGCTTCGATGGTTTTGCCATGGAAAGCGTGACGTTCCCACTCCAAAAAATCAATGGACGTCCTGGGGTCTCAGGGTTGGGTTTCTTGTGGAAGGTCTCTTGTGGTCGCGCCCCCATTGTCATACGTGCGTTTCCTTGCGCGTCCCGTGGCTCCGCTCGCTCCTCCCTGCTCTTCCTCGCTCCTCCCTGCTCCTCCCTCCTGGCCCCTCGCTTCTCCCTCTTGGCTACTGGCGCCGGCCTCCCCCTCTCCTCACTCTTTGCGGCCCTCGCTCGTCCCTCCTCGCGCCTCTCTCTCTCTCTCTCTCTTCGGCCGTCAACTCCTCTCCCTTCTCGCTCCCTGCTCCTCGATGGTCGCTCTTCGCTTCCCCCCCCTTCGACCCTGAGTCTTCGCTCCTTGCTCCTCGCTGGCTCGATCCACTCCCGAGCAGCAGGTTGCGTCAGCTAGCAGGAGTAGCGAGAAGTAGCACCCTGCAGCCTTGAGTACCAGCACCATACAGCAGCAGTCCGCAGTAAGCAGCCGCAGCACAGCGACAGTAAGCTGCCGCAGGCACCAGCACCCTGCAGCTGCAGGCAGCAACAGCAGAGTAGAAGTTCAGGCCCAACGCTGTCATGAAAGCCTTGTGGCAAATTCTCCGCCCTGACCCAACGGGCCACCTCGGACAGACTTCGTGGCGGTCAGGCCACGGGTCAGCACTAGTCTATACTACAAGGCTGGGGGCCGTGCGTGCCAGAATGCCGCAGGATCAATGAAGTTAAAACCGCCCCGGGCTGGCCCTGGGCCGCCCAGGGACGCCCAGGGAGGCTCCAAGACGCCAACAGGGCCCCAAGAGGCCCAAGCGGGCCCGAGAGGTGTCCAAGGTGCTCCATTAGACCTCCCCAGAAGCTTCCCCAGCGGGCCCCGAGCAAGACGAATCGTAGATTTCCCTTTCTTTTTGCATGGTTTTTGCCGTTTTCGCCTTGTCGGCTTTCAGACGATCCACGACCGCCCAAGACGTCCCATGACGGCTCCAAGACGGCCGAACAGGCCCCCAAGAGAGTCCCAAGACGGGCCCAAGAGCCCCCAAGTCGGCTCAACAGGCCCCCAGGTGGGCCCCAGACGCTCGAGATTGGCGCAAGATTAGCCCAAGCCGGCCCGAGAGGCCTCCAAGGTGCTCCATGAGACGTCCCCAGAACCTTCCCCAGAGGGCCCCGAGCAGGAAAAAACATAGATTTTCACTGCTTGTTGCCAGGTTTTTGCCGTGCTCGCCTTGTTGGCTTCCAGACAATCCACCAACGCCCAAGAGGTTCCCAAGACGGCTCCCACACGGCCGAAGAGGCTCCCGAGAGAGCCCGAAGACGGGCCCAGAGGGCCCCCCAGTCCGCTCAACAGGCCCCCAGATGGGTCCAAGACGCTCAAGATTGGTCCAAGATTGGCCCAAGCCGGCCCGAGAGGTCTCCAAGGTGCTCCATGAGACTTCCCCATCCCCATAGGACCTCGTTTGGGGCCCCCAAATCGCCCCCATGGACCTCCCAAGAGAGTCCCAACGACGGCCCTAGATACCCTCAAGACAGCCGCGGGGACTCCCAAGACGGCCGGACAGCCCCTGAGCCCGGTCCCAAGGGACTCCAGGAGGCCCAGCAGGGCCAATTCTGATCGGGGGCGGCCAAGAGGGGGTGATGACTAGGGGGGTGGGTATCATGGCGTGGGCCATGATACTTCCCCAGATTTCATGGCGCCTCTTCTTATTTCGTTACGTCCCTGCCCCCCCCCCCTGGGCCGCGCGCGCGCATGCCGCCGGCCATGATTTGCGCCCCCCCTCTTGGACGCCCCCCCTCTTGGCCGCCCCCGACCTGAAGCGCTCCCCCCCATCCCGCCCCCCCACGGCCAGCAAGCCCCCAGAAAGCCCCCGGAGGCTCCCAGACGGCCTCCCAGACATTACCCAGCAGCCACAGGCTCCCGGAAGGCCTCCAGCAGCTCCCTCCGAACGCCTCCGATAGGCTCCGAGGCAGCACCAGATGATTCGAGAAAGTCACGCCCCACACCTCTTGGGACACCTCCTGCGCCGGAGGGGTTTCAGAAAATAGCTGTCCAATCCAGCTGCGGACACCCAGGAACGCTGTTTCTGCAACCCCTCCTGTGCCGAGATTGTCCCAAAAGGTGTGGGGCATGATTCTTTGCAATCATCTTGGGCCTTTTCCTTCTCCTCCCCGTCGTCGCTTTCCTCCACCAAAGGCGCGCCTGCCAGCGCAGTCGTAAAAACATGATGTCTTGGACAAGGAGGAGGAGGAGGAGGAGGAGGAGGAGGAGGAGGAGGAGGAGGAGGACGAGGAGGACGAGGAGGACGAGGGGGAGGAGGAGAAGGATGAGGACGAGGAGGAGCAGAAGGAGGACGCGGAATAAGAGGACGGGCCAAGCTCGACGACGAGAAGGAGGATAATGAGTAGAAGGATGAGGACGACGAGGACGAGGAGGACGAGGAGGACGAGGAGGACGAGGATGAGGTGGAGGAGGAGGAGGAAGAGGAGGAGGAGGAGGAGGAGGAGGAGGAGGAGGAGGAGGAGGAGGAGGAGGCAGAGGACGAGCTAAACACAAGGCGGAAGAGGAGGAGGAGGAGGAGGAGGAGGAGGCGTAGGGGTAGAGGTAAGGGTAGGGGTAGGGATAGGCGTAGGATTGGAGGAGGAGGAGGAGGAGGAGGAGGAGGAGGAGGAGGAGGAGAAGGTGGTGGTGGTGGTGATGGTGGTGGTGGTGGTGGAGCTGCTGTTGCTACTGCCCATGCCCCTGGTTCTGCTGCCTCTGATACCGCTCGCGCTGCTCTGAACGTCGTCATGATCATCCAGCAGTCAGCGCACCCTGAAGCAGTGAGCAGCAGCAAGCGCACTCTGACCACTGGCATTCGTTGACGGTCGTCCACGGGTCAGCCCTAGTCTCTCCTACAATGCTAGGGCCAATGCGTGCGAAGAGGGTCTGGGGACCGATGGGCTCCCCCGATGCTTCGGAGACGCTGCGGCGGGCCCCAGGGCGGTCCAAGAGAGCCCGACAGAGGCTCTCAAGACTCCTCCAGGAGAGCCGCAAAATGCAAACATCGTCCACTTCCCTCGGAAAACGTACATTTTTCGTCTCCGAGGCGTCCACGACACTTATACAAGCAACCAAGATGCCTCCATGAGGGCCCTCGGAAGGCTCAAGACGGCCCCAGGAAGGCTCAACAGGCGCCCAAGACGGCCCAAGAGGCATCCGAGGCGGCCCTTGACGGCCCCAAGGGCACCCAAGACGGCCCAAGAGGGCCCCAAGAGGCCCCCACGAGGCCGAGAGGAAGCCCGAAAAAGCTTGAAACAGTCCCCAAGGGGCCCTCAGCGGCTTCAACATTACCTCCACGAGAGGGGGGGCGGAAGAGAGGCGGAAGGCTCATCGCAGGCTCTGAACACGACGCTCCGAGGGCCTTAAAAGCTTGTCTTTTCGAGAGCGTCGACGACAACAACGACGACGAGCCACAATCCCAGACGAGGTTCTCCAGTGAAGGCGAGCTCTTACAGTTTCGGCCGCCCTCGAGAAGCTCTGCGAACGACGTCCACCCAAAACTCACTGCGGGATTTTGGCTCGAATCGCACTCCCTCGCGACAACGACAACGACGACGACACCGACGACGGCAAATGCAATGACGACTACGAGGTGTTCGATTCGAGCCTAGATCTCAGACGAGGTTCTCCAGTGAAGGCGAGCTCTTACAGTTTCGGCCGCCCTCGAGAAGCTCTGCGAACGACGTCCACCCAAAACTCTCTGCGGGATTTTGGCTCGAATCGGACTCCTTCGCGACAACGACAACCACGACGACACCGATGACGACAAATGCAATGACGACGACGAGGTGTTCGATTCGAGCCTAGATCCCAGACGAGGTTCTCCAGTGAAGGCGAGCTCTTACAGTTTCGGCCGCCCTCGAGAAGCTCTGCGAACGACGTCCACCCAAAACTCTCTGCAGGATTTTGGCTCGAATCGGACTCCCTCGCGACAACGACAACGACGACGACGACACCGACGACGACAAATACAGTGACGACGACGACGACGAGGTGTTCGATTCGAGCCCAGATCTTGGACACGGCTCACTGCACAGAGGTGTCCGAACGACGTCCAGCCAAAACTCCTGCCAAAGACTTTCGTTCGATTCGGACACCCTCGCGACGACGACAATGCCGACGACAACGGCGACGACGACAATGACGATGCCGACGACGTGTCCGAGTCGGGCCAACATCCCAGACAAGGTTCTCCAGTGAATGCGTTTTCTCTAAATTTCGTCAGCCCTGGAGGAGCTCTGCGAACGACGTTCAGCACAAACTCCACCTGGGATTTTGGCTCGGACACCGTCGGAACGAGCAAGAAGCAAGCAATCAAGCTAGCGAGCAAGCAACCAAGCACGCAGCAATCAAGCCAGCCAGCCAGGCAGCAAGCAGAAAGCAAGCAAGAAGCCAATACAAACAGGAAAACTGCTCGCGAGCAGCACTAACAGCAGCAGTTTAACTGAACAAGCAGCACACGTCGACTCCTCCAGCCTCCCATCAACGTCCTCTCAAAATCGCTGGAGCCCCTGAGGAATCGGCCCCCAGACCCTGAGGGGCTGGCCAGATTGGCCTCTCGACGGCCCAGGAGCCCGAAAGCAGCCCCCACAGGCGTACCAGGACGGCAACGTGTCTCGAACCTCGACGCTCCTCGCCCATCTCCCCTCGGCGGTCGCTCCTCCCTTCTCGCCCTTCGCTCTTCGCTGATCGCCCGTCGCTTCTCCCCCTCGGTTCCTGACTCCTAGCAGAAGGTTGCGCCAGAACGCTGAAGTAGCGAGAAGCATCTCCCTGCAGCATCAAGTAGCAGCCGCGAACGGCAGCCGCGGGAGCGTACAGCAACAGCAGGCAGCTGCAGCAGCACCACCACCACCAGCAGGCAGCGGGCAGCAGCACGCACAAAGCAGAGCTGGCCATCAGCAGCACCCTGCAGCTGTCTGCAGCTACAGGCAGCCACAGCGCGCAGCAACGGTGAGCATCACCAGCAGCGCGCAGCGGCGGCAGCAAGCAGCAGCACGCAGCAGCACGCAGCAGCCTGCGCGGAGCGCGAGGCTCGGCCTCATTTTTCGGGCGTTCGGCAGCACGCCCACCACCACGTACCGGGCCATGCAGATCTCGTGGGCGCAGTCCCCGGGCCAGCGGCATCTTTCTAGACCGCAGTGCTGGGCCCAGCGCGTGCCAGAACGACACATTGAGTGTGCCTGCCGGGCCCGCGGCGGCGGCGCCTCCGCGGCCCCGCTCGTGGAGCGGCGCCGCCCTGGCCCAGGGGAGCCCCCGGAAGTGCCGCGGAAGGCCCCCGGAGCCCTCCTTCTGCAGCGCAGGATGGCTTCCAGACGGCCCGAGGAGGCTCCCGCCCAGTTCCACGCGGCTCTCAGATGGCCTCCGAGAGGGCCACGAGGACGTAAGACTAGCGATCGATTCGAGGTTGTTTGATACTTCCTCTTACGATCGCTTCAGCGGCCCAAAGACGCCCAACCCACCCCGAGAAGCTTCCAGATCGTCAGGAGGGCGCCCAAAAAGCTCCCAAGAGAGACCCCACGACGGCCCCATAGACCCTCAAGACGGCTCGGGGGGCTCCCAAGACGGCCGTACAGCCTCCCCAGACGGCCCCAAGGGAGGCCATACAGGGCCAACTCCGGAGCCCCCCCCCCTCCCCATCCCGCCCCTCCCACGGCCAGCAGGCCCACAAGAAGCCCCCAGAGGCTCCAAGACGGCTTCCGAGACTCCCCAGAGGCTCCCGAGAAGCCTCTGGCAGCTCCCTCGGATCGGTTCTGACATCCTCCTACCCCTACAAGGCCCCAGTTTACGGGAACAAGTGATACCCCACGGGCTCCTCGAAGGCCTCCAGCAGCTCCCACCGAACTGTTCAGAAAGCACAAGTTCATGGCGAGGGATAAACATACCCCACACCTCTGGGGACACCTCTCGCGTGGGAGGGGTGCAGAAAATAGCTGCCATATCCAGCTGCGGCCACCCGGAACGCTGCTCTTGTCCCAAAACGTAGGGTGTGGTTGTTTCTGATCATTTGGGGCCTCCTTCTCCTCCCCGCAGTCGTTCTCCTCTGGCACAGGCGCTCCTGCCCTCGGATCGGCACAGCACGATTTCCTGGAGAGAGAAGAGAAGGACGAGAAGGAGGAGGAGGAGGAGGATGAGGAGGAGGAGGAGGAGGAGGAGGAGCCGAAGGACGAAGACAGGCCACGCACGACGACCACGACGAGGAAGAGGAGGAGGAGAAGGAGGAGGAGGAGGAGGAGGAGGAGGAGGAGGAAAAGGAGGACGATAAGGTGGAGGAGAAGGAGGAGAAGGACGACGGAGGAGGAGGAGGAGGAGGAGCTGCTGCTGTTGCCACTGCCCGTGCCCCTGGGTCTGTTGCCGCTGATACTGCTAGCGCTGCTCTGGATGCCGTCATAATCATCAAGCAAATAGCACACCCTGAAGCAATGAGCAGCAGCAAGGGCACCCTGACCATTGGCATTCGTGGACGCTGAGGGTCATCCTCGAGTATGATTATGAGTACGCCGCCAACCTGGTACGACAGCGCGCTCGGGCCAGGTGCAACATCAGGCTTGTCCTGAAGGCGCGCCACATCCTTGACGGAGTCACCCAGAACGTGATCTGGCAGAAGGTGGACTCCCACACTGCGCAGTACCAGCACGACGGGGCCGATCATCTAGCCAATTGTGGTGCTAGAAGAACCCTGCGTGACCCTACAGCAGTGAGTCGGTGGTCAGGCTTTTCTGGCTAATCTGGTGGCATGAGAGCAAGCAGCCCCTGTCCAGATTACTTTCTGGCACTCGTGGACGGTAGTCCACGGGTCAGCCCTAGTCTCTACTACATTGCAGGGCCCAGTGCGTACCAGAAGGGCGCAGGATCAAGTGACTAATAATCGCCCCGGGCTGGCCCCGGGCCGCCCCGGGCCGCCCAGGCAGGCCCCAGGACATGTCGAGAGGAACCCCAGAAGCCCCCAAGACGGCCCCGGAGAGCCCCGGCACGCTTAAAGATGGGCCCAAGACGCCCGAGATTCGCCCCAGGCGGCCCAAGAGGCGTCCAAGACGCCCGAAGAGGCCTCCCTAGAGGCCTCCCAAGAGGGCTGCGAGCGACAGAAATCGTAGATTTCTGCTGTGTTTTTCTATGTTTTCGGCCTCCTCGTCTCGTCGGCTTCCCGACGCTCCAAGACGGCCCAAGAAGCCCCCCCGACCGCTCCAAGACGGCCGAAGAGGACCCCAAGAGAGCCCCAAGACGGGCCAGGAGGGCCCCCGGACGGTCCCAAGACGCCCCAGGACGGCCCCAGGACGGCCCAGGAGGCGCCCAAGACGGCCCAAGAGGCACCCAAGACGACCCCAGGAGCGGCCCAAGACGGCCCACGACAGCCCAAGAGGCGCCGAGGCGGGTCTCAGACGGCGGCCCCAAGACGGCCCAAGAGGCACCCAAGACGGCCCGAGAGGGCCCTAAGAGCCCCCCCGGGAGGCCCAAACGAAGGCCGAAGAGGCTCCGAAACGGCCACCACGAAGCCTTCAGTGCCTTCAGAATTCCCTCCAGGAGCGGGGGAGCGGACGAGAGGCGACAGGCATATCGCAGGCAAAAACGCCCCAAGAGATCCCCAAACGGCCCCCACGAAGCCCTAAGTGGCTTCAGAATTGCTTCCAGGAGGGGGGGAGCGGACGAGAGGCGACCGGCATATCGAAGGCACAAAAGAACAATGTTGGACGCTCCGAGGGCCTTCGATGTTTCTCCGTTGGGGAGAGTCGTCGTAGGATCGACGATTGCCGACCGAGGGCAGCGAATCCAGTGGAGGCCCAAGAGGCCCCCAGGAGCCCAAAAGAGATCCCCAAGAGGTGCCACGGGGCTTAAAAACTGCTTCGAAGCGAGGGGGGCGGACGAGGGGACCGCCTCAGGAGGTTTTGGACGGTTTTGGGCCTCAAAATCGTCCGCTTTACGACGGTTTTGGAAGGATTTTGGCCTTCTCGCCTTTTCCGCTTTCCGACGCTCGAAGACGGCCCAAGAGGCCTCCAAGAGCGCCCCAGAACGGCCCAAGAGGTTTCCAAGAGCGCCCCAAGACAGCCCAAGAGGGCCCCAAGACGACCCAAGAGACGCTCAAGACGGCCCACGAGGGCCCGAAGACAGGCCCAAGAGGGGGCCAAGAGGGGGACCACGGACCGAAAATCCGAGCCTTCCGCCCCAAGAGGGCGCCAGGAGGCCCAAACAGGCCCCCAAGAGGCCCCAAGGGGCCGCCAAGAATCCCCCGAAGAGGCCCCAGGAGGCTCCCAAGGAGCCCAAACGAGGCCCCTACAGAGGCCCCAACAGCTTCCAAAATGGCCCCGAAGAGGCCTCGAGCCCGCCTCCGAGCTTCCTCGCCGCGAGGGTGCCAACACGGCCCCAGACCGGCCCAGGACGGCCCAAGGCGCGCTCAAGACGGCCCAAGACGATTCCAAGACGGTCCCAGGAGGGTGCGCCCAGGACGGCCCAAGGACGCGCCCGTTCGGGGCCTCAAGACGGGCCAAGATGGCAAGAGAGTCCCAGCTGGCAAAAATCGTTAATTTTCCATTGTTTACTGTTACACCCTTTGCGTTTCCCGCCGTTTCGGCGGTCCGATGCACCAAGAGGCCCCAGAAAGTCCCAGGAGGGTCCGAGGAACCGCCCAGGAAGGCCCCAAGACGGGCCAAGACGGACCCAGCACAACCCAAGGCGCGCTGCGACGGCTCAAGACGGCTCCAAGACAGCCCCAAGAGGGTGCCAACACGGCCCCTGCTGGGCCCAGGACGGCCCAAGGAGGCGCACAGGAGGGGCCCAAGACGACTCCAAGGCGGCCTCCTCACGGTCCCAGACGGCTCCAAGACAGCCCCACGAGGACCCCGATGGGCCCAGGACGGCCTACGGACGCGCCCATGAGGGGCCCACGACGAACCAAGACGGCCCCATCAGGGCAAACGGCGCCCTCAAGACGGGCCTAGACGGCTCCAAGACGGCCCTTTGAGGGAGCCAACGCGGCCCCACACCCTTCGGGCGCACACTTGGGGGGGCTGGGAGCTTGCGACAAGTCTCCCACATTCATTGTCCTGCCCCATTCTGTTCGCCTGGAGGCCTCCTCCAACCCTGTGGGCGAACAAGAGGAATCCCAGCGGGACGCCAACCCTGGGGCCCGTGGGCCCCGCGCCGCTTGGGCAGAAGACGAACGCCGGGTCTGACAGGCCAGCTACCGCCCCCCTTTGCCCGATATGCTGTGCCATTCTGTTCCCCCAGGGGCCTTGGCAAACTCTTCGGGCCAAGCAGACCGGACCCCTGGGACAGCAGCCAATTGATATGACCCTGGGACCTCTCCGCATTCTTCGGACGAGCATCTGGGGGGCCCAGGAGATTCGGACATGTCTTCCCCATTCCTTGCCCTGTCCCGTTCTGTTCGCCCGAAGGCCTCCACAGACCCTCTGGGCGAACAGAATGGGACATGGCGAACAAACCCTCCCGTTGGCGGTGATGCGACTGGATCGCACCATCAAGGCGCGCCCGGAGGTGATGGCCGACCCAACAGCGGTTTCTCTTAAGAGTTCACTGGATTTCAAATTTTCTTGAAGCTCTCTTGGGCCCTCCCTGTAGATCCTTGCGAGCCTCCCCGGCGCTTTCGGTGGCTTTCCCCGATGGCCTCCCGAGCCCTTCCCCGAGCGCTCCTGAGACGCCTCAGATGGGCTTCGACTTCGACGCACATCCCCGAGAGACTTCGAAACTGTCCTCAATAGGAGGGGGGTGAACGAGCAGTGCGCTGGGCCAAGCTGCTGCAGCGCTGCAAGAGCTCGGACACGATGCGCGGTCTCGCTGCCGCCGCCCGAGCCGCCGCCGTGTTTGTAGATTTTCGGTATAATCTGCGCCGTTCCTCCGAGAACCATTCCAGAAAGATGTCGTGGACGGAGTCCACGGGTCAGCCCTAGTCATCGAAGGCACAAAAGAACAATGTTGGACGCTCCGAGGGCCTTCGATGTTTCTCCGTTGGGGAGAGTCGTCGTAGGATCGACGATTGCCGACCGAGGGCAGCGAATCCAGTGGAGGCCCAAGAGGCCCCCAGGAGCCCAAAAGAGATCCCCAAGAGGTGCCACGGGGCTTAAAAACTGCTTCGAAGCGAGGGGGGCGGACGAGGGGACCGCCTCAGGAGGTTTTGGACGGTTTTGGGCCTCAAAATCGTCCGCTTTACGACGGTTTTGGAAGGATTTTGGCCTTCTCGCCTTTTCCGCTTTCCGACGCTCGAAGACGGCCCAAGAGGCCTCCAAGAGCGCCCCAGAACGGCCCAAGAGGCTTCCAAGAGCGCCCCAAGACAGCCCAAGAGGGCCCCAAGACGACCCAAGAGACGCTCAAGACGGCCCACGAGGGCCCGAAGACAGGCCCAAGAGGGGGCCAAGAGGGGGACCACGGACCGAAAATCCGAGCCTTCCGCCCCAAGAGGGCGCCAGGAGGCCCAAACAGGCCCCCAAGAGGCCCCAAGGGGCCGCCAAGAATCCCCCGAAGAGGCCCCAGGAGGCTCCCAAGGAGCCCAAACGAGGCCCCTACAGAGGCCCCAACAGCTTCCAAAATGGCCCCGAAGAGGCCTCGAGCCCGCCTCCGAGCTTCCTCGCCGCGAGGGTGCCAACACGGCCCCAGACCGGCCCAGGACGGCCCAAGGCGCGCTCAAGACGGCCCAAGACGATTCCAAGACGGTCCCAGGAGGGTGCGCCCAGGACGGCCCAAGGACGCGCCCGTTCGGGGCCTCAAGACGGGCCAAGATGGCAAGAGAGTCCCAGCTGGCAAAAATCGTTAATTTTCCATTGTTTACTGTTACACCCTTTGCGTTTCCCGCCGTTTCGGCGGTCCGATGCACCAAGAGGCCCCAGAAAGTCCCAGGAGGGTCCGAGGAACCGCCCAGGAAGGCCCCAAGACGGGCCAAGACGGACCCAGCACAACCCAAGGCGCGCTGCGACGGCTCAAGACGGCTCCAAGACAGCCCCAAGAGGGTGCCAACACGGCCCCTGCTGGGCCCAGGACGGCCCAAGGAGGCGCACAGGAGGGGCCCAAGACGACTCCAAGGCGGCCTCCTCACGGTCCCAGACGGCTCCAAGACAGCCCCACGAGGACCCCGATGGGCCCAGGACGGCCTACGGACGCGCCCATGAGGGGCCCACGACGAACCAAGACGGCCCCATCAGGGCAAACGGCGCCCTCAAGACGGGCCTAGACGGCTCCAAGACGGCCCTTTGAGGGAGCCAACGCGGCCCCACACCCTTCGGGCGCACACTTGGGGGGGCTGGGAGCTTGCGACAAGTCTCCCACATTCATTGTCCTGCCCCATTCTGTTCGCCTGGAGGCCTCCTCCAACCCTGTGGGCGAACAAGAGGAATCCCAGCGGGACGCCAACCCTGGGGCCCGTGGGCCCCGCGCCGCTTGGGCAGAAGACGAACGCCGGGTCTGACAGGCCAGCTACCGCCCCCCTTTGCCCGATATGCTGTGCCATTCTGTTCCCCCAGGGGCCTTGGCAAACTCTTCGGGCCAAGCAGACCGGACCCCTGGGACAGCAGCCAATTGATATGACCCTGGGACCTCTCCGCATTCTTCGGACGAGCATCTGGGGGGCCCAGGAGATTCGGACATGTCTTCCCCATTCCTTGCCCTGTCCCGTTCTGTTCGCCCGAAGGCCTCCACAGACCCTCTGGGCGAACAGAATGGGACATGGCGAACAAACCCTCCCGTTGGCGGTGATGCGACTGGATCGCACCATCAAGGCGCGCCCGGAGGTGATGGCCGACCCAACAGCGGTTTCTCTTAAGAGTTCACTGGATTTCAAATTTTCTTGAAGCTCTCTTGGGCCCTCCCTGTAGATCCTTGCGAGCCTCCCCGGCGCTTTCGGTGGCTTTCCCCGATGGCCTCCCGAGCCCTTCCCCGAGCGCTCCTGAGACGCCTCAGATGGGCTTCGACTTCGACGCACATCCCCGAGAGACTTCGAAACTGTCCTCAATAGGAGGGGGGTGAACGAGCAGTGCGCTGGGCCAAGCTGCTGCAGCGCTGCAAGAGCTCGGACACGATGCGCGGTCTCGCTGCCGCCGCCCGAGCCGCCGCCGTGTTTGTAGAATTTCGGTACAATCTGCGCCGTTCCTCCGAGAACCATTCCAGAAAGATGTCGTGGACGGAGTCCACGGGTCAGCCCTAGTTAGTTACAACGCTGGGATCAGTGCGTGCGAGAAGGGCAAGCAATGGTACCGGGCTTTGGTGTTGCTTAGCCAGATGTGAGCGGTGCATGTCGTCAACAGTAGTCCCCGGGTCGGCCCTAGTCAGCTACAACGCTGGAATCAGCGCGTGCGAGAAGTGCGAGCAGTGGCAGCGGGCCTTGGCGCTGCTGAGCGAGATGTGGGAGGCCAAGCTGGAGCCAAACGTCATCTATCCCACAATGCAGCGATTGGCGAGCAGTGGCAGCGAACCGGCCCCCTTCGTGCCGCTCCCAGCGGGCCCTCGGGCGCTTCGGGCCGCCCCAGGCGGCCCTCGAGGCCGCCGCCGAGCCTTCCGAGCGACCCCGAGCGCGCAGCGGACGGTCCAAGACTGCCCCAGATCGACGCGGCACGCCCCGCGGACTGCTCCAGGACGGCCCCAGAACCTCCCAAGCCGCCTCCTGAGGCTCCCCAAAGGGCCCCCACGAGCCCTGAGGCCTCCCAAAGGGCCCCTGCGAGCCAACAAATCACCCAATTCCCATCGGAAAACGTGTATTTTTGGCAGGCTCGCTTTTTGGGTCGGCAGAGTGTCCAAGACGGCCGGATGAGCCTCCAAGGCCGCCCCAACACCGCCCCAGAGGCACCCAATAGAGCCCCATGATGGCCCAAGAGGGCCCCACGACGGCCCCAGGGAGCCCCAGGACAGCCTGAGTCGGACCCCTGAGCGCACGAAAAGCCCTCCAGGACAGCCCCGAGAGGGCCGCAGGAGGCCCCCAAGAGAGCCCAAGACGGCCCCGCGAGGGCCCCAAGACAGCCCGAGCCTTCCAAAACGTCCCAAAAGGGCCCCAGGACGGCTCCAGAGAGCTCTGAGACGGCCCAAAAGAGCCCCAAACGGACCCCTCAAGAGGCCCCCCAACGCTCCAAGTGGGCCACGGGAGGCGCCGCCAAAACGGCCCGAGCCACCCTGCCGATTACGGTGAGTTCGACGCTCGAGCCATACTCACTTCGCCACCTCCACGCCTGACCTCACGCGCGCCCCGTCCCAGGAGCTCCTGACAGTGGAGAATTGGGACATGCTGCCAGCGGCAGACGCAGGCGCACTCCCGCGCCGTCGCCTTCGCCGCCCGCCGCCGCCGTCGCCAAGGGGTTCCCCTCGAGGTCACATGGCTTTCCCGATCACCCCTAAGACTGTCTCCCAGAGTCTCCCGAGGCCTCCAGCAAGCTCCCACGAGAACCGACACGAGCCCCGAGAACCACCCAAGAGGTCCCCAAAAGCTTCCCAAGGGGCCCGCAGCGCCGTCGCCTTCCGCCGCCCGCTGCCGCCGTCGCCAAGGGGGGTCGCCTCGAGGTCACGTGGCGTTCCCGATAGCCCCTTATAGTGTCCCCCAGACTCTCCCGAGGCCTCCAGCAAGCGCCCGCGCGAGCCGATAAGAGCCCCGAGATCCGCCCGAGAGTTCCCCAAAAGCTCCCCAAGGGGCCCGCGGCGCGTCGCCTTCCGCCGCCCGCCGCCGCCGTCGCCAAGGGGTTCCCCTGGAGGTCGCGTGGCTCTCCCGATGGCCCCTAGAGCGTCCCCCAGAGCCTCCCGAGGCCTCCAGCAAGCTCCCGCGCGAACCGGCACGCGCCTCGAGAACCACCCAAGAGGCCCCCAAGAGCTTCCCGACGGGCCCGTGCGCAATCAGAATCGCGACGGGCGTTTGGAGGCCAGAAGTCCGGCCGGAAGAAAATCCGACGAGGCCGTGACAACCGTTGAAGAGTCTTAATCCGAGGTCGTCGTCCCTGTCGTCGTCGTCGTCGTCGTCGTCGTCGTCGTCGTCGTCGTCGCGTTCGTCGTCGTCGTCGTCGTCGTCGTCGTCGTCGTCGTCGTCGTCGTCGTCGTCGTCGTCGCCCGAGAACCACCCAGGAGGTCCCGATAGCCCCCAGAGTGCCCCCAGAGTCTCCCGAGGCCTCCAGCGAGCTCGCGCGAGAAGCGGCGCGAGCCCCGAGAACCGCCCGAGAGGCTCCCACAAGCTTCCACGGGGGCCCGCGCGCGATCATAATCGCAACAGGCGGTTGACGGCCTAATGTCCGGCCAGAAGGAAATTCGAAGATGCCGCGACAACCGTTGAAGGGTCTTCATCCGAGGTCGTCGTCGTCGTCGTCGTCGTCGTCGTCGTCGTCGTCGTCGTCGTCGTCGTCGTCCGGCAACCACCCAGGAGGTCCCCGAAAGCCTCCCTAGGGGCCCGCGCATAATCATAACCGTGACAGGCGTTTGAAGGCCAGACGTCTGGCGGAGAGAAATTCGAAGAGGCCACGACAACCTGTGAAGGGTCTTAATCCGAGGTCGTCGTCGTCGTCGTCGTCGTCGTCGTCGTCGGTTTCGTCGTCGTCGTCGTCGTCGCCGTCGCCGTCGCCGTTGCCGTCGCCGTCGCCGTCGTCGTCGTCGGGCGTCGTCGTCGTCGTCGCCGTCGTCGTCGTCGTCGTCGTCGGCCGTCGTCGTCTCCGCCGTCGCGGTCATGCTCGCTGTCGCCGCCTTCGCCGTCCTCAGTCACCTCGGACTCCAGAAACTTCCAAGACACCTCGCCGCCCGACCCCGAAATAGGTCTGGAAACGCGATGCCGCGGCGTCCCCCTCAACGAATTTGTTGGGGACATGGAGATCCCCCTGACAGCTCCGTCCGCCAGCGACACGCCGAGGCATGCTTCCCTCGCCGACGTGTCCCACGGCCCGACCCGATAGCCCCTGGAATGTCTCCGACACCCTCCCGAGGCTTCCCGTTCCCGCACGCTCCCACAAGAACCCACAAAAATCCCGAGAACCACCGAAAAGGTCCCCCAAAACTCCCCTACAGGCCCGCAAACACCCAGAATCGGAAGAGGCGATGCCCAGCCAAAAGACCGGCTGACAAGAAGTTCGAGAGGCCACCATTACCGCCACAGGGCATTCATTCGAGGTGTTCGATTGTAATTGACGGTGTTGGGTTTACAGGTATGTTTTCGGTTCGGTTCGGGGGGCCCGCGTCCACGGCGCGAAGACGAAACAAATGGTCTCGCACAACAGACCACGACCGAGCTGCCGCCCCACGTCGCTCACGGACACTGTGTGAGACCGCCCACGCAAACAACCCAATCCCCCAAAGTCTCCCAATGACTCACCAAAGTCTCCCAAGACGGCCCATGGTCCATTCTCCAAAAACAACACGACTCCGTAAATATTCCGACATGATCCTTACCGGCCACCCGACTTCTGCACAGCAGGCTGTGGATTTTCCACGGGTTCACACTAGTCAGCTACAGCGCTGGGATCAGCGCGTGCGAGAAGGGCAAGCAGTGGCAGCGGGCGCTGGCGCTGTTGAGTGAGATGTGGGAAGTGAAGCTGGAGCCCGCCGTCATCTCTTCTACAATGCAGGAATCTGTGCGTGCGAGAAGGTCCTCTGTCTTGAAAGGCCGCCCGGGCCCTCCGAGGCGCCCTGCGAGTACTCGGGGCGCTCCGAGACGGTTCTGGAGGGTCTCAAGATGCCCCAAGACGGCCCCAAGACAGCTCAGAGACGCTCGAAGGGCGCCCGGACGCTCCAAGAGGACCCCAAGTGAGGCCCAGGATGGCCCCAGAGGCCTCCAAGGCAGGCCAGGGGGCACACGAGACGGCCCAGGAGGACTCCTAGGAGAGCCCCAAGAGGCAAAGATCGTCCCATTCTCGTCGGAACGCGCATATTCTTTCTCAGCGTTCAACGTGTTGGAACGCAAGGAAAAGACTAGTATGGGAGAACTAGGTGTCCAGAGCGCCCATGACAGGCTACGGAGTAGAATGGGGGCGAACGCATCATTCATCTCGCCGTGTTACCTGCCCTCCCACCCCCTCGATGCGCGAAAGCGCGAGCCTGCTGCCCAGCAGGCCTGGTCGGTCTGCCTGCACCCATCGAGCCCGACTGAACATCGCGCCGTAGGGGCGCATTTAACGTATTCGAGTGAGTCTGCGGACCCCAGGAGACTTGTCCTATCTTCGTTCTTTCCGTTCGCACAGTTTTCAAGACGGCTGTACAGGCCTCCAAGTGCTCCAAGACGCCCCCATACGCTTTAGGAGGGCTCCAAAACTGCCAGTGACGGCCCCAGGACGGCTCCAGAGGCGCCCGAGATGGCCCAATGGGCACCCAAGACAGCCCCAAGAGCGCCCAACATCGGCCCAAGATGGCTCCAAGACGGCCCCAAGATGGCCCGAGAGGCGCCCAAGACGGCCTCACATCGCCCCGAGACGGCCCAAGAGGCATTCAAAACGGCCCAAGAGGGTCCTGAGAGACCCCTAGGATGACGAAAAGAGGCCCCTAAACGGCCCACAAGAGGCCTTCGATGCTTCTCTCTTGGGGAGCGTCGACGATTGGCGATCGAAGATCGATGGGATGAAGGATCCAGGGACAAGGAGGAGGAGGACGCCCAACATTGCGCCACGAGCCGACAGAACCCACTGATTGTCAGGAGGCCCCTGGAGGGTCCGGGCATACCGAGTCGGTTCCTAACGAAGATCGACGGGATGAAGGGTCCAGGGGAGGACGAGGAGGGGGCCCAAACTGGTGCCAAGGCCCATAGAAGCCACAGATACGCCCCGAGCGTGCCCCGAAGAAGGCCCCAAGAGTGTCCAGACACTCCGAGAAGGCCCCTAAAGCCGTCGAGACGCATTTTTCCAGATGATCCTGGTTTTCTGAACGTAAATCAAGGCAGAAGCAAGCTATTCAGCTCTAGCTTCAACTGCAGCGGTACATATTGGCTTATGGCGCTTCAGGCTGTCGAATTCTTGCGTCTGGCGGAGGGCCACAGGAGTTCGCAAAAACTCCCCCCCAGCACCTCCCCGGCCAGTCTTTCAAGTAGGGGATAGGCTACAGAATGTCCCCGCCGAAGCCACGAGCGTAACACCTAATGTTTTGTGCATCTACGAACAGTCTACGTATCTTTCGCAGGTCCGATCGGGGAGTCAGTTTTGGGGTATGTCGATTCTGTAGTCGATCCCCCCCGCGCGATTCCCGAGGGGCCCCACGCGGCCTCACCAAGACCCTGCGGCGTCTCGATTTTTCCTCGCGACGCGGGCCCCCGACCTCTGGGCACCACTTCCCCGGGGCCCTTTTTGTTCCTCCCGAGCCGTTCTCGGGCCGGCCCGAGGCCTGGAGGGCCCCCCCCGAGGCCGAAAAGACGTGGAGAGAAGCAGCCCGCCCGATTTTTTTCGAGGCGCCCGATGTCTGGGCAGGGCGGTCGTCCGGGAGTGCGTTTCCCATGATGGAGAATTATGGGAAACGCAGCTGTGGCTCACCGAGTGAGGTTCTTTGAGGAAAATGGCGTTCCCCATGATTGAGACTTATGGGAAACGCGTCTGCGGCTCACCGAGTGCAGATTTCTGGGGAAAATGGCGTTTCACACAATGGAGAATTATGGGAAACGCATCTGTGGCTCACTGGGTGCGGTTTTTGGGGGAACATGGCGTTTCCCATGATTGAGAATTACGGGCAACGCATCTGCGGCTCACTGAGTGCGGTTTTTTTGAAGACACGTGCGTTTCCCATGCTTTGCAGGGCTTGGGCAGGGCTCCCCGAGGACGGCCCCGAGCGGCCCCGTGGAGCCCCAGAGAGCACCGCCGGCGCCCCCCCCCGCGCAGAGCTGTCCCGAAGTGCACCCCCGGCGATGGCGCCGGGGTGGCCCCCGAGCGGCGCCAGTGCCTGGCATTGCTCGGAGGAGGGGGAGGAGGAGGAGGAGGAGGAGGAGGAGGAGGAGGAGGAGGAGAAGGAGGAGGAGGAGGAGGAGGAGGAGGAGGAGGAGGAGGAGGAGGAGGAGGAATAGGAAGAAGAGGAGGAGGAGGAGGAGGAGGAGGAGGGTTCCCGAAGGAGGCCATCGAGGAGCATCTCTGGGCCACCCCGCGGCAAGAGAAGCGCAGAGGCAAGACGCCGAAGCATGCACGGGGGGAAAAGGGCGTTCGAGCGACGGCAGGGTGTGGGTTTCACAAGTGTCTGTCTTCGGCTCCAGATGCCTCCTCCCAGCCTCGCTCTGAGGCTGCGCCCTCCCCCTTTCCTCCCCCTCCATGGCTAATTCAAGCTTCGTGCGGCCCGCTTAGCTTCGACCGGAAGAGGTGCGCTCTCGACCCGCGAGTCAAAAAAACTGTCTTCGGCTCCAGATGGCTCCGCAAGGTGCCGTGGGGCCTCTCCCGCCGGGCGGGCGTTCCCGAGGCCCGCGGGAGCCCCCAGGCGGGCCTCGCTCCTCGCCCCCCCCTCTCTCTCCTCGCTCTTCGCCCCCTTAGGGCTCCCTCTCCCCACGCTCCTCCCTCGCGTCTCGCTCCCGTCGCTCCTGGCCCCTCGCTCCTCTCTCCTCTGGCCACTGGCCCCGCCCGCCCCCTCTTCGTCCCTCTTCCAAGGCTCCGCTCTCTCCTCGCCCCCGTCTCCTCGGCCGTGGCTGCCCTCTTCTCGCTCCCCGCTCCTCGTCGATCGTGCCTCCCTCTTCCGATGTCCCTCAGGGGCGCTGACCCGTCGCTCCTTGCTCTTCGTTCCTCCCCTTCGACATACACTCACGAGCACCATCCTGCGTCGTCTATCAGGGGTGCAGAGAACAAGTTCCGCTGCCCCAAGCAGAAACGGCGAACAGTAGCAGCAGGCAGTCCGCAGCAAGCAGCACCACCAGCAACACGAACAGCAACAGGAGGCAGCAGCAGGCAGCATCAGCAGCACCCTGCAGCCGCAGGCAACACCAGCACAGGCGGACTTCGGGCCCAACGTCATTACGAACGCCTTCGGGCCACAACTCCGCCTTGTCCTGACGTGCCAGCTCGGACAGAACTTTTGGCCGACAGGCCACTCGCCAGCCCTGGTCAGCTACAGCGCTGCGATCCGTGCGTGCGAGAGGGGCGCGCAGTGGCGGCGGGCTCTGGCGCTGCTGAGCGAGCTGCGGAGTGCGAGGCTGGAGCCCGACGTCATCTGTACTCGAGGAGGAGGAGGAGGAGGAGGAGGAGGAGGAGGAGGAGGAGGAGGAGGAGGAGGAAGAAGAAGAAGAAGAAGGAGAAAACGAAGAAGAAGAATGAGAAAAATAAGAAGAATAATAATAAGAATAATAATAATAAGAATAAGAAGAAGAAAAATAATAATAATACGAAGAAGAATAATAATAAGAAGAAGACGAAGAAGCAGAATAATAAGCAGAATAATAAGAATAATAACAAGAAGAATAATAATACTAAGAAAAAGAATAATAAGAATAATATTAATAATAATAAGGAGAAGAAGAATAATACGAATAATAAGAAAAAGAAGAATAAGCATAATAATAATAATCAGAAGAAGAATAATAAGAATAAGAAGAAGAATAATAATACGAATAATAAGAATAATAACGAATAAGAATAATAATAATAAGAACTAATAATAATAAGAACAATAAGAAGAATAATAATAATAAGAAGAGGAGGAGGGAGGAGGAGGAGGAGGAGGAGGAGGAGGAGGAGGAGGAGGAGGAGGAGGAGGGTTCCCGAAGGATGCCATCGAGGATGCCATCGAGGAGCATTTATACTCGAGGGCGGGGCGGACCGCGCGCAGGAGAGGCGGGCGCGCAAGTGGCTCAGAGTCGGCCCGCCTGGCCCGGGCGCGCTCCCGGGCCCGCCCCAAGGGGACCCCAAGAAGGGCTCCAAGGTGTTCTCCAGGAGAGGCGCCCGAACGCCCCACGAAGTCTCCCAGAAGGCCCAGCAGGCCCAAGGCGCTCCCCCCCCCTATGTCTCCAAGAGGGCACCCGGGAGAGCGCCTCATAGGGAGCAAACAAACAAATGTGTTCTCGTTGGCGTCGATCTCCGCATGCTCCTTCTTCGGGCCTCGGGGCGCCCAAAGAGAGGCACCCCTGGATCGGCCCAGGGCCGCCGTGGCACCGCGTGCAGGAACACACGGGCGCCCAGGTGACCGCACGCCGGCCCCGCCGGCCCCAGCGCGCGCCCTGGGGCGCCCCAGGGGCACTCCGGGACTGCCCCGGAGAGCCCCAAGAGGGCGCCAGGACTCAGCACGCGAGGCGCTGCGTGGACTGGCCGCGAGGGCTCCACGACGGCCTTGGGGCGCTCCGCGGCTCAGCGTCAGAGCGCCCCCCCAATGAGGCCCAGGACGGTCCGAGAGGCCCCGAGCACGCCCCCAGACACCGCCAGGAGGGCCCCTGAGATGGCCTCCAGAAGCAGCATGAGCAGGCATGTGCGGACCGTTTCATTCCAGACGTCTCGCGAACCAAGAACATGCACGCAGGACGACGACGTCAACACAGGGCATCCGCGCGTCGTGAGTGAGCGAGTCGGAGCAGGTACTGTGAGATAGCGAACCCTCGTTAGGCGCACGGGGCCCTGTACAATGTCATTGGGCACGCTAGTGGCTTGATGGGCCGCAGACTCTTCTGGGCTACATATTCAGGTCCCTTCTATCAGTGTAATCGCCAAACAGGGTATATGTCGGAAAACTCAACGGAATGTACTACTTCAAATACAGGGGGCACCTCAGCACATCTCGATCGACGTGATCATTTTCAGGCCGGACCTGACAATCATCCGCGGGCGCGCTTCCTCAATTTTGTTGTCAGGAAAGTGTTTTCATCGGACACCGCCACCAGGCTGTGTTAGTCCAGAACAGGCTCCATCGTCACCCTCACGGAGGTTATTCAGCCTGATTCGCCAAATTTGTCGTCAAGCCCAAGCGGCGAACATTTTCGCAGATCCGAGGTCTAGTTTTCGGGAGACTATCGCGCCCGTGCTTTTTCAGACTTTCCCGAGATGTACCTGGGGTTAAAACGGTCTGGGGACTATTTTTGGATTATTTTTTGACCATTTGGCGGTATTTTTTTGGGGGGGGGGAATTTTCTTATTTTTCGTCAACGCTTCTATTTTTTACGTATTTCTGAATAGTTTTGAGTATTTGTCGTTTTTATATAATCTTTCGTCCCAAAAGCCTCCCTGCAGGGGGGGCAGGCCCGACTTAAGGATAGCCCCAAGACGGGCCCAGGGCGGGCCGCGAGCGCACCAAAAGACAGCCTCACGGCTCCCTCCGACCGTCCCTGGAGCGCCCCCCCCCAGACGCAAGGGCGCCCTCGAGGGCGCGAAGTTATTCGCGCTTCGCGGTTCGGCTCCGATTCCTCCGCATCCTCCTCTTCTCCCCTGGGAGGCGGCGCGAGAGCGCGAAGTTGTTCGCACTTCGCTCTTCGCGCCGCGCGAAGCGCGGAGTTGGGAGCCCTTGAAACAAATCCTGGTGGCCCCCCGCCCACAGTCCGGAGGAGACAAAACACACACAGACACAATTCATCGTGGATTCCCCGGAAAATATGGGAAACTATGGGAAGTGGGGGGGAAGACAAAAAACCAGAAGATATAGAAACATATGGGGAGTCCTTTTGTTTGTGCGTATTGATTTGTGCGTCCCAGGGCCCCTTCACATAGGGCTCCAGATGGCCTGGGCGGCCCCACGGGGGCCAAGGGACTTTGCAAAGAGGCTTCAGGAAGGGCCACGGAAGACCTCCCCAAGAGGCCCCCGAGAGTCATCCCAGGAGGCCTCCATTCCATGAGGCCCCAGGTGACCCGCACGAGGCCTTCCGCCTCCTGCCTCCTCGGCTCTCCCTCCTCCCTCCTTGGCCTTTTCGGTCCTGCCTCCTCGATCCTCCCCAGAGGCAGCAGGTTGCGCCAGCAAGCTGGAGTAGCCAACAGCATCATCCTGCAGCACCAGTCAGCAGCAGCGAACGCCGGCAGCACGCAGAATGCAGCATGCATCAGCAGCGGCAGCACACAGCAACAGCGAGCAGCAGCAGGCAGCGGGCAGCAGCGCGCACCGAACAGGACTGGCCATAAGCAGTACCCTGTAGCCGCAAGCAGCAACAATACGCAGCAGCGGCACATATCACCAACAGCACGCAACGGCGGCAGCAAGCAGAAGCACGCAGTAGTATGCGCGGAATGCGAGGGTCGAGCCCCGCGTTATCGTTTCAGCCGTTCGGCAGCATGGCCACAATCACATGCCAGTTTGTGCCGATTTTGTGGACATCGTCTACGGGTCAGGCCTGGCCAGCTACAACGCCGGGATGAGCGCGTGCGCGACGGGCGAGCAGTGGCAGCGGGCTTTGGCGCTGCTCAGCGAGATGTGGAGTGCGAAGTTGAAGGCCGCTGTCATCAGCTACACTACTCAGATCAGCGCGTTCGAGAAGGGCGAGCAGTGGCAACAGGCCCTGTCGCTGCTCAGCGAGATGATCGACACGAACCTGGAGCACGCTGTCATCGGCTACAACGCTGGGATCAGAGCGTGCGAGAAAGGCAGCCAGTGGCAGTGGGCTGTGGCTCTGCTCAGCGAGATGCCGCTGACAGCAGGCGATGAACCGTCAGCCCGGTCAGCTGAGTCTGGGTCGAAGCTGGAGCCCACCGTCGTCTTCCCTACAATACTGGCGCTGCGCGTGCCAGAAGGCCCAAATCATTGATCGCCCCTATCTTTCCGAAGGTTTTCCGTGCTCTCGCCATCTCGGGCCACGGGCGGCCCTGGGCGGCTGCAGGGCCGCCCCAGATCGCCCCAAGACGATCCAGGAGGCCCGCCAGGTGTCCCAAGACGGCCCCAGAGGGCCCGAAGATTGCCCAGAGGAAGCCTAAGACAGCCTCGTAGAGCTCCCGCTGGCCCCCACGGTAGCCCCAAGAGGGCCCCAGGAGCTGCCCAAGAGGGCCCAAAGCGGGTTCCAAGACTGCCCCAGACCCCGAAGGCGAAAAATCAAGTCAAAACCATGCATTTTCCAAGTTGTTCCACGCTCTCCCCATGACGGGCCCAGAACGGCCCCACACGGCTCCAGGTCCTTCGAGGATCGCATCGAGATGGCCTAAGAGACCCTCCAAGCCCTCCAAGACAGCCAACGACGGCCCCAAGATAACCCAGAACAGGCCTCGGAGAGCCTCACAGTGCTTCAAGTTGCATCCCGAGACGCCCCAGGAGCTGCCCACGAGGGCCCAAGCAAGATTCCCAGACGGCCCCAGACCTCCATCATGGCCCGAAGATTGCCCAAGAGGCCCCCGGTACAGCCCAAGAGGGTCCACGAGGATTCCGAAGACGGACCCACGAGACCAGAAATCAAGCAAAAACCTTGTGTGTGTGCGTGTTCCAATGTTTCCTACACTCTCGCCATGCTGGCCCAGAACGGCCCCACGCAGGCGATCGCCCCACGATGGCCCAAAAGGCACCGACGAGCGCAACAAAGCAACCCAGGAGGGCCCCAAGCCGGCCCAAGACAGGCCCCCGACGGCTTACTCGAGTTTCAAATGCTCCCCCAAAGACGCACCAGGCGTTGCCCAAGAGGGCCCGAGGAGGCCTCAGAAAGCGGCCGTGAGAAGACGGAGAAGACCCCCGATGGATGATGGATGCTACACCGGACCACCTATTGTAGCATCAGTCGGGTGCTCCCTGGAGGGCCGCACGGAGCCCCTCTTAGCCCCATCTTCGGCCGTCTTCGGGCCCTCCTGAGCGAGCCCCGACGGATGCCACAACGCCCCCCCTTATAGTAGCATGAGCATATTTTTTACCGTTTGGGCCATAACGCGCGTTATGCCCCCTCCCCTCCCCGCCCCCTCCCCCTCCATAGCGTAGCGCTCCCCCCCCTCACGAGGGCCGCAAGATGGGCTTGACAGGGCGAGCTCGAGGAGGCTCCATTGGCCCCCCCTCGCGAGATGGCCTCCAAGACTTCCAACAGACACCCAAAAGTTTTCAGAGGATCCGAAGAACTCCCCAGGGGCCCGAAACGGAGGCGGGGGGGGCACGGGGCGGGCGGGGGTTCCACTGGGCCGCTGGGGAACGCTGGGGAGAGGGGGGATGGGGGGCAGGGGCGGGGCGCTCCGTGCGACACGGAATACAGTGGTCGGGGCGGAGGAGAGCAGCGGGCGGAGGATCCACTGGTCCGCTGGGGACCACTGGGGAGTGGGGGCGGGGGGCGGGGAGGAGGGGCGCAGTGCGACGCGGAGTAAATCTCTTGGTGCGGAGGAGGCACCGGGCGGTGGTTCCATTGGGCCGCTGGGGAACGCTTGGGCGTGATGTGACGCGATGTGACGCGGCATGACATGGTCGGGGTGGAGGGGTGTGGGCACTGGGCGGATGTTCCACTGGGTCGCTGGGGAACGCTGGGGTGGGTGGGGCGTGGGGTGGGGGGGGGGGAGGGGCGCGGAAGGGGGGGAAAGGTGCGGCGGCACGCCGGGGAGGGGTGGTGGGACAGGGGGGGGAGGGGGAGGGCGCGGTGCGACGCGGAATGCAATGGTCGGGGCCAAGGGGGCACTGGACTGAGGTTCCATTGGGTCGCTGGGGAACGCTGGGGAAAAAGGCGAGCGGGGCGGGGACGGGGGCGCGCGGTGCGACGCGGAATTAATTTGTTGAGGCGGAGGGAGCGCTGGGCGGGCGGAGGGGGCACTGGGTCGCTTAGGAACGCCGGGGCGGGTTGGCATGGGGTGCGGGGAAGGAGGGGGGGGAAGGAGATGAAACTGGCAAAGGGGGGCGGGGAGGGGGTGGAGTGGGTGCGATGCGGAACTACTACGACTACTATTGTGACGATTCCTATTACTACTACTACTTCTTCTTCTACTACTACTACTACTGCTACTACTACTACTACTACTACTACTAC
Source organism: Prorocentrum cordatum (assembly GCA_963575745.1). Classification (NCBI taxonomy): domain Eukaryota; class Dinophyceae; order Prorocentrales; family Prorocentraceae; genus Prorocentrum; species Prorocentrum cordatum. The sequence goes on along the minus strand of CAUYUJ010014401.1, from coordinate 269,136 downwards.
TACTACTACTACCACTACTACTACTACTACTACTACTACTACTACTACTACTACTACTACTTCTACTACTTCTACTACTTCTACTACTACTACTGCTACTACTAATACTACTACAACAACAACAACAACTACTACTACTACTACTGCTACTACTACTACTACTAATACTACTACTACTACTACTACTACTACTACTACTACTGCTACTACTACGGCGACTACTACCACTACTATTACTACTACTGCTGCGACTACTACGACTACTACTACCATCACTACGACTCTTACTACTACTACCACTACTACTACTACTACTACTACTACTACTACTACTACTACTACTACTATTACTACTACTACTACTACTACTACTACTACTACTACTACTACTACTACTACTTTTTCTTCTTCTACGACTACTATTACGATCCACTAAAAGGCGCGCGAGATCCCAACCGCAATAGCTCACGCGTGAACCTGCTCCTGTAAGGTGTCCATCGCAATTTGAGTTTGTAATAAACAAGTATGATAGCACTTCAATATGTTTTCTCCATTGGCTTTCTCCTCGGTTGTGATCTGACCGGGCCCGGTGCTTTGGGCGGTTGTGATCTGAACCGTCCGGTTGTGATCTCACGCGACCGGTTGTGATCTGAACCCATCGCGACAAGGCGGAGGGGGGGGGTCGAGGAGGGGGAAAGCGAAGAGGATGAGGGGGCGGGGGGCAAGATGCGACGGGGCAAGCACAGCCAACACGGCGGGTTCCATAGCGGCGCTTCTGGTCTTGTCAACCCCCGCGCCGCTCGGCCGCATTCGCCGCTTGCTGGGCTCCGTAACAGGCGCGACGCTGTCGCGAGACAGCTCTTGCGAACCTTCCATTGGATTGCGCTCGAGGCGCTCGCCAAGTTTCGAAACGCGTTTGTGACGTGACATTGTCGCGAAACCACGATTGGGGGCCCTCCGTCGGAGCGCGCTCTAGCACCCAAATCCGTCGCATGATTCTGTCGGAGCGAGGAGAAGAACGGGATGCGCGGGGGGGAGTGCGAGGAGGGGGCGCGGGGGAAGGGGAGGGGGGAGAAGGAGACGGATTGAGAGGTGGAGGGGGGAGAGGAGGATGGAGGAGTTCCTTGCTCATTCCCATTCCCCCCGCCTGCGTCTTGATTTACCCCTTCGTTTTGATCCGTGTGCTCGTCATCGGCACCCTCGTGTTCTTCCTTCTCAATTAACTTCTCGGTGCTTCTCGTCCCATTTTCTCTTAGCGAGGTGACCGATTTCCGCGCGCCCTTCAACGAAGAGGGAAAGCCTGGGGGGGTCGCCTTCATCGCGTGCGCCTCCGAGGAGGGTCTTGCTGCGGCGCTCTAGTTCGACTGTGAATGCCACGGCGGCAGGACCCGCGACAGTTTTCGTTGACCTCCACCTCGCGCCATCGTTGTCGCTGTCGTCGTCCTCCCCCACTCCTCCTCGTCCTCCCGCTCTTGCCGTTCCGTTAGCTCCTGCCTATGATGGTGTAGCTGCGGTTGTTCCTCGTCGTTGTCGACGCATTGTTGCGCGTGCCTCCTCTGGCGCTGCTGATATTTATTGTTGTCCTCGACCCTTTCCTCGGCTCCCTTTGTCCTCTCGTCCTTCCTCATCCATCCTCCTAATGCGCCCTGCCATCTTCTTTCTTTTCTCGTCGTTGCATTCGCCGACAAGGGTAATATCTATCCCTGTCCGTCACTATCTCTCTTGTCTCTCTCTTTCTTTCTCTCCCGCTCTCTCTCTCTCTCTCCCACTCATTTTTTTTTGTTTTTTTGTTTTTTTTTTTTTGTCTCTCTCTCTCTCTCTTTGTCCCTTCCTCGTCTCCCCCCTCTTTCTCTTTCTCCCCGCCCCCCCTCCATGCCCCTTTTTTTTTCCTTCTCTCTCTCTCTTTTATCTCTCTCTCTCTCTCTTTCTCTCTTTTTCTCTCTTTCTTTTCTTTCTTTCTCTCTCTTTCTCTCTTTCTCTCTCTCTCTCTCTCTTTCCCTCCCTTCCTCCCTCTCTCGATCGCCCGTTTTCTCCTTCGGCCCCGGCTCCAGCGGTCGCCCCGGCCCCAGCTCCGGCTCCGGCCCTGGCCCCGACAGCTCCGGCCCCGGCTGCGGGCCCGACCCGGTCTGGCTTCTCCTGGCATCTACAGTGTGTCTTTGTGTAACATTCGCGCCTCTGGCCGGAATCGTGCCCATCCACATATGGCATGTAAGTAAAACGACAAATCATCGAGCCCTGGGGGCCGCCGCGTATCGGCGCATCCACAGAGGGATCTTCCGTAAAAACTGCAAATCCCGAGAGTTTGGGAAAGCGGTGCGCGCCTTCCGTCCACTGCAAAGTTTAAGCTAGCTCACCCCTCCGCTTTTTAAAATTCTTACACTTCGGGCGTCCCCGGCAGGCCATCCATAAACGATTACCGAGTAAGTCGGTTAATGGAATCCCCAGGTCAGCCCTGTCTTCTCAACAATGCAGGGGCCCGTGCGTGCGGGAAGGGCCCTTGTCTTGATGGAGTGAAAATGCCCCACAAAGGCTCCTGGGACGCCCCAGAGGCGCTCACGCGGCCCCAGAGGCGCCCAGGACGGCCCCAGACACCCCCAAAACGGCCCAAGAGCGCTCCAAGAGAGCTCCAGACCGCCGAAAACGGCCCCGACAAGGCCCAGGAGGCCTCCACGACGGCCCCAGAGACGCTCCAGAGGCGTCCCAGGATGGCCCCCACAGGCCCGAATCATTGTTTTCCAACGAAGAACTTCAAATTTTTAGCACGCACTGCTTGTCGGGAATCTGGCGCACAAGATGGGACAACAGGTCCCCACGACCGCCCCAAGACGGCCCAAGAGGCCCCCCAGAGGCACGAAAACCGGCCCGAGAGAGCGTCAAGAGACCCAAGAGGCGCCCAACACGGCCCCCAGGCGGCCCCAAGAGGCTCCCAGGAGGCGCCCAAGACGGCCCCCCCCACACAACCCCAAGACGGCCCAAGAGCGCTCCAAGAGAGCCCAAGACCGCCGAAAACAAACCCAAGACGGCCCAGGAGGCCTCCACGACGGCCCCAGAGACGCCCAAGAGGCGCCCAAGGATGGCCCCCAGAGGCGAACATTTTCCGAAGAAAAACCGCTCACTTTAGCATGCGCTGCTTGTCGGGAATACGGCGCAGAAGCTGGTTCCAGGCCCCCACGACCGCCCCAAGACGGCCCAAGAGGCCCCCAAGACGCACGAAAACCGGCCCGAGAGGGCGTCAAGAGAGCCCAAGAGGCGCCCAAAACGGCCCCAGGGCGACACCAAAACGGCTGTAGAGGCTCCTACCGCCCCGTCTCCAAGCCTTTCCGTCTGCACAGTCTCCAAGACGGTCTGTGGGCCGTCCGGGACGGCTCCAGAGGCGCCCGGGACGGCCCCGGAAACACCCAAGACAGCCCCTAAGACCGCCCAAGCTCGGCCCAAGATGGCCCCAAGACGGCCCCAAGATGGTCCGAGAGGCGCCCAAGTCGGCTCCAAATCGCCCCAAGACGGCCCAAGAGGCACTCCAGACTGCCCAAGAGGGCCCCGAGAGACTCCCAGGAGGACGAAAAGAGGGCCCCCAAACGGCCCCCAAGAGGCCTTGGATGCTTCTCTCCTGGGGAGCGTCGAACTTCAGCGTCGTCTTGGGGGCTTCTTGGACCCTCTGGGAGCCATCTCTGCGCCAGTTGGGGACGTCTTGGGGCGGTGCGCTCGAAAGGTCGATTCGTGTCCTCGTACTGGGGCCCGTCTTAGGGAGTTCGTGGGGCCTTCAGAGTCTCTTGGCCCGTCCTGGAGACCTTTTGGGCCGTCTCGCCGCCCTTTTGTGGGCCTCCTAGACCGCGCCCACTGGCCCCATTGCCACCACACTACCAGATAAAGTTATCACTCGCTTGCCTGTATCCCTCCTCGGCCACCTCCACCTCCAGCGGCCACCTCCTCCATCCACGTCGTCCCCTCCAACCTCCCCTTACCCGCGAGGCCCCAGAGACGCTCCACTTCCACGTCCACGCCATGGCGGGCAGATTCCGCGGCCGGAAGGCCGCGGGTCAGACCTAGTCTATAATATATGGCCGGAGGAACCGCGTGCCGGAAGGAAATCCAGCCAAATGAGTAGAAACGGCTCCGAGACGCTCTGGAGGCCGCCCCGACGTCCCAAAGACGGCTCCGAGCCGCTCAAGATGCCCAGAAGGCGGCCCAAGAGGGCCCCGAGACGCGCAATGATCCGGCCAAGACGCCCAACATTGGCCCAAGACGGCCCAAGAGCTCCCCAAGACGGCCCAATAGGCCTCCCAAGAGACGTCCCAAGAGAGCCCCGAGAGGCCCAAATCGTTGATTTTCTGTGGTTTTCCCGAGGTTTTTTGCTTCCTCGCTTTTTCGGCTTCCCGGCGCTCCGAACCCCACGCAGAGGCATCCAAGACCGCTCCAAAACGGTCGAAGAGGTCCCCAAGAGGACCCCAAAACGGTCCAAGAGGGCCCCAAGACGGTCCAAGGCGGCCCCAGGACGGCCCCAGAGGCGCCCAAGACAGGCCAACGGGACCCCAAGATGGCCCGAAGAGCGGCCCAAGATGGCTCCAAGACGGCCCGAGGACCGCCCAAGAAGGCCCTAGGGGGCCCCAAGACAGCCCAAGGGGCGCGATAGACGAGCCCAGAGAGGCCCAAGAGGCCCCCAGGAGCCCAAAAGAGGTCCCCAAGAGGTGCCACGGGGCTTAAAAACTGCTTCGAAGCGAGGGGGGCGGACGAGGGGACCGCCTCAGGAGGTTTTGGACGGTTTTGGGCCTCAAAATCATCCGCTTTACGACGGTTTTGGAAGGATTTTGGCCTTCTCGCCTTTTCCGCTTTCCGACGCTCGAAGACGGCCCAAGAGGCCTCCAAGAGCGCCCCAGAACGGCCCAAGAGGTTTCCAAGAGCGCCCCAAGACAGCCCAAGAGGGCCCCAAGACGACCCAAGAGACGCTCAAGACGGCCCACGAGGGCCCGAAGACAGGCCCAAGAGGGGGCCAAGAGGGGGACCACGGACCGAAAATCCGAGCCTTCCGCCCCAAGAGGGCGCCAGGAGGCCCAAACAGGCCCCCAAGAGGCCCCAAGGGGCCGCCAAGAATCCCCCGAAGAGGCCCCAGGAGGCTCCCAAGGAGCCCAAACGAGGCCCCAACAGGGCCCCAACAGCTTCCAAAATTGCCCCAAAGAGGCCTCGAGCCCGCCTCCGAGCTTCCTCGCCGCGAGGGTGCCAACACGGCCCCAGACGGCCGCAGGACGGCCCAAGGCGCGCTCAAGACGGCCCAAGACGATTCCAAGATGGTCCCAGGAGGCTGCGCCCAGGACGGCCCAAGGACGCGCCCGGTCGGGGCCTCAAGACAGGCCAAGATGGCAAGAGAGCCCCAGCTGGCAAAAATCGTTAATTTTCCATTGTTTACTGTTACACCCTTTGCGTTTCCCGCCGTTTCGGCGGTCCGATGCACCAAGAGGCCCCAGAAAGTCCCAGGAGGGTCCGAGGAAACGCCCAGGAAGGCCCCAAGACGGGCCAAGACGGACCCAGCACAACCCAAGGCGCGCTGCGACGGCTCAAGACGGCTCCAAGACAGCCCCAAGAGGGTGCCAACACGGCCCCTGCTGGGCCCAGGACGGCCCAAGGAGGCGCACAGGAGGGGCCCAAGACGACTCCAAGGCGGCCCCTCACGGTCCCAGACGGCTCCAAGACAGCCCCACGAGGACCCCGATGGGCCCAGGACGGCCTACGGACGCGCCCATGAGGGGCCCACGACGAACCAAGACGGCCCCATCACGGCAAACGGCGCCCTCAAGACGGGCCTGGACGGCTCCAAGACGGCCCTTTGAGGGAGCCAACGCGGCCCCACACCCTTCGGGCGCACACTTGGGGGGGCTGGGAGCTTGCGACAAGTCTCCCACATTCATTGTCCTGCCCCATTCTGTTCGCCTGGAGGCCTCCTCCAACCCTGTGGGCGAACAAGAGGAAACCCAGCGGGACGCCAACCCTGGGGCCCGTGGGCCCCGCGCCGCTTGGGCAGAAGACGAACGCCGGGTCTGACAGGCCAGCTACCGCCCCCCTTTGCCCGATATGCTGTGCCATTATGTTCCCCCAGGGGCCTTGGCAAACTCTTCGGGCCAAGCAGACCGGACCCCTGGGACAGCAGCCAATTGATATGACCCTGGGACCTCTCCGCATTCTTCGGACGAGCACCTGGGGGGCCCAGGAGATTCGGACAAGTCTTCCCATTCCTTGCCCTGTCCCGTTCTGTTCGCCCGAAGGCCTCCACAGACACTCTGGGCGAACAGAATGGGACATGGCGAACAAACCTTCCCGTTGGCGGTGATGCGACTGGATCGCACCATCAAGGCGCGCCCGGAGGTGATGGCCGACCCAACAGCGGTTTCTCTAAAGATTTTACAGAATTTCAAATTTTCTTGAAGCTCTCTTGGGCCCTCCCTGTAGATCCTTGCGAGCCTCCCCGGCGCTTTCGGTGGCTTTCCCCGATGGCCTCCCGAGCCCTTCCCCGAGCGCTCCTGAGACGCCTCAGATGGGCTTCGACTTCGACGCACATCCCCGAGAGACTTCGAAACTGTCCTCAATAGGAGGGGGGTGAACGAGCAGTGCGCTGGGCCAAGCTGCTGGAGCGCTGCAAGAGCTCGGACACGAAGGCGCGGTCTCGCTGCCGCCGCCCGAGCCGCCGCCGTGTTTGTAGATTTTCGGTACAATCTGCGCCGTTCCTCCGAGAACCATTCCAGAAAGATGTCGTGGACGGAGTCCACGGGTCAGCCCTAGTCAGCTACAGCGCTGGGGTCAGCGCGTGCGAGAAGGGTAAACAGTGGCAGCGGGCGCTGGCGCTGCTCAGCGAGATGTTGGCGGCGAAGGTGGAGCCCAACGTCATCAGCTACAACGCTGGAGTCAGCGCGTGCAAGCAGGGCAAGCAGTGGCAGCGGGCACTGGCGCTGCTCAGCGAGATGCGGGAATCGGAGCTGGAGCCTAACGTCATCAGCTACAACGCTGGAATCAGCGCGTGCGAGACAGGCGAGCAGTGGCAGCGGGCTCTGGCGCTGCTGAGCAAGCTGCGGGAGGCGAAGGTGGAGCCCGACGTCATCTGTACTACACTACCAGGCATCATGTATGTGTGTGTGCCAGAAGGGTCCAATCGGCTTCCCCGTGACGCGGTTCGTCTGGGGGCTCAGGAGGCCCCGAGATGGCCCAGGGCCCTTACGGCGGCCCCAAGGCGGCCCAAGAGGGCGGTGTCCCCAAGATGCACTAAGCTGGCTGCGGGGTGCCGCAGTTCATGCTTCAGGAGCTTGCCGAGGCCCTCCTGCTTCCCAAGCCAAAGCAGCTTCCAAACACGATGCCCCAGGGAAAAGCCCCAAGGTTGCCCGATGAGCGGCCCGAGAGGCGTCAAAGGTGTTCGGCAACGGGCACGCCGAGGCAATTGCACTCGTGTGCTGGCCGTTGCTCAGGCCTCGCCCTGTGGCTCCTCGCCCTGTGGCTCCTCGCTCCTCGCCGCCCTCTCCTCGCTCCCCGCCGCCCTCGCCGGGCTCTGGCGCCACCCAAACGTACTGACACTATGTGCGTGGCCCACGCAGGGGCGACGCGCGCGTCAAGGCAGCTTGTAGTGTACGCTCGGTGGCGGCGCCTTCGGGCCATACCGCTCGGGGAAACGTCTTGCAACAAACATAGAGGCAAGGCACATCCAGTGGAAACCCACGCCAAGAAACACCCTGCTTGCCTCCAGGGTGCCCTTGGTTTCTTGGGCTTCGATGGTTTTGCCATGGAAAGCGTGACGTTCCCACTCCAAAAAATCAATGGACGTCCTGGGGTCTCAGGGTTGGGTTTCTTGTGGAAGGTCTCTTGTGGTCGCGCCCCCATTGTCATACGTGCGTTTCCTTGCGCGTCCCGTGGCTCCGCTCGCTCCTCCCTGCTCTTCCTCGCTCCTCCCTGCTCCTCCCTCCTGGCCCCTCGCTTCTCCCTCTTGGCTACTGGCGCCGGCCTCCCCCTCTCCTCACTCTTTGCGGCCCTCGCTCGTCCCTCCTCGCGCCTCTCTCTCTCTCTCTCTCTTCGGCCGTCAACTCCTCTCCCTTCTCGCTCCCTGCTCCTCGATGGTCGCTCTTCGCTTCCCCCCCCTTCGACCCTGAGTCTTCGCTCCTTGCTCCTCGCTGGCTCGATCCACTCCCGAGCAGCAGGTTGCGTCAGCTAGCAGGAGTAGCGAGAAGTAGCACCCTGCAGCCTTGAGTACCAGCACCATACAGCAGCAGTCCGCAGTAAGCAGCCGCAGCACAGCGACAGTAAGCTGCCGCAGGCACCAGCACCCTGCAGCTGCAGGCAGCAACAGCAGAGGCGAAGTTCAGGCCCAACGCTGTCATGAAGGCCTTGTGGCAAATTCTCCGCCCTGACCCAACGGGCCACCTCGGACGGACTTCGTGGCTGTCAGGCCACGGGTCAGCACTAGTCAGCTACAATGCTGGGATCAGCGCGTGCGAGAAGGGCGAGCAGTGGCAGCGAGCGCTTGCGCTGTTGAACGGGATGCGGGCAGGAAAGCTGGAGCCCAACGTCATCTATACTCTAACGCTGGGGGCGCCGCGTGCCAGAAGGACGCAGTGGCTCAAAACCGTCTCTGGCTGGCCCTGGCGCGCCCCCGGGCGGCCCCAGCCGGGCCCAGGACGGCCCAAGAGGCCGCACGACAGCCCAAGAGGAAATTCAGAGGGTTCCGAGAGCGGCTCAAGACGGCCCAAGAAGGCCCCAAGGCAGCCCAAGAGGCGCCCAAATGGCCCCAAGACGTCTCCAGAGGCTTCCCAGGCGCCCCGTGGGGCTTCCAAGAGGATTCTGAAGAGGACCCGTAGGATGAAAAATCGTTCCCATTCCTAAGGGAAGCTGTGAATTATGGCATTTCCGCTTGGATCGTATCCATGGAGTCCAAGGCGCCCAGCAGGCCTCCGAGATTCCCCCGAGAAGCTCCAAAATGGGCCCTTGGCGGCGCCGAGACGGCCTCAGACGGACCCAGGACGGCCCAAGGAGCGCCCGAGACAGCTCCGGAGGCATCCGAGACAGCTCCAATAACAGCCCAAGATGGCCCAAGACGGCCCCAGACGGGTCAAGCAAGAGGCCCCAGGAGGCCACCAGACGGCCCAAGAGGCATCCAAGACGGCCCAAGAGGGCCCCAAGAGCCCCCCACGCCGAAATCGCCTTGATAGGCCCCCGAACGGCGCCCAGGAGGCCCTAAGTGCCTTCGCCATTGCCTCCAAGAGAGGGGTGCCTGACGAGAGGCGAGAGGCATCTCTCAGACCCAACGAGCCGTGTTGGACGTTCGCCAGGCCGGCTGCAGGTGGCGAAGCTAGAGCCAGCAAGGAGCGTACAGCACAAGCAATCGTCAAACAATCCAGCACGCAGTACGCAACCATCCAGCAACAAGCGCACATTATGCACGCTAGAACACGTGGACGAAGTCCACGGGCCAGCTCTAGTCTCTACTACATTGCAGGGCTCAGTGCGTACCAGAAGGGCGCAGGATCAAGTGACCAATAATCGCCCCGGGCTGGCCCCGGGCCGCCCCGGGAGGCCCCAAGACACGCCAAGGGGGCCCCAAGAGGCCCCCAAGACGGCCCCGGAGGGCCCCGGCACGCCCAGCGAGGGGCCCAAGATTCTCGAGATTGGCCCAAGACGGCTCCAGAGGCCTCCAAGACGCCCCAAGAGGCCTCCCAAGAGGCGTCCCAAGAGGGCCCCGAGCGGCAGAAACCGTCGATTTCCATTGTGTTTTTCGATGGTTTCGGCCTCCTCGCCTTTTCGGCTTCCCGACGCTCCACGACGGCCCAAGACGTCCCCCAGACCGCTCCAAGACGGCCGAAGAGGACCCCAAGAGAGCCCCAAGACGGGCCAAGAGGGCCCCAAGACGGCCCCAAGACGGCCCAGGACGGCCCCAGGGCGGCCCAGGAGGCGCCCAAGACGGCCCAAGAGGCACCCAATACGGCCCCAGGAGCGGCCCAAGACGGCCCCAGAAGGCTCCGGGACGCCCCAAGATGGGCCCAAGACGCCGAAGATTGGGCCAAGACGACCCCAGAGGCGGCCAAAGTGCCCCAAGAGGCCTCCCAAGAGGCTTCCCAGCAGGGCCCCGAGCGGGAGAAATCGTCGATTTCCATTGTGTTTTTCGATGTTTTTCGCATTCTCCCCTTTTCGCCGTCCCTGCGCTCCAAGACGGCCCAAGAGGTCCCCAAGACCGCTCCAAGACCACCGACGAGGCCCGCAAGAGGGCCTCAAGACGGGCCAAGAGGGCCCCCAGACGGTCCCAAGACGCCCCAAGACAGCCCAAGACGGCCCCCCAAGACGGCCCCAGAGGGCCCCGGGACGCCCGAAGATAGGCCTAAGACGCGCCAAGAGGGCCCCAAGAGGCCCCCAAGACGGCCCCAGAGGGCTCCAGGACGCCCCAAGATGGGCCCAAGACGCCGAAGATCGGGCCGAGACGGCCCCAGAGGCGGCCAAAATGCCCCAAGAGGCCTCCCAAGAGGCTTCCCAGCAGGGCCCCGAGCGGGAGAAATCGTCGATTTCCATTGTGTTTTTCAATGTTTTTCGCATTCTCCCCTTTTCGCCGTCGTCCCTGCGCTCCAAGACGGCCCAAGAGGTCCCCAAGACCGCTCCAAGACCACCGACGAAGCCCGCAAGAGGGCCTCAAGACGGGCCAAGAGGGCAGCCAGACGGTCCCAAGACGCCCCAAGACAGCCCAAGACAGCCCCAGAGGGCCCCGGGACGCCCCAAGATGGGCCCAAGACGCGCCAAGAGGGCCCCAAGAGGCCCCCAAGACGGCCCCAGAGGGCTCCGGGACGCCCCAAGATGGGCCTAAGACGCCGGAGATTGGGCCAAGACGGCCCCAGAGGCGGCCAAAATGCCCCAAGAGGCTTCCCAAGAGGCTCCCCAGCAGGGCCCCGAGCGGGAGAATCGTCGATTTCCATTGTGTTTTTCCATGTTTTTCGCATTCTCCCCTTTTCGCCGTCCCTGCGCTCCAAGACGGCCCAAGAGGTCCCCAAGACCGCTCCAAGACCACCGACGAGGCCCGCAAGAGGGCCTCAAGACGGGCCAAGAGGGCCCCCAGACGGTCCCAAGACGCCCCAAGACAGCCCAAGACGGCCCCCCAAGACGGCCCCAGAGGGCCCCGGGACGCCCCAAGATAGGCCCAAGACGCGCCAAGAGGGCCCCAAGAGGCCCCCAAGACGGCCCCAGAGGGCTCCAGGACGCCCCAAGATGGGCCCAAGACGCCGAAGATTGGGCCAAGACGGCCCCAGAGGCGGCCAAAATGCCCCAAGAGGCCTCCCAAGAGGCTTCCCAGCAGGGCCCCGAGCGGGAGAAATCGTCGATTTCCATTGTGTTTTTCAATGTTTTTCGCATTCTCCCCTTTTCGCCGTCCCTGCGCTCCAAGACGGCCCAAGAGGTCCCAAGACCGCTCCAAGACCACCGACGAGGCCCGCAAGAGGGCCTCAAGACGGGCCAAGAGGGCCCCCAGACGGTCCCAAGACGCCCCAAGACAGCCCAAGACGGCCCCAGAGAGCCCCGGGACGCCCCATCAAGGCGTGCCCAGAGGTGATGGCCGACCCGACAGCGACAGCGGTTTCTGTTAAGATTTTATTGAATTTCCAATTCTCTTGAAGCTCTCTTGGGCCCTCCCTGTAGATCCTTGCGAGCCTCCCTGGCGCTTTCGGTGGCTTTCCCCGACGGCCTCCCGAGCCCTTCCCCGGGCGCTTCTGAGACGCCTCAGATGGGCTTCGACTTCGACGCACATCCCCGAGAGACTTCGAAACTGCTCTCAATAGGAGGGGGGTGAACGAGCAGTGCGCCAGGGCCAAGCTGCTGGAGCGCTGCAAGAGCTCGGACACGAAGGCGCGGTCTCGCTGCCGCCGCCCGAGTTGCCGCCGCGTTTGTAGATTTCTGGTACAATCTGCGCCGTTCCTCCGAGAACCATTCCAGAAAGATGTCGTGGACGGAGTCCACGGGTCAGCCCTAGTCTCTACTACATTGCAGGGCCCAGTGCGTGCCAGAAGGGCGCAGGCTCAAATGACCCGGGCTGGCCCGGGGCCGCCCGGGGCCGCCCAGGCAGGCCCCAGGACATGTCGAGAGGGCCCCCAGAAGCCCCCAAGACGGCCCCGGAGAGCCCTGGCACGCTTAAAGATGGGCCCAAGACGCCCGAGATTCGCCCCAGGCGGCCCAAGAGGCGTCCAAGACGCCCGAAGAGGCCTCCCAAGAGGCCTCCCAAGAGGGCCCCGAGCGACAGAAATCGTCGATTTCTATTGTGTTTTTCGATGTTTTCGACCTCTTCGCCTCGTCGGCTTCCCGACGCTCCAAGACGGCCCAAGAAGCCCCCCCGACCGCTCCAAGACGGCCGAAGAGGACCCCCCAGGACGGCCCAGGAGGCGCCCAAGACGGCCCAAGAGGCACCCAAGACGACCCCAGGAGCGGCCCAAGACGGCCCACGACAGCTCAAGAGGCGCCGAGGCGGGTCTCAGACGGCCCCCAGACGGCCCAAGAGGCACCCAAGACGGCCCGAGAGGGCCCTAAGAGCCCCCCCGGGAGGCCCAAAAGAATGCCCAAGAGGCTCCGAAACGGCCCCCACGAAGCCTTCAGTGCCTTCAGAATTCCCTCCAGGAGCGGGGGAGCGGACGAGAGGCGACAGGCATATCGCAGGCAATAACGCCCCAAGAGATCCCCAAACGGCCCCCACGAAGCCCTAAGTGGCCTCATAATTGCTTCCAGGAGGGGGGGAGCGGACGAGAGGCGACCGGCATATCGAAGGCTCAAAAGAACAATGTTGGACGCTCCGAGGGCCTTCGATGTTTCTCTGTTGGGGAGAGTCGTCGTAGGATCGACGATTGCCGACCGAGGGCAGCGAATCCAGTGGAGGCCCAAGAGGCCCCCAGGAGCCCAAAAGAGATCCCCAAGAGGTGCCACGGGGCTTAAAAACTGCTTCGAAGCGAGGGGGGCGGACGAGGGGACCGCCTCAGGAGGTTTTGGACGGTTTTGGGCCTCAAAATCCTCCGCTTTACGACGGTTTGGAAGGATTTTGGTCTTCTCGCCTTTTCCGCTTTCCGACGCTCGAAGACGGCCCAAGAGGCCTCCAAGAGCGCCCCAGAACGACCCAAGAGGTTTCCAAGAGCGCCCCAAGACAGCCCAAGAGGGCCCCAAGACGACCCAAGAGACGCTCAAGACGGCCCACGAGGGCCCGAAGACAGGCCCAAGAGGGGGCCAAGAGGGGGACCACGGACCGAAAATCCGAGCCTTCCGCCCCAAGAGGGCGCCAGGAGGCCCAAACAGGCCCCCAAGAGGCCCCAAGGGGCCGCCAAGAATCCTCCGAAGAGGCCCCAGGAGGCTCCCAAGGAGCCCAAACGAGGCCCCTACAGAGGCCCAGTTCCAAAATGGATCCGAAGAGGCCTCGAGCCCGCCTCCGAGCTTCCTCGCCGCGAGGGTGCCAACACGGCCCCAGACCGGCCCAGGACGGCCCAAGGCGCGCTCAAGACGGCCCAAGACGATTCCAAGACGGTCCCAGGAGGGTGCGCCCAGGACGGCCCAAGGACGCGCCCGTTCGGGGCCTCAAGACGGGCCAAGATGGCAAGAGAGTCCCAGCTGGCAAAAATCGTTAATTTTCCATTGTTTACTGTTACACCCTTTGCGTTTCCCGCCGTTTCGGCGGTCCGATGCACCAAGAGGCCCCAGAAAGTCCCAGGAGGGTCCGAGGAACCGCCCAGGAAGGCCCCAAGACGGGCCAAGACGGACCCAGCACAACCCAAGGCGCGCTGCGACGGCTCAAGACGGCTCCAAGACAGCCCCAAGAGGGTGCCAACACGGCCCCTGCTGGGCCCAGGACGGCCCAAGGAGGCGCACAGGAGGGGCCCAAGACGACTCCAAGGCGGCCTCCTCACGGTCCCAGACGGCTCCAAGACAGCCCCACGAGGACCCCGATGGGCCCAGGACGGCCTACGGACGCGCCCATGAGGGGCCCACGACGAACCAAGACGGCCCCATCAGGGCAAACGGCGCCCTCAAGACGGGCCTAGACGGCTCCAAGACGGCCCTTTGAGGGAGCCAACGCGGCCCCACACCCTTCGGGCGCACACTTGGGGGGGCTGGGAGCTTGCGACAAGTCTCCCACATTCATTGTCCTGCCCCATTCTGTTCGCCTGGAGGCCTCCTCCAACCCTGTGGGCGAACAAGAGGAATCCCAGCGGGACGCCAACCCTGGGGCCCGTGGGCCCCGCGCCGCTTGGGCAGAAGACGAACGCCGGGTCTGACAGGCCAGCTACCGCCCCCCTTTGCCCGATATGCTGTGCCATTCTGTTCCCCCAGGGGCCTTGGCAAACTCTTCGGGCCAAGCAGACCGGACCCCTGGGACAGCAGCCAATTGATATGACCCTGGGACCTCTCCGCATTCTTCGGACGAGCATCTGGGGGGCCCAGGAGATTCGGACATGTCTTCCCCATTCCTTGCCCTGTCCCGTTCTGTTCGCCCGAAGGCCTCCACAGACCCTCTGGGCGAACAGAATGGGACATGGCGAACAAACCCTCCCGTTGGCGGTGATGCGACTGGATCGCACCATCAAGGCGCGCCCGGAGGTGATGGCCGACCCAACAGCGGTTTCTCTTAAGAGTTCACTGGATTTCAAATTTTCTTGAAGCTCTCTTGGGCCCTCCCTGTAGATCCTTGCGAGCCTCCCCGGCGCTTTCGGTGGCTTTCCCCGATGGCCTCCCGAGCCCTTCCCCGAGCGCTCCTGAGACGCCTCAGATGGGCTTCGACTTCGACGCACATCCCCGAGAGACTTCGAAACTGTCCTCAATAGGAGGGGGGTGAACGAGCAGTGCGCTGGGCCAAGCTGCTCCAGCGCTGCAAGAGCTCGGACACGAAGGCGCGGTCTCGCTGCCGCCGCCCGAGCCGCCGCCGTGTTTGTAGATTTTCGGTACAATCTGCGCCGTTCCTCCGAGAACCATTCCAGAAAGATGTCGTGGACGGAGTCCACGGGTCAGCCCTAGTCTCTACTACATTGCAGGAGCACGTGCGTGCCAGAAGGGCGCAGGCTCCAATGTCTCAAAACCGCCCCGGGCTGGCCCCGGGCCGCCCCGGGCCGCCCAGGCAGGCTCCAGGACATGTCCAGAGGGCCCCAGAAGCCCCCAAGACGGCCCCGGAGAGCCCTGGCACGCTTAAAGATGGGCCCAAGACGCCCGAGATTCGCCCCAGGCGGCCCAAGAGGCGTCCAAGACGCTCGAAGAGGCCTCCCAAGAGGCCTCCCAAGAGGGCCCCAAGCGACAGAAATCGTCGATTTCTACTGTGTTTTTCCATGTTTTCGGCCTCCTCGCCTCGTCGGCTTCCCGACGCTCCAAGACGGCCCAAGAAGCCCTCCCGACCGCTCCAAGACGGCCGAAGAGGACCCCAAGAGAGCCCCAAGACGGGCCAGGAGGGCCCCCAGACGGTCCCAAGACGCCCCAGGACGGCCCCAGGACGGCCCAGGAGGCGCCCAAGACGGCCCAAGAGGCACCCAAGACGACCCCAGGAGCGGCCCAAGACGGCCCACGACAGCCCAAGAGGCGCCGAGGCGGGTCTCAGACGGCCCCAAGACGGCCCAAGAGGCACCCAAGACGGCCCGAGAGGGCCCTAAGAGCCCCCCCGGGAGGCCCAAACGAAGGCCGAAGAGGCTCCGAAACGGCCCCCACGAAGCCTTCAGTGCCTTCAGAATTCCCTCCAGGAGCGGGGGAGCGGACGAGAGGCGACAGGCATATCGCAGGCAAAAACGCCCCAAGAGATCCCCAAACGGCCCCCACGAAGCCCTAAGTGGCCTCAGAATTGCTTCCAGGAGGGGGGGAGCGGACGAGAGGCGACCGGCATATCGAAGGCACAAAAGAACAATGTTGGACGCTCCGAGGGCCTTCGATGTTTCTCCGTTGGGGAGAGTCGTCGTAGGATCGACGATTGCCGACCGAGGGCAGCGAATCCAGTGGAGGCCCAAGAGGCCCCCAGGAGCCCAAAAGAGATCCCCAAGAGGTGCCACGGGGCTTAAAAACTGCTTCGAAGCGAGGGGGGCGGACGAGGGGACCGCCTCAGGAGGTTTTGGACGGTTTTGGGCCTCAAAATCGTCCGCTTTACGACGGTTTTGGAAGGATTTTGGCCTTCTCGCCTTTTCCGCTTTCCGACGCTCGAAGACGGCCCAAGAGGCCTCCAAGAGCGCCCCAGAACGGCCCAAGAGGTTTCCAAGAGCGCCCCAAGACAGCCCAAGAGGGCCCCAAGACGACCCAAGAGACGCTCAAGACGGCCCACGAGGGCCCGAAGACAGGCCCAAGAGGGGGCCAAGAGGGGGACCACGGACCGAAAATCCGAGCCTTCCGCCCCAAGAGGGCGCCAGGAGGCCCAAACAGGCCCCCAAGAGGCCCCAAGGGGCCGCCAAGAATCCCCCGAAGAGGCCCCAGGAGGCTCCCAAGGAGCCCAAACGAGGCCCCTACAGAGGCCCCAACAGCTTCCAAAATGGCCCCGAAGAGGCCTCGAGCCCACCTCCGAGCTTCCTCGCCGCGAGGGTGCCAACACGGCCCCAAACCGGCCCAGGACGGCCCAAGGCGCGCTCAAGACGGCCCAAGACGATTCCAAGACGGTCCCAGGAGGGTGCGCCCAGGACGGCCCAAGGACGCGCCCGTTCGGGGCCTCAAGACGGGCCAAGATGGCAAGAGAGTCCCAGCTGGCAAAAATCGTTAATTTTCCATTGTTTACTGTTACACCCTTTGCGTTTCCCGCCGTTTCGGCGGTCCGATGCACCAAGAGGCCCCAGAAAGTCCCAGGAGGGTCCGAGGAACCGCCCAGGAAGGCCCCAAGACGGGCCAAGACGGACCCAGCACAACCCAAGGCGCGCTGCGACGGCTCAAGACGGCTCCAAGACAGCCCCAAGAGGGTGCCAACACGGCCCCTGCTGGGCCCAGGACGGCCCAAGGAGGCGCACAGGAGGGGCCCAAGACGACTCCAAGGCGGCCTCCTCACGGTCCCAGACGGCTCCAAGACAGCCCCACGAGGACCCCGATGGGCCCAGGACGGCCTACGGACGCGCCCATGAGGGGCCCACGACGAACCAAGACGGCCCCATCAGGGCAAACGGCGCCCTCAAGACGGGCCTAGACGGCTCCAAGACGGCCCTTTGAGGGAGCCAACGCGGCCCCACACCCTTCGGGCGCACACTTGGGGGGGCTGGGAGCTTGCGACAAGTCTCCCACATTCATTGTCCTGCCCCATTCTGTTCGCCTGGAGGCCTCCTCCAACCCTGTGGGCGAACAAGAGGAATCCCAGCGGGACGCCAACCCTGGGGCCCGTGGGCCCCGCGCCGCTTGGGCAGAAGACGAACGCCGGGTCTGACAGGCCAGCTACCGCCCCCCTTTGCCCGATATGCTGTGCCATTCTGTTCCCCCAGGGGCCTTGGCAAACTCTTCGGGCCAAGCAGACCGGACCCCTGGGACAGCAGCCAATTGATATGACCCTGGGACCTCTCCGCATTCTTCGGACGAGCATCTGGGGGGCCCAGGAGATTCGGACATGTCTTCCCCATTCCTTGCCCTGTCCCGTTCTGTTCGCCCGAAGGCCTCCACAGACCCTCTGGGCGAACAGAATGGGACATGGCGAACAAACCCTCCCGTTGGCGGTGATGCGACTGGATCGCACCATCAAGGCGCGCCCGGAGGTGATGGCCGACCCAACAGCGGTTTCTCTTAAGAGTTCACTGGGTTTCAAATTTTCTTGAAGCTCTCTTGGGCCCTCCCTGTAGATCCTTGCGAGCCTCCCCAGCGCTTTCGGTGGCTTTCCCCGATGGCCTCCCGATCCCTTCCCCGAGCGCTCCTGAGACGCCTCAGATGGGCTTCGACTTCGACTCACATCCCCGAGAGACTTCGAAACTGTCCTCAATAGGAGGGGGGTGAACGAGCAGTGCGCTGGGCCAAGCTGCTGCAGTTCTGCAAGAGCTCGGACACGAAGGCGCGGTCTCGCTGCCGCCGCCCGAGCCGCCGCCGTGTTTGTACATTTTCGGTACAATCTGCGCCGTTCCTCCGATAACCATTCCAGAAAGATGTCGTGGACGGAGTCCACGGGTCAGCCCTAGTCAGCTACAACGCTGGGATCAGCGCGTGCGAGAAGGGCAAGCAGTGGCAGCGGGCGCTGGCGCTGTTGAGCGAGATGTGGGAGGCGAAGCTGGAGCCCAACGTCATTTGTACTACATTGCAGGCGCACGCGCGTTCGAGACGGGCGGGGGTCGGGGCGAGGGGTTCCAGCGCCCTGGCGACCCCTTTGGGCCCCTGTGAGCTCCAGCAGGCCCTGGCGCTTCCAAGACGCCCAAGAGCGCTCCGAGACGACCCCCGGCCCCCCCAAGGGCGGCCCAAGACGGCTCAAGAGGGCCTCCGAGACGGCCCAGGAGCGTTTGCAGACGCCCAAGATAGCCACGAAACGGCCCAAGAGGCTCCCAAAACGTTCCAAGTGGGCTCCAAGAAGAGTCCCAAGAGAGCCCGCGCAAACAAATCGTCCCAATCCCTATGGAAAGCGTACATTTTCGCAATTCCCGTGCTTTTCGTTTTCAAAGCGTCCAAGAGGACAATTCACGCCCCCAGTATCGCCCCGAGACGCCTCAGGAGCGCTCCATGAGGGCCCCAAGACGGCTCAAGACGGCCCCAGGACGGCCCACGACGGCCCAAAAGGGCCCCAAGAGGCCCCGAGGAGGCCGCAAGACGGTCTAATGGGGACTTCAAAAGGCCACCAGAAGACCGAAAAGAAACCCCGGGGGGCACCCAAACGGTTCCCAAGGAGAAGGAAACCTCCTCACTGGGTACTGGCGCGAGAGCGCGAAACTAATCTGGCTCCTAACGGTGCCCCAGACGGCTCCGAACCGTTCAAAAGGCGCCACCACGACCCTGAGACGGTTCCGAGCCGCTCCAGAGGCCCCCCCGACGGCCCCAGGGGCGTTCCGAGCCGCTCAAGAGACCGTTCCGACGGCCCCAAGGGCTCCAGGGCAGGCCAGGAACATCCGAAGACGGCCCTGGAGGATTCCCCAGGACAGCCCCGAGACGCAAACATCTTCCCATTCCCATCGTTTTTTTCATCGTGCTTTTCGTCCCCGGCGCGTCCACGATGGCCACAGAGCCTCCCACGATCGGTTTAAGATGCACCCATCAGGGCCCCGAAAGGGGCCCAGGACGGCCCCAAAGGCGCCCAAGACAGCCCAAGAGGCGCCCAAGACAGCCCAAGAGGCACTAGAGACAGCCCCGAAGACGGCCCCAGACGGCCCAAGATGGCCCGAACACGGCCCAATGGGCGCCAAGACGGCCCACGATGGCCCAAAGACGGCCCAAAAGGTACCCAATACAGCCTTAATAGCAACCCAAGACGGTCCAAAACGGCCCCCAGACGGCCCAAGAGGCGCTCAAGACGGTCCGGGACGGTTCCGAGACGGCCCAAACGGCACCGATGAGAGCCCAAGAAGGCCCCAGGAGGCCCCCCCGAAGCCGAAACGAAGCCCCCACACGGCCCCCGCGAGGCCTTAAGTGGTTACAGACTTCCCTCCAACAGAGAGGCAGAACGGAGGCCCCAACAGCCGCTTTCGATGCCCCGAGGGTCTACGATTGACGATCCAAGATCCAGGGCATGCAGGATCGAGGTAAGGAGGAGGAGGAGGAGGAGGAGGAGGAGGAGGAGGAGGAGGAGGAGGAGGAGGGCGAGGAGGAGGAGGAGGAGGCGAAGGCAGAGGAGGAGAAGGAGGAGGAGGAGGCGGAGGAGGAGGCGGAGGAGGAGGAGGAGGAGGCGGAGGAAACCAGAGAAGGCCCCCAAGAGCGCCTCATGAGAATCCAGATGATTTTCGGCTCTCTGAACGTGGCCCTGAGACGGCCCAAGAGGAGCCCGGACGGCCCAAGAGGGTCCCAAAAGGTCCCGAAGAGGTCCACAACAGGGCCTGAGGGGCCTTACCCCCCTAAGAGGCTCAAAGAGGCTTCAAGATTGTCTCTAAGAGAGGGGGCCCGGCGATCCTGACACGCCCGAGAGAGCTTCGCCTTCAACATAATTCCAACAAGCGGCCTCCCCAACATAGCGGAACACGTCGGACCCAACAGCGGTTTCTGTTACGATCTTGTTGATTTTCACACCCTCTTGAAGCTGTCTTGGGCCCCTCCCCGGAAGTCCTTGCGAGCCTCCCCGGCGCTCCCGGTGGCTTTCCCCGAGGGCCTCCCGAGCCCTTCCCCGGGCGCTCCTGAGATGCCTCAGATGGGCGCCGACTTTGACGCACATCCCCGAGAGACTCGCAAACTGCCTCCAATAGGAGGGGGCGAACGAGCCGCGCGCGGGGGCCGAGCTGCTGGAGCGCTGCAAGAGCTCGGACACGAAGGCGTGCTCTCGCTGCTGCCGCCCCCGCCGCCGCCGTGCTTAGGTATGGGTTTTCGGCAGGATCTCCGCCGTTCCTCCGGGCACCCTTCCAGGAAGGTGTCGTGGACGGGGTCCACGCGTCAGCCCTAGTCAGCCACAGCGCCGGGATCAGCGCGTGCGAGAAGGGCGGGCAGTGGCAGCGGGCGCTGACGCTGCTCGGCGAGATGTGTGAGGCGAAGCTGGAGCCCAACGTCACCCCTCCTGCAAAACCGGGCGCAGCGCGTTTTGTGCGGCGGTCGTGGCATAACCCAGGGGTGGCCGCCGGGAGGGTCCGCCGCGAGGGCATGTGCCTCCCAGACGGCCCACGCGAGTCCAAAAGACCTCCGAGTTCGCCGGAGATGCCTCCAATGCGGCCGAGGATTGTTTCAAGATGGCCCAAGATGGCGTCCAGCCAGCCTCAGAGAGCCCCAAGATAGCCCAAGACGGCCTCAAGACTGCCGCAAAACCTTTTGAAAGGACCCCAGGGCGCTCCAGGAGTACTCCCAGCAGGGCCTCCCAGTGCACAAGTATAGGATTTTACCATGGGTTTCCCAACATTTTTGGCATATACGACTTCCACGACGGCCCAACAGCCCCCCAAATCGCCACAAACCGGCCCGAGAGGCCCCCCAAGAGGATCCTAAAGCGGCTTGAGAGGGCCTCAAAAGACGGCCAAAGACGACCCAAGACGGTCCAAGAGAGCCCCCAAACGGCCCAAGGGGCGCCCAAGACGACCCAATATGGCCCAGAGATGGCCCACGAGAGCCCCAGGTGCATCCCTGGACGGCCACAAGAGCGCTCCTAGAGAGCCCAGAGAGGCCCCCCACCGGATGCCACAATGCATCCCCATGTTGTTGCATCCGTCGGGTGCTTTCTCAGGGCCCTCTTGGGGCCGTCTTCGGGCTGCCAGGCTCCTCGGCTACATCTTCTACGACATCTTTCAGCCAGTAGGCTGTCGCCGCCTGTCCGCCCGGCCGCGTTCCCCTGGCAGGGTACCCGCAGATTTGCCTCACGGACACGGGCACACACTGGTCTCCTCTACATGGCCGGGGAAAGCGCGTGCGGGAAGGGAAACGGATCAAGTGTCCAAAATCGACCTCGGCGGGCCCCTGGCGCGGCCTCGGTGGGCCCCTGGCGCCTGGCGGCCCTGGCGCGGCCCGGCGGGCCTCCGGACGGCTCGAGCACGCTTCGGGACGCCTTCAGGGAGCGCCGAGATCGGGCCAATAGCCCCGACATGGCCCCAAGACGGCACCAGAGGCCGTCCAGACGGCTTGCGGAGGCCAACAATCATTGATTCCGCTGCGGCTTTTGCCTGATTTGCGGGTTCCTACGATTTCGAGCTAAGCACGGCCCAAGACGGGTCTTGGGCCCCCCCGAAGCTCCAAGACCGCCCAGGAGCTCTGGCAAGGGCACCAAGACGGCTCAGGAGGGCTCCAAGACGGCTCCTGGAGGAGCCCAAGACGGCCCAAGCGAGCGAGCCCCGAGACGGCCCGAGAGAGCCCCCCCAGGAGCCCCCAAGACGGGCCCCAAGCGCTACCCAAGAGAGCTCACGGAGAGCTCCGAGACAGCCCAAGAGCCCCAACATGGCCCCAAGGCGGCCCAAGAGGCCGTCCAGACGGCTCGCAGCGGCCAAAAAACATTTAGTCTTCTACAGTTCTCACCTGATTTACAGGTTCTCGCGATTTCGAGCTAAGAGCGGCCCAAGACGGCTCCTGGGCCTCCCACGAATGTGCCAAGGCTTACAAGACTCTGGCAAGGGCTCCAAGACGGCTCAGGAGTGCTCCGAGACGGCTCCCGGAGGAGCCCAAAACGGCCCAAGAGAGACCAAAGACGGCGCGAGAGAGGAGCCCCAAGACGGGCCCCAAGAGCTGCCCAAGAGGGCTCGCAGGGAGCTCCGCGACGGCCCAACATCCCCAACATGGCCCCAAGGCGGCCCAAGAGGCCGTCCAGACGGGCCGCGGCAAACGAAATCATTGATTCTCCTATTGTTTTTGACAGTCTACCTCGCCGATTCGAGCCAAGACCGACCCAAGACGGCCATTTCGAGCTAAGGCCGGCCCAATATGACGTGGACGAAGTCCACGGGTTCGCCCTAGTCAGCTACAGCGCTGGGATCAGCGCGTGCGACAAGGGCGGGCAGTGGCAGCGGGCGCTGGCGCTGCTCCGCGAGATGCCAGAGGCGAAGCTGGAGCCTGAAGTCACCGATGTTTATCACAATATCCAGCAATCAGCGTGCGTGAAGAGCAGGCAATGCATCTCGGTATGAGCCTGGGTGGCGCCAATTCGGCAGCTTCGCTCGGAGGACGACGCCTTCCTGGGCACATTGGCTTGCTCGTCTGACCAGCCCAGGACGGCCTACGGTTGATTGTGCCGCGTTCTTGCGGTGGGTTTCAGAAGCGGTACACCCTACTGAGTTGTGCAGCTGGGATCGGCGCGTGCGTGCGTGCGAGAGAGGCGAGCGTGCCATGCAGGTGTTATTGCAGCTCAGCGACCTGGGGGAAACGACTTGGTAGCTGAGCGGCATCTCCATATACAGTATGATTTGCCGAGCAGTTTTGTACGCGAAGTTCTCATTTCCGCCAGTTTTCGGCGGCGAGCGAGGGGGGAGGTGAGAAGGAGAAGGCCCTCTCAGAAGGTTCGGAAGTCCCCCGGCCTTCCTCGAGGAAGTTTCTAAGCCTTCCTCGAAGACAGAAAAACTTTCAGAAGACCCGAGGGTTTCCGATGAGTCCCGCCGCCTTCTGAGAAGGCCTTCTCCTTCTCACTCCCCCCCCTCGCTCGCCGCCAAGGTATGGCTGGTCTTGGTTGGGTCCGATCGGACCCCGCCACGTGTCGGCACGTGGGAGGTCCAACTGACGGCCCGCCCAAGCGGGCCCACTCCGCCTCCGCCGCTGCCCTGAGCGTGTCGAGTGCGTCCCAGCGCACTCCCTCCACAGTGCGGTGTCGCGAACAGGGCCGGGCTGTCGCCTCTGACGTCTCATTGCGCCACGTTTCGCTGTCTTTGCTTCGTGGCCAGTGCTTTCTACCATCCAGCATCCGGTTGGCTCCTCATGTGCGGCATTGGCCTTCACCCCTCGCGATTGGGGTTGTGGATCTGCATCGCGATCTCCTCTCCTTCGGCTCGTCGTGATACGAGCGGCACGCGCGCGAGCTAACGTCAAGCTGATGTGATGGCTTCGTCAGAACAGCGTTTCGCTATCTTCGCGCCCGTCGTGCCGCGATCAACGCTGCACTCCCAGAAGGTCATCCGTGCCGCGTGCGCGCGAAAATCCTCGCCCTCGCATGCCCCTGCAGTCTCGTGGGCGGCAGACCGCGGGCCAGCCGGCCCCAGTCTTGCCCACAACGCTGGGCACTGCGCGGGTCAGAGGGGGGCGTGGACTGCGCCCGCCGGGCCCGTGGCGGCGGCGCCTCCGCGTCCCCGCTCGTGGAGCGATGCCCGCCCTGGCCCGGGAGCGCCCCAGGACGGCCGGAGAGGGCCCCGGGAGAGCCCTGCGATGGCTCCCAGGGAGCCCTCCGAGAGCCCAAGAGCGCCCCAAGGCAGCCTCGGAGGGACCCAACACGCCTCCATGGAGCTCCGAGGGGACCCCCAGGAAAGCCGCGATGAATCTCTCTCTCTCTCTCTCTATATATATATATATTTACACCGATATATATATATATATGTATAGATATGTATATATACACACATATACACCGACTGCATTGGCTCTTCGCGCCATGCACTTTGGTCCGATAAGTGGACGGCGCAGGCAGACTGAGAGAGGTAAGCCGATCAAGTCAGAAATCGTTTCTGGTGGCCGATGTCTCCCTCACCGTGGTTGCATCGTTTATTGTGTTCCTTTCCTTATTTGTGTCTTCGTCCATTTTCTTTTCCTCATTCTCGAGTGAATTGGCACACGAAAGCTTCTTCGTCCTCTTCTGATTCGTTCGCGGAAGCTCCTTCGTGGCGAATCTCTGGAGAGTTTCGCGGACACATTGTTAGGGCTCCTCGGGAGCCTTTGGAGGCGGCCGTGGCGCCTTTCGGCGACCAGTGGGGAGGTCCTCGAGCCACCATACTGGGAGGTTCCAGATCACGTGTTGCATTTTTTGGGAAGTTTTCTTGAAGACAATTTGGGGCCGTGGTGAGGCCGCCCGTGGGCAGTTTTGGGGCCGTCTTGGGCCCTCATGGGGCGATCTTGGGCTGTCAGGAAGCCCGTCTGGCTTGTCTTGGAGCGGTTTAGGTTTTTTTCCAACGATTTCGGACGCTTGGAAGCCTGAATGAGCGAGTGTCCGAGCATCATGAAAGAAGCCATAGACAAATTAGTGTTTGTCCAAGTTTCGGAGGAGGAGGAGGAGGAGGAGGAGGAGGAGGAATATGAGGAGGAATAGGAGGAGGAGGAGGAGGAGGAGGAGAGGAGGAGGAGGAGGAGGGAGGAGGAGGAGGAGAAAGGGGCGGTGGGGGAATGAAGATACCGAAGTCGCGAGGGGGGAGAGGGAGACTGGTGGGGAGGGGGAGGAGGAAGACGAGGAAGAGGGAGAAGGCGTCGGACGAGGAGCTGGAGGAGTTGGACGACGGAGGGGGGATGGGTGGGATGGAGGACGGAGGACGTGGACGAAGAGGTGGTGGCAAAAGGGGGGGTCGGAGGTGGGGCCTGAGAGGAGTCGTGGTCGGTGCGGGCATCCACGCGCCACGCGATGCAGTGTTGGGTCTTGCCCTGCCTGGCCCTGCCGAAGGCTACGCATGCAGCAAGGTGCTGCGCCCCCATATATGCTCGTGCCTTGGCGTGGGACTGGCGGGGGGCCAAGGGGCGAGCTGTCCGGGGTTTGTTTGGAATGCACTTTCAGCATCGAATTTCGAGCTCTTGCAGCGTCCACGACGGCCCAACAGCCCCCACGATCGCATCAGCCGGCCCAAGCGGCAAGCCGGCCCGAAACGCCTCTAAAGAAAATCCCAAGGCGGCTTGAGAGGTTCCCAAGACAGCCCAAGACGGCACACGAGAGACCCAAGATTGTCCAAGAGGCGCCCAAGACGACCCAAGATGGCCCAGAAGTGGCCCCGCCGCGTTCCTCTGCCAGGGCACCTGCGGACTTGCACGGTGCAGAGATGGAAGGTTTCTATAGGTATCTGAAGATTTTCAGCATCTTCGACTTTGGAGCACTTGCAGCGTCCACGGTGGCCCAATACCCCCGACGATCGCCCCAAGCCAGCCCAAGAGCCAAGATAATCCCAATGCGGCTCGAGAGGGCCTCAAGAAGGCCCAATGCGGTCCAAGAGAGCCCAAAGACGGTCCAAGATGCGCTCAAGACACCCAGAGATGGCCCATCAGAGCCTTAGGTGCAAAGAGCGCTCCCAGAGAGCCCGAAGAAGCCCCCCTACGGATGCTACATCGCCACCCCCCTGTTGTAGCATCCGTCGGGTGATTTCTGAGGGCCCTCTTGGGGCCGTCTTCGGGCCCACTTGAGCCCTCCTTGGGCCAATTTTTCAGGTCGCTTCCAGAACCTCTCGCAAGGCTGCAAGACGGCCCAAGAGAGCTGCAAGACAGCCTACGGAACGGAAAGCTCCACGACTGCCCAAGCTAGAGATGGCTTCGTCTCGTTCCCCTGCCAGGGTACCTGCGTACTTGCTCGTGCGTGTATAGTAGTCTATCTTACAATACCTGAAGCAGCGCGTGGAAGGTGCCAATCGTGGCAAAGCATAATGCTAGTAGCCACGCAATCACGGCAGCACGCAATCGGTCAACAGTCAAGCTGTCCTCACTGATCCTCACCCTCGCATGCGAGCAAGCTTGAGTGGACTTGAGTTCGCGGTTCAGCCCTGGCTCATTAGCTACAACGCTGGGATCAGCGCGTGCGAGAAGGGCGAGCAGTGGTGGCGGGCTTTGGCGCTGCTCAGCGAGATGTGGGCGGCGAAGCTGAAGCCCGACGTCATCAGCTGCAACGCAGGGATCAGCGCGTGCGAGAAGGGCGGGCAGTGGCGGCGGGCGCTGGCGCTGCTCTGCGAGGTGTGGGAGGCGAAGCTGGAGCCCAGTGTCATCTCCCCTGCGCTGCAGAGACACTTTTTTGATTCGCGGGTCGAGAGCGCACCTCTTCCGGTCGAAGCTAAGCGGGCCGCGCGAAGCTTGAATTAACGAGGGGGGGCAGAAAGCGCTGCAGAAACACGTGCGTGCGAGGAAGCCCTGCGGCTCAATGGCATCTCTGCGCCCCCCCCCGGCGGCTTCGGAGGCGCCTGGAGGCTCCCCCGAGAGCCCCTTATGAGCTCCGCGCGAGTGCCGAGGTGCCGCCAGCTGCTCCAAGACGGCCCAATGAGGGCCATGATAATGATGATGATGATGATGATGATGATGATGATGATGATGATGATGATGATGATGATGATGATGATGATGATGATGATGATGATGGTGCGGCTGCCGCTGATGCTGATGATGATGCTGCTGATGATGATGCTGCTGATGATGGTGGTGATGATGATGCTGATGCTGATGCTGATGCTGATGATGATGATGATGATGATGATGATGATGATGATAATGATGGTGATAATGATGATGATGATGATGATGATGATGATGATGATGATGATGGTGATGATGATGATGATGCTGCTGCTGCTGCTGCTGCTGCTGCTGCTGCTGATGATGATGATGATGATGATGATGATGATGATGATGATGATGATGATGATGATGATGATGCTGCTGATGATGATGATGATGATGATGAGGATGAGGATGAGGATGAGGATGAGGATGATAATGATGTTGATGATGATTATGATGATGAGGAGGAGGAGGATGCTGAGGAAGGTGAGGAGAAGGAGGAGGAGCAGGAGGAGGGAGGCGACGGAGGATGAGGAGGAGGAGGAGGAGGAGGAGGAGGAGGAGGAGGAGGAAGTGGAGGAGAAGGAGGAGGAGGAGGAGGAGGAGGAGGAGGAGGAGGGGGAGGAGGAGGGGCAGGAGGAGGAGGTGGAGGATGAGGAGGAGGAGGAGGAGGAAGAGGAGGGGGAGGAGAGGAGGAGGAAGACGACGAGGAGGATGAGGCGTAGGAGGAGAAGGAGGAGGAGGAGGAGGAGGAGGGACATAATGAAAGGAGGAGGATGAGGATGAGGGAGGACGAGGAGGAGGAGGGAGGATGATTGAGGAGGAGGGATGAAGAGGGAGGATGGTGGAGGAGGAGGAGGATGAGGAGGGAGGAGGGAGGACGATTGAGGAGGAGGGATGAAGAGGGAGGATGGTGGAGGAGGAGGAGGAGGATGAGGAGGGAGGAGGGAGGAGGAGGAGGAGGAGGAGGAGGAGGAGGAGGAGGAGGAGGAGGAGGAGGAGGAGGAGGGGTGGTGGCAGGAAGAGAAGGCAGAGGATGATGATGATGGTGATGATGATAATGATCATGCTGATGATGATGATACTGATGATGATGATGCTGCTGATGATGATGATGATGTTGCTGATGATGATGACGCTGCTGATGATGCTGCTGATGATGATGATGCTGCTGATGCTGATGATGCTGATGCGGATGAGGTCGATGATGATGTTGATGATCATGATGCTGATGGTGATGCTGATGATGATGATAATGATGATGAGATGATGATGATGATGATGATGATGATGATGATGATGATGATGATGCTGATGCTGATGCTGATGCTGATGCTGATGCTGATGATGCTGCTGATGATGATGCTGATGCTGATGATGATGATGATGAGGGTGCTGATCATAATGATGATGATGTTGCTGCTGATGATGATGATGGTGATGATGCTGCTACTGCTGATGATTATGATGATGCTGATGGTGAGGCTGATGATGCTGCTGATGCTGATGATGAGGATGATGCTGATGGTGGTGATGATGGTGATGCTGATGATGCTGATGATGAAGATGCTCATGCTGCTGATGCTGATGCTGATGCTGCTGATGATGACGATGGTGATGAGGAGGAGGAGGAGGAGCAGCAGGAGAAGGACGAGGAGACGGAGACGGAGGAGGAGGAGGAGGAGGAGGAGGAGGAGGAGGAGGAGGAGGAGAGGAGGAGGAGGAGGATGAGGAGGATGAGGAGGAGAGGAAGAAGAAGAAGAAGAAGAAGAAGAACAAGAAGAATAATAAAAGATAAGGAGGAGGAGGAGGAGGCGGAAGAGGATGAGAGAGGAGGAGGAGGAGGAAAGAGGAGAGGAGGAGGAGGAGGGGAGGAGGAGGGAGGAGAAAGAGGACGAGGAGGAGGAGGAGAGGAGGAGGAGGAGGAGGATAGGAGGAGGAGGATGGGGGGCGGAGAAGGAGGAGGGGGAGGAGGAGGCGGAGAAGGATGAGGCGGAGGAGGAGGAGGAGGAGGAGGAGGAGGAGGAAGAGGAGGAGGATGAGGAGGGTGGAAGAGGATGAGGAGAAGGAGGACAATGAGGCGAATGAGAAGGAGGAAGAGACGGATGTGGAGGAGGCGGAGGAGGCGGCGGAGGAGGAAGAAGAAGACGAGGAGACGGAGGAAGAGCAGGAGAACGACGAGGAGGATACGACGGAGGAGGAGGGGGCGGAAGAGGAGGAGGAGGAGGACGCGGAAGAGGGGGCGGATGATGATGATGATGATGATGATGATGATGATGATGATGATGATGATGATGATGATGATGATGATGATGATGATGATGATGATGATGATGATGATGATGATGATGATGATGATGATGATGATGATGCTGCTGCTGCTGCTGATGATGATGATGATGATGATGATGATGATGATGATGATGATGATGATGATGATGATGATGATGATGATGATGCTGATGTGATGCTGAAGATGAT